>BLSH010298809.1:349137-363172 GCA_018402905.1 Glandirana rugosa | reverse complement strand
TCACCTGGACTGTGAATTTTGAACCTCATGGAATTCCACATTGCATTGCAGACTGCAAAAAGGTGCTAAAAAATTGTTTGGTGGATTAATATAATTAAAACATCATTTTGCTTTGTAATATGAAATTACATAAGTACTTTTGTCTTATCTTGTAAACAACAAACAGCTAATAAAACAAAAAACACTTACAATTTCCTTCAGGAATGAATCCAAATATAGATGTGCAACTGCCAGCAATGCATTGCATCCAAATGCCGAGTGACATCTCTCCACTGGAATTCTTCAGCCAAACCTGTAATAACATCCCTTTTGTTAGTGGGTTCACATGTGCCTAACAGACCTTTGATTTACAATTTTCAATGCTAACAAATCATAAGTCCAAAGTCTAATTACAGTCCATTTATATTTACAAGGATGCACTTTGTGCCATAATTCTGCATTCCTGTTTTTACTACAGTTGAGCGGACATCTGGTTCAGATTCGTCGGGTTCGGCCGAACTTCACAAAAAAGTTAGAGTTCGGCACCGAACTTGACCCGAACTTGACCCCGAACCCCATTGAAATCAATGGTGACCCGAACTTTTGGGCACAAAAATGGCTGTAAAAAAGTCCTGGAAAGGGCTGGAGGGTTGCAAAAGGAAGCAAAATGGGAATAAGAGTAGGAAAAGTGCCCTGCAAACAAATGTAGATAGGGAAATAACGTAAAATCACATAAAAAAAATAAAAATTGGAGGAGGAGGTGGATGTGGAGTAGAAACCTAGGGGTTGAGGAGGCGGTGACCAAGGCGGTGTAGGTGGAAGTGGCGGTGGAGGAGGAGGAGGTAGCCAAAACTGTTTTTTGTTTGTTTGGTTTTTTTTTTTCTAATTGGGGTAGCCCCCAAAATATTGAGACATATTCAAAAAAAAAAAGTATACCAATGGCTGTGTGGGGCCGGTCTAAAATTCTATTTTGCACAAGGTACAGACAAGTCTTGTGGGATCCATGCCTGGTTCATTTTAATAAACGTTAGCTTGTCCATATTGGCTGTGGACAGGTGGCTGCGCTTGTCTGTGATAACGCCCCCTGCCGGGCTAAACACACGTTCAGACAATACACTGGCTGCAGGGCAGGTCAGCACCTCCAAGGCATAAAGGGCAAGCTCAGGCCATGTGCCCAATTTGCAGACCCAGAAGTTGAATGGGGCAGACCCATCAGTCAGTACGTGTAGGCGTGTGCACCCATACTGTTCCACCATGTTGCTGAAAGGCTGCCTCCTGCTAAGACGTTGCCTATCAGCTGGTGATGCTGTTTGTTGTGGCATGCTGCTGACAAAGCTTTTCCACATTTCGGCCATGCTAACCCTGCCTTCTGAGGTGCTGGCGGTGCCACAACTGCGTTGGCGACCTCTTCCTCCTCCTTTGCCTTCGCCTTGTGCTTCTACTGAGCCCCCGGTGTGATTTGGGAATGGCTTGTAGTCGCGCATCTTCCGATCACGCTCCAGTGAGGGAATTAAGCACAGCACGTTGTCCTTGTAACGGGGATCCAGCAGGGTGACCACCCAGTAATCAGCACAAGTTAAAATGTGGGCAACTCGGCTGTCACTGAGCAGGCACTGCAGCATGTAGTCGCTCATGTGTGCCAGGCTGCCCAGAGGCAAAGACAAGCTGTCCTCTGTGGGAGGGGTACCATCTGTGTCCTCCGTATCCCCCCAGCCACGCTCCAGTGATGCCCAGGAGCTGCGTTGGGTGCCACCCTGCTGTGAACACAGTTCCTCCTCCTCATCATCCTTGTCCTCCTCATCCTCCAGAACTGTGCCCTGGCTTGAAACTTTTTTACCTGGCCTATGCTGGTGTAGGAACCCACCCTCCGAGCCACTTGTGAATGACTGGCCTGATAACCGCGGAAATTACCCCTCTTCCTCCTGTGCCACATTATCTTCTCATCATCGCCCGAAGTGTTTTTTCAAGGAGACATAGAAGTGGGATAGTAACGCTGAGAACAGAGTCATCGGCACTGGCCATGTTGGTGAAGTACTCGAAACACCAATATGGTACACAGGTCTCGCATGGAGGCCCACTCGTTGGTGGTGAAGTGGTGCTGTTCCGCAGAGCGACTGACCAGTGTGTGCTGCAGCTGAAACCCCACTATTGCCTGCTGCTGCTCGCACAGTCTCTCCAGCATGTGCAAGGTGGAGTTCCAGCTTTTGGGCACGTCGCGCAGGAGGCGGTGAGCGGGAAGGCTGAAGTTCCGCTGCAGCGCAGACAGGCGAGCAGCAGCAGGGTGAGAATGCCAAAAGCGTGCACAGACGGACCGTACTTTCTGCAGCAGCTCTGACATATCCGGGTAGTTTTTTAGAAATTTCTGCACCACCAAATTCAGCACATGCGCCAGGCAAGGGATGTGCGTCAAACCGGCTAGGCCCAGAGCTGCTACGAGATTTCGCCCATTATCGCACACCTCCAGGCCGGGCTTGAGGCTCAGTGGCAACAACCACTTATTGGTCTGTTGTTCAATGCCCATCCACAGCTGCAGCGCAGTGTGGGGTTTATCCCCCAAACATATCAGTTTTAAAACAGCCTGCTGTCGTTTCCCCCTGGATGTGCTGAAGTTGGTGGTGAAGGTGTTACGCTGACCGGAAGATGAAGTGGTAGAGGAGGATAAGGAAGCGGAGCAGGAGGCAACAGGAGGCAAAGAGAAATGCCCTGCAATCCTCGTGGCGGAAGGACATGTGCCAAATGGCTAGCCGCCTCAGGCCCACCTAACACTACATTTGCCCAGTGTGCAGTTAGCGAGATACAGCGTCCCTGCCCGTGCTTACTGGTCTACGTATCAGTGGTTATGTGGACCTTGCCACAGATGGCAGGCACAGTGCACACTTGATCTTGTCCCTGACTTGTTTGTGCAGGGAAGGGATGGCTCGTCTGGAAAAATAGTGGCGGCTGGGAACCACGTACTGTGGGACAGCCTCCGCCATCCAGTTTTTAAAACTGTCCATATCCACCAGACGGAATGATAGCATTTCAAAGACCAGGAATTTTGAAATGCTGGCATTCAGGGCCAGGGATTGCAGGTCGGTAGGGGGGGGGGTACTTCCTCTTTCTCTCCAGTGTTTGGGAGATGGAGAGCTGTAAGCTTCCATCGGACCGTGTGGAAATGCTTGGGGATGGTGGCGAACATGGTGGCGTTGCTGTCACATCGTCCGTTTGCTGGGTGGCAGGTGTTACTGGCACTGTAGAGGTGGAGGAAGAGGCCGAGGCAGCAGAAGAAGAGGAAGCAGGAGGAGGCCGAGTCCTTTCTTGGATTTTGAGGTGCTTATTCCACTGCAACTCGTGCTTTGCATGTAAATGTCTGGTCATGCAGGTTGTGCTCAGGTTTAGAACATTTATGCCTCGCTTCAGGCTCTGATTGCACAGCGTGCAAACCACTCGTGTCTTGTCGTCAGCACATTGTCTGAAGAACTGCCACGCCGGGGAACTCCTTTGAGCTGCCTTTGGTATGCTAGGTCCCTGGATGCAGTGGGTAGTAGCAGGCATACTGTCTAGGGGACGGTCGCTCTGCTTTTGCAACCTGCTTCCTCATTTGCTGTGCTAGTGCCTCTGTGCAACCACCAATTCTTCCTCCAAACTGCACACGTCACCACTCGCATGACCTTCATTCCATGTGGGGTCTAGGACCTCATCATCCTCCACATCATCTTCCACCCACCCTTCACCACTGCCCTCCTGTCAGTTTGGACACTGTGGAAAGCCACAGCAGTTGGCACTAGTGTTTCGTCATCATCAGAGACGTGCTGCGGTGGTGTTTCCATGTCCTCATCCTGAAAGAGAAGTGGTTGGGCATCGATGCACTCAATGTCTTCCACTTCTGGGGCAGGGCTATGTGGATGGCCCACGGAAAGCACACCAGGAGAGTCATCAAAAAGCATAAGAGACTGCTGCATGACTTGGGGCTCAAACTGCTTAGCTGATTTACAAGGGGCTGAGGTGAAAGACAGATGGCCATGGGGTTCAGGTGCCAACTCTGAGCTTTCATCAAGGGACCGGGTGGGAGACAATGTGAAAAACTGGAGGCATTGTCAGCCACCCAATCTACTATCGCCTGTACTTGTTCTGGCCTCACCATTCGTTGAGCGGCATTCGGGCCTACCATATAATGCTGAAGGTTCTGTTGACTACTCGCACCTGAGGAAGGTGTTTCACTTGTGCATGTAGCTGGCACAAATCGACCACGTGCTCTCCTTGCAACAGGAACTTCACCAACACCACCAACACCAGCAGAACCAAAAGCATCACGGCCATGACCACGTCCCTTATTTGACGCTCTCCTCATTTTGGACGCAAATGTACTATGTAGCACTATTTATTAATAATAATAAAAAAAAAGAATAATAAATGATTATTGTTTTTTTCTAAACCAGCAATGTTGATGTACTTTTTATTTTTGTGCAAGAAATGCACCGCTGGCCGCAAATGTAGTATTTAGAATATATTTTTTTTAAACCAGCAGTGTAGACGCACTTTTTATTTTTGCGCAAGAAATGCACAGCAAGGTGCAAATGTACTATGTATCACTATTTATTAATACTAAAAAGAATAATAAATTATTATTCTTTTTTTTTTTAAAACAGCAACGTAGACGCACTTTTTATTTTTGTGCAAGAAATGCACCGCTCACACCAGCAGCAGGAACCTCTCCCTACACCAGTATGAGATGATTTTAGAATGCTAATCTGTCCCTCACAGCACCGACAGATATCTGTCCCTACACCAGTATGAGATGATTTTAGAACGATAATCTGTCCCTCACAACACCGACAGGAACCTCTCCCTACACCAGTATGAGATGATTTTAGAATGCTAATCTGTCCCTCACAGCACCGACAGGAACCTCTCCCTACACCAGTATGAGATTATATTAGAACGCTAATCTTTCCCTCACAGCACCAGGAACCTTTCCCTAATGCAGTATCAGATGATATTAGAACGCTAATCTTTCCCTCACAGCGCCAGGAACCTGTACCTAATGCAGTATGAGATGATATTAGAATGCTAATCTTTCCCTCACAGGACCAGGAACCTGTCCCTAATGCAGTATCAGATGCTATTAGATCGCTAATCTTTCCCTCACAGCGCCAGGAACCTGTACCTACTCCAGTATCAGATGATATTAGAACGCTAATCTTTCCCTCACAGCACCGCCAGGAACCTGTCTCTAATGCAGGATGAGATGATATTAGAACGCTAATCTTTCGCTCACAGCACCAGGAACCTGTACCTACTCCAGTATCGGATGACTTTAGAACGCTAATCTTTCCCTCACAGCACCGCCAGGAATCTGTCTCTAATGCAGGATGAGATGATTTTAGAACGATAATCTGTCCCTCACAGCACCGACAGGAACCTCTCCCTACTGCAGTATGAGATGATTTTAGAACGATAATCTGTCCCTCACAGCACCGACAGGAACCTGTCCCTACTGGTATGAGATAATATTAGAACGCTAATCTTTCCCTCACAGCACCAGGAACCTTTCCCTAATGCAGTATCAGATGATATTAGAATGCTAATCTTTCCCTCACAGCGCCAGGAACCTGTACCTAATGCAGTATGAGATGATATTAGAATGCTAATCTTTCCCTCACAGGACCTGGAACCTGTCCCTTATGCAGTATCAGATGATATTAGATCGCTAATCTTTCCCTCACAGCGCCAGGAACCTGTACCTACTCCAGTATCAGATGATATTAGAACGCTAATCTTTCCCTCACAGCACCGCCAGTAACCTGTCTCTAATGCAGGATGAGATGATATTAGAACGCTAATCTTTCGCTCACAGCACCAGGAACCTGTACCTACTCCAGTATCGGATAATTTTAGAACTATAATCTGTCCCTCACCGCACCGCCAGGAACCCCTCCCTGCACCAGTATGAGATGATTTTAGAATGATAATCTGTCTCTCACAGCACCAACAGGAACCTCTCCCTACACCAGTATGAGATGATTTTAGAACAATAATCTGTCCCTCACAGCACCGACAGGAACCTGTCCCTACTGCAGTATGAGATGATTTTAGAACGATAATCTGTCCCTCACAGCACCATCAGGAACCTCTCCCTACACCAGTATGAGATAATTTTAGAACGCTAATCTGTCCCTCACAGCACTGACAGGAACCTGTCCCTACTGCAGTATGAGATTATATTAGAACGCTAATCTTTCCCTCACAGCACCAGGAACCTTTCCCTAATGCAGTATCAGATGATATCAGAACGCTAATCTTTCCCTCACAACGCCAGGAACCTGTACCTAATGCAGTATTAGATGATATTAGAATGCTAATCTTTCCCTCACAGGACCAGGAACCTGTCCCTAATGCAGTATCAGATGATATTAGATCGCTAATCTTTCCCTCACAGCACCGCCAGGAACCTGTCTCTAATGCAGGATGAGATGATATTAGAACGCTAATCTTTCGCTCACAGCACCAGGAACCTGTACCTACTCCAGTATCGGATGATTTTAGAATGCT
Organism: Glandirana rugosa; assembly: GCA_018402905.1. Classification (NCBI taxonomy): domain Eukaryota; kingdom Metazoa; phylum Chordata; class Amphibia; order Anura; family Ranidae; genus Glandirana; species Glandirana rugosa. Next base: position 356,662 of record BLSH010298809.1, on the reverse strand, counting down.
AATCTTGCCCTCACAGCACCGCCAGGAATCTGTCTCTAATGCAGGATGAGATGATATTAGAATGCTAATCTCTCCCTCACAGCGGCGGCAGCATCCTCTCCCTACTCCAGTACAAGACGATGTGACACATGGCACTATGTGACTCCAGCTCATATAGAGGCTGGGTCACATGATTCACTGGCAAATCACAGCCATGCCATTAGTAGGCATGGCTGTGATGGCTTCTAAGGGCAAATGAGTGAAACGCTTGTTGATTGGCTGCCCTGCAGCTATTTAACAGGCGCCAAAAATAGTCTGGGTCACATGATGCACTGGCCAATCACAGCCATGCCATTAGTAGGCATGGCTGTGATGGCTTCTAAAAAAAACGAGTGAAACGCTTGTTGATTGGCTGCCCTGCAGCTATTCAACAGGCACCAAAAAATACCCGAATACCGAACCGGATCCCGGACTTTTTTTGAAATGTCCGGGATCGGGTTTGAGGCACGGACACCCAAAAGTCCAGTATGGACCCGAACTTTACAGTCCGGGTTCACTCAACTCTAGTCTTTACCTTACCTGACTTCAGATTCTTCATACTTAACAGGGTTGTAAAGGTACAGATTTTTTTTTATAAAAATAACAAAAGTGTACTATCTACCTGCTCTGTGCAAGGGTTTTGCAGAGAGCAGCCCTGAACCTCCTCTTCTGGGGTGCCAGGCCCTCACAGAGAGCCGCTTTCCATGGGGGCACCCATGTAGGCACGCTCCTGAGTCCCGCTGCTGCGTCCATTCACACAGACAGCGGGACTCAGCCCCGCCCCCCGCACCCGTGTCACTGGATTTGATTGACAGCAGTGGGAGCCAACAGCTCCTGCTGCTATCAATCTATCCAATGAGGACAGAAACAGCGGCTGGGGCCACTGTGCTTGGCCACATCGCTGGAACAAATGGGCTCTGGGGGCAGCTGCAACAAAGAAGGTTTTTCACTTTAATTTGTAGAATGCATTAAGGTGAAAAACCTTGAGACTTTACAACCACCAGTGCATAAGAACATTGATGTGTTTATTTTTTTTTTGAGGTTACACTTTCTCCCAGACTCCTTAAGACCCCTTTCACACTGGGTTGTTTTTCAGGCACTGCGGTGCTGGAGTGGAGGTGGGGGGGGTGGTTGCGGTAAAGCACCGGTAGTTTCAGCTATGCAGTCGGCCCCTTTTTAACCCGTTGTGGGGGGTTAAAAGCGCCGCGCTGCTTCGGAAGCACTACCCATTGATTTCAGTGGAAGGGCGGTGGAGGAGCAGTGTATACATCACTCACCGCACCGCCTCAAAGATGCTGCTTGCAGGACTTTTTCTAATGTCCTGCAAGCATACCGTCCCAGTGTGAAAGCAATCAGGCTTTCACACTGGGGTGCATTGAGGCCCGTTTTTCAGGTGCTTTACAATCATTATTTTTAGCGCAAAAGCAACTGAAAAAGGGCTCAGTGTGAAAGGGATCTTACACTGGGGTGGTGCGCTTGCAGGACGAGAAGAAATGTCCTGCAAGCAGCATCTGTGGGGCGATGCGCTGAGCGGTGTACAATGCATTGTTCTTTTTTTGTGCATGACGTTATTCATGCTGTAGTTTTTAAAAAACAATTTTCCTCTCAGTGACACACATGGTGGGTTGATTGTAATCAACACACACCTCGTGTGGGAGAGCACAGTTCAGTCCACAGTCATGCCCTGTGGTTTATTTTATCTGGTTATCAACACTTTCTTAAATGTTAGCTGCTAAAGCAATGGCTATAAGACTGCACTTTTCTAAAATTTACATGAAATTGTCATATATCTGAAGCCCAAACATTTTTTAGGATAATATAGGGTATGGTGAGATTAGCTGAAGTGAATTTATTCACTCTTGAGAAGAGGTGATTAACCACTTCAGCCCCAGAAGGATTTACCCACGTCATGACCAGGCCATTTTTTGCGATACGGCACTGCTGTACCCAAACAAAATTGAGGTCCTTTTTTTCCCACAAATAGAGCTTTCTTTTGGTGGTATTTGATCACCTCTGTGGTTTTTATTTTTTGCGCTATAAACAAAAAACTGACAATTTTGAAAAAAAAAATATTTTTTTTACTTTATGCTATAATACATATCCAAATAAAAAATGTGTATATATATATATATATATATACATATAAAAAAATGATTAATCACTTTAGGTTAATATTAGAGTTGAGCAGACACCTGGATGTTCGGGTTCGTCTGGTTCGGCCGAACTTCGCGTAAAAGTTCGGGTTCGGTACCGAACTTAACCAGAACTTGACCCCGGACCCCGAACCCCATTGAAGTCAATGGTGACCCAAACTTTTGGGCACAAAAATGGCTGTAAAAAAGTCCTGGAAAGGGCTAGAGGGCTGCAAAAGGAAGCAAAATGGGGGTAAGAGTAGGACAAGTGCCCTACAAACAAATGTGGATAGGGAAATAACTTAAAATCACATAAAAAATAAATAAAAATGGGAGGAGGAGGTGGATGTGGAGTAGGAGCCTAGAGGTTGACTAGGCCGTGATCGTGGCAGTGTAGGTGGAAGTGACGGTGGTGGAGGAGGAGGAGGAGGTAGCCAACACTGTAATTTGTTTGTTTGTTTGTTTTTTTCAAATTGGGGTAGCCCCCAAAATATTGAGACATATTAAAAAAAAACAAGTATACCAATGGCTGTGGGAGGCCGGTCTAAATGTCTATTCTGCACAAGGTACAGACAAGTCTTGTGAGATCCATGCCTGGTTCATTTTAATAAACATTAGCTTGTCCACGTTGGCTGTGCACAGGTGGCTGCGCTTGTCTGTGATAACGCCCCCTGCCCTGCTAAACACACGTTCAGACAATACACTGGCTGCAGGGCAGGCCAGCACCTCCAAGGCATAAAGGGCAAGCTCAGGCCATGTGCCCAATTTGGAGACCCAGAAGTTGAATGGGGCAGACCCATCAGTCAGTATGTGTAGGCGTGTGCACACATACTGTTCCACCATGTTGCTGAAATGCTGCCTCCTGCTAAGACGTTGCCTATCAGCTGGTGGTGCTGTTTGTTGTGGCGTGCTGCTGACAAAGCTTTTCCACATTTCGGCCATGCTAACCCTGACTTCTAAAGTGCTGGCAGTGCCACAGCTGCGTTGGCGACCTCTTCCTCCTCATCCGCCTTCGTCTTGTGCTTCCACAGAGCCCCCTGTGTCATTTGGGAATGCCCTCAGCAGCGTGCGCTGGTAGTCGCACATCTTCCGATCACGCACCAGTGAGGGAATTAAGGACGGCACATTGTCCTTGTAACGGGGATCCAGCAGGGTGGCCATCCAGTAATCGGCACAAGTTAATATGTGGGCAACTCTGCTGTCGTTGATCAGGCACTGCAGCATGTAGTCGCTCATGTGTGCCAGGCTGCCCAGAGGCAAAGACAAGCTGTCCTCTGTGGGAGGTATATCATCTGTGTCCTCCGTATCCTCCCAGCCACGCTCCAGTGATGCCCAGGAGCTGCGTTGGGTGTCACCCTGCTGTGAACACGGTTCCTCCTCCTCCTCATCATCATCTTCCTGTCCTCTAGAACTGTGCCCTGGCTTGAAAATTTTTTACCTGGCCTATGCTGGTGCAGGAACCCACCCACCGAGCCACTTGTGAATGACTGGCCTGATAACCGTGGAAATTACCCCTCTTCCTCCTCCTCTTCCTCCTGTGCCACATCCTCTTCCATCATCACCCGAAGTGTTTTTTCAAGGAGACATGGAAGTGGAATAGTAACGCTGAGAACAGCGTCATCGGCACTGGCCATGTTGGTGGAGTACTCAAAACACCGCAATATGGTACACAGGTCTCGCTTGGAGGCCTACTCTTTGGTGGTGAAGTGGTGCTGTTCCGCAGAGCGACTGACCCGTGCGTGCTGCAGCTGAAACTCCACTATTGCCTGCTGCTGCTCGCACAGTATCTCCAGCATGTACAAGGTGGAGTTCCACCTTTTGGGCACGTCACATAGGAGGCGGTGAGCGGGAAGACCGAAGTTCTGCTGCAGTGCAGACAGGCGAGCAGCAGCAGGGTGAGAACGCCGAAAGCACGCACAGACGGACCGCACTTTCTGCAGCAGCTCTGACATATACGGGTAGTTTTTTAGAAATTTCTGCACCACCAAATTCAGCACATGCGCCACACAAGGGATGTGCGTCAAACTGGCTAGGCCCAGAGCTGCTACGAGATTTCGCCCATTATCGCACACCACCAGGCCGGGCTTGAGGCTCAGTGGCAACAACCACTCATCAATCTGTTGTTCAATGCCCGTCCACAGCTGCTGCGCAGTGTGGGGTTTATCCCCCAAACATATCCGTTTTAAAACAGCCTGCTGTCGTTTCCCCCTGGATGTGCTGAAGTTGGTGGTGAAGGTGTTACGCTGAGCGGATGAGGAGGTGGTAGAGGAGGAGGAGGTGGAAGCGCAGTAGGAGGAGGAGGCAACAGGAGGCAAAGAGAAATGCCCTGCAATCCTCGGTGGCGGAAGGACATGCGCCAAACGGCTAGCCGCCTCAGGCCCACCCACCACTACATTTGCCCAGTGTGCAGTTAGGGAGATATAGCGTCCCTGCCTGTGCTTACTGGTCCACGTATCAGTGGTTATGTGGACCTTGCCACAGATGGCGTTGCGCAGTGCACACTTGATCTCGTCCCCGACTTGTTTGTGCAGGGAAGGGATGGCTCGCCTGGAAAAGTAATGGCGGCTGGAAACCACGCAATGTGGGACAGCCACCGCCATCAGGTTTTTAAAACTGTCCGTGTCCACCAGACGGAATGACAGCATTTCAAAGGCCAGGAATTTTGAAATGCTGGCATTCAGGGCCAGGGATCGCGGGTGGGTAGGGGGGTACTTCCTCTTTCTCTCCAGTGTTTGGGAGCTTCCATGGGACCATGTGGAAATGCTTGGGGACGGTGGCGGACATGATGGCGTTGCTGTCACATGCTCTGTTTGCTGGGTGGCAAGTGACACTGGCACTGTAGAGGTGGAGGAAGAGGCCGAGGCAGCAGAAGAAGAGGAAGCATGAGGAGGCCGAGACCTTTCTTGGATTTTGAGGTACTTATTCCACTGCAGCAAGTGCTTTGAATTTAGATGCCTGGTCATGCAGGTTGTGCTCAGGTTTAGAACATTTATGCCTCGCTTCAGGCTCTGATTGCACAGCGTGCAAACCACTCGTGTCTTGTCGTCAGCACATTGTCTGAAGAACTGCCACGCCGGGGAATGCCTTTGAGCTGCCATTGGTGTGCTAGGTCCCTGTGTGCGGTGGGTAGTAGCAGGCGTACTGTCTAGGGGACGCTCGCTCCGCTTTTGCAACCTGCTTCCTCTTTTGCTGTGCTGGTGCCTCTGTGCGACCACCACCTCTTCCTCCAAACTGCACACGTCACTCGCATAACCCTCATTCCATGTGGGGTCTAGGACCTCATCATCCTCCTCCACATCATTTTCCACCCACCCTTCACCACTGCCCTCCTTGTCAGTCTGCACACTGTGGAAAGCTGCAGCAGTTGGCACCTGTGTTTCGTCATCATCAGAGACGTGCTGTGCTGGTGTTTCCATGTCCTCATCCTGCAACAGAAATGGTTGGGCATCGGTGCACTCAATGTCTTCCACTTCTGGGGCAGGGCTATGTGGATGGCCCACGGAAAGCACACCAGGAGAGTCATCAAAAAGCATAGGAGACTGTTGCATGACTTGGGGCTCAGACTGCTTAGCTGATTTACAAGGGGCTGAGGTGAAAGACAGATGGCCATGGGGTTCAGGTGCCAACTCTGAGCTTTCATCAAGGGACCGGGTGGGAGACAATGTGAAGGAACTGGAGGCATTGTCAGCCACCCAATCTACTATCGCCTGTACTTGTTCTGGCCTCACGATTTGTTGAGCGGCATTTGGGCCTACCATATAACGTTGAAGGTTCTGGCGGCTACTCGCACCTGAAGAAGGTGTTTCACTTGTGCATGTAGCTGGCACAAATTGACCACATCCTCTCCCTGCAACAGGAACTTCACCAACACCACCAACACCAGCAGCATCAGCAGCACCACGACCATGACCATGTCCCTTATTTGACGCTCTCCTCATTCTGGCCGCAAATGTACTATGTAGCACTATTTATTAATACTAAAAAAAGAATAATAAATTCTTCTTCTTTTTTTTTGGAAAAAAACAACATAGACGCACTTTTTATTTTTGTGCAAGAAATGCACCGCTCACACCAACAGCAGGAATCTCTCCCTACACCAGTATGGTATGATTTTAGAACAATAATCTGTCCCTCACAGGAGCAGCAGGAACCTCTAGCAGTATGTGATGATTTTAGAACAATAATCTGTCCCTCACACCACCAGCAGGAACCTCTCCCTCTAGTAGTATGTGATGATTTTAGAACAATAATCTGTCCCTCACAGCACCAGCAGGAAACCTCTCCCTATAGCACTAGGAGATGATTTTAGAACAATAATCTGTCCCTCACAGCACCAGCAGGAACCTCTCCCTATAGAACTCGGAGATGATTTTAGAACAATAATCTGTCCCTTACAGCACCAGCAGGAACCTCTCCCAATAGCAGTAGGAGATGATTTTAGAACAACAATCTGTCCCTCACAGCACCAGCAGGTACCTCTCCCTCTAGCAGTATGTGATGATTTTAGAACAATAAGCTGTCCCTTACAGCGCCAGCAGGAACCTCTCCCTATAGAACTAAGAGATGATTTTAGAACAATAATCTGTCCCTCACAAGAGCAGCAGGAACCTCTCTCTATAGAACTAGGAGATGATTTTAGAACAATTATCTGTCCCTTACAGCACCAGCAGGAACCTCTCCCTATAGCAGTAGGAAATCATTTTAGAACAATAATCTGTCCCTTACAGCACCAGCAGGAACCTCTCCCTCTAGCAGTATGTGATGATTTTAGAACAATAATCTGTCCCTCACAGCACCAGCAGGAACCTCTCCCTCTAGCAGTGTGTGTTGATTTTAGAACAATAATCTGTCCCTCACAGCACCAGCAGGAACCTCTACCTCTAGCAGTAGGTGATGATTTTAGAACAACAATCTGTCCCTTACAGCACCAGCAGGAACCTCTCCCTATAGAACTAGGAGATGTTTTGAGAGCAATAATCTGTCTCTCACAGCACCAGCAGGAACCTCTCCCTATAGAACTTGGAGATGATTTTAGAACAATAATCTGTCCCTTACAGCACCAGCAGGAACCTCTCCCTATAGCAATAGGAGATGATTTTAGAACAATAATCTGTCCCTCACAGCACCAGCAGGAACCTCTCCCTATAGCAGTAGGAGATGATTTTAGAACAATAATCTGTCCCTCACAGCACCAGCAGGGACCTCTCCCTATAGAAATAGGAGATGATTTTAGAACAATAATCTGTCCCTTACAGCACCAGCAGGAACCTCTCCCTATAGCCATAGGAGATGATTTTAGAACAATAATCTGTCCCTCACAGCACCAGCAGGAACCTCTCCCTCTAGCAGTATGTGATGATTTCTCTCCAAGGACG
>BLSH010298809.1:316574-326819 GCA_018402905.1 Glandirana rugosa | reverse complement strand
TTGGCTTTCTTTGCAATTTCTCAAAGGGAAACACCAACACTTATAGGGTTATAATGATCTGTCTGTCTTCCTTTGTTAATTGCCTTTTTCTCACCATTTTGAGAACAATAAACTACTTCCTGCAGTACTCTACTGTCCAAATATTGCTTAAAGCGGGACTCTACTCACCTTGAATCCAGCGATGCGCGATCCCTGGAACTCCCTGCCGGTCTCTGACATCTTCAGGCGGCGGGCTTCCAGGTCTCAATCGCCGGCTGCTATCATTGGCCGTGCCGAAGTCACTTCAATCCCATACATGCGCTGGAGTTACATCAGCTTCGTCAATGCCGAATTTGTACAGTGAGTTGAGCTTTCGCAGCTCACTGTACAGGAGTGGACATGCAGGTAAATAGCTTTAATGGCCCATCCATTGTTGTAGTCCCTACCTTCCCTAGCAGCCGCCACTTGCTGACCTAGAGGAGCCGGATTGCTTGGCTGGACTGGAATGGACTGAAATTAGGTAAGTTAATACATCTTTCTTACACAGGTTAGTCAACGTGGGTGTTAGGAGAGGGGAGGGACAATTTTAAAACTAGTTAGGTTTTAGCAGGAATTCTACTTTAATTATTTATACTCTGAATGGTCTCAGGATATTAGTGGTGTACTCCAAGGTTCGGTGTTGGGACTCTTTTTTTTTATAGAATTAGAAATAATATAGGGGGGAATTTATCAAAACTGGAGCAGACAGAATGTGGAGCAGTTGTGCATAGTCACCAATCAGCTTCTATTTTCAGTTTGTATGGCTAAACTTTGAAATTAAAAGGTGCTGACATGGGGGCATGGCTTGGACATGGCCGAGTGAGGATGTGATGTAGAGGAGCTCCGGCCGGTCCTCTATCTACCCCGCCAAATTCTGATCAACGTACCGATGCTCTCATCGAAGAAGAGGAAATCTATAGCCAGCAGCAAAAACCCTAAATCAGCTAAACTCGGTGGAGAACTGCTCCAGTATTTCGCAAGCTCAGCGGAGACACCGCTGGCTTCCAAGATGGCGTCGCCACGTGGCTCCTTGGCAAAGAACACAGATACGGAGCAGCCTCCAATTTCTCCAGCGATGTCATCTCTGTCGGATCCTGGATCAGACACCCCGGCAGTGTTCAGGTCCGCACATCGGGATTCTCCCCATCGAACCCCGACTGGACAACTAAACATGGAGCTTCGTGCCATTTTAATGGCGCTACCCACCAAGGCTGACATTCTAACACTCATTGGCCGGGTGGAGGAGGCTCACAAACAGGAGTTAAAGGAGATCAAGAAAGAAGTGTCCTCCTTGGCCACGAGACTCACCAGCGGGGAAGACTCCTTAGCTGCGTTAGAGAGGAGAGTGACAGAGCTGGAGACACGCGGAGAGACCTGGGGAGAGGAGATGGCGGAGATGCAACTGCATCTCAAAGATATCAAGGACCGGAGCTGCCGTAATAACTTGCGGCTCTGGGGACTCCCAGAGGCCACCGCTCAAGAGAATCTAAACGAGACAGCAGCCGCGATCTTCCAACAGCTTGCCGGAGAGACGTTACCCCCCAGGGTCGAATTGGACTGTATCCATCGTGGGACGTGGTGTGTAGGGTGCATCATTACACCCTAAAGGAAACTTTCCTGAGAAAGGCTTGTGGTGCTGGATCGATTGATTTTGATGAGGCCCCGGGCTATGCTGCACTCGTTTCTGGAGCTGGCGAGAAACCTGGGCTTCACCTTCAGATGGGGGTATCCCCTAGTAGTTACTTTCTGCAGAGATCAGCGCTCCTTCACTTTCCGTAGGCCCGGAGAATTATTTTTCTGGACACAGACCCCATCGAACTACTGAACTGGTTGCCCTCCTTCTGCGGCAACTGGGATGCATGGGACCCTCCACCGCAGGTAGGGACCTGCTGCCACGGCCACAGATACCTCGCAGACAGGCGAGGGGACCCCTACCGGAGGACACTCGAGAGGACTAGGAGGTGAGGGATTCATTGCGGGGTACTTGTGGAGCGGCCCTATAGAACACTGACTGCTTTCAGTATGAATGTACTAATAGGTCTGTTTCCCAGATCGGGGGAGGTAAGCGGTCCTAATCAGTGGGGGGGGGTTCCCTAAGGGGTATTCAAAGATAAAGAAAAACAGCCGGAAACTCCGTAATCCTCTGATGATTTATTCATATAGACCACACCAGTGAGTACAAAAATAGAAATGGCAGACTAGTTTCGGCAAACCAGCCTTGATCACCCTACGAGGTGGTCTAATCTGTTGCTAGACCCTAATCTGAGAGACAAGAAACGGGGGTCCCCTCCTTGGTGGGATCACCTGTTTATGGACTGGGGTGCACCTCCCTCCCCTGCAGCGTAACAACCTTCTCAAACGCAGGCAGGAACCCTGTTTTCTAGATAAACTCTGATACATGATCTGAATTGCAGGCCCCCCTCCCGATGTCCCTTTGATATGTATAATTTGCTGTGAGAAGCTTGCCGCAGTCTCTGTGGTGCATTATGCGACCCCATTTTTCCCCCTCTCTCCTCTTTTGCCGCCCAGGGGGTCCCCTCGCCTGATGAGCAGTTGCCATCTGGAGATTATGGATGTGGGGCCCTCTGGGAGGTGGGGGGAAGAGGCACAATTAGGGGAGCACGGGGGTGGATTGCGGGGTTTGCCCTGGTGGTGCACTCGGATGGGAACCCACGATTAGCCAATTACCGGCTGGGACACTGGACCACGGAGAGGTCAACTACCTGACACTAAAAAACAGCCCTTTGTGGATCCTTTCATTTGCTGGACTCTGCTGTGCTCGATATGTAATGTTTATGCTGCTTGCATATGAACGTTGAAAGATTTCCTGTTGCTTATGGTTTTTCATGTGATCATCATTTTTTTCTTGGTCGGGTGGGTGGGGATGGTGCCGGGGCCCCCTTTGCGGTGCCGGATCCAACCCCACTTAGGCTGGGGTGAGTCTCCTCCTGGAGGGCCATACGTACACCGTTGATACTCAATTGCTTCGTTTTAGACAATTAGCTTAGTTTTCTCTCCTCTTCTTCTTTGTTCTCTACTTTATTCTGTTCTGGTTGTCTTCCCACTCACACCTTTAATTTCCTTCTCTCTTTTTCCCACGGAACGGCGATGGACACTATAAAACTCCTGTCAATCAATGCAAAAGGTTTGAACACGCCGGAAAAACGATGTATGCTCTTGGCTGACCTTAAAAGGGAGCTGGTAGACGTAGTGTATATTCAGGAAACTCATTTCAGAGATGATCACCTACCCATTCTGAAAAATAGATTTTTCCCCCTGGCCTACCACGCCCCAAATAGGACAGCCAAATCTAAAGGGGTCTCCATAGTGCTCTCAAATCAGGTATCCTGGAAGATAACAGACAGTTTGAGGGACCCTGATGGTCGTTTTCTTTTCCTTGAGGGGCTGATGGGAAGGGAAATAGTGACACTGGGGACTATTTATGCCCCGAACGCTCAGCAGGATTCTTTCCTGGACTGAGTCTTAGAGACTCTGGCAGAGTTTCGAGAGGGCCAGTTGATACTGGGAGGCGATTTCAACTTGCCGCTCCTCTGTCCTCCCTGGCACCCGAAAACGAGTGTCTCGTTCACTCCATCGGGCCCAATTGGTAGACGCCTAGCGCCTCCAACATTCAGGAGAACGCAATTACACATTTTACTCTTATTCCCATAAATTGTATTCTAGGATTGATTATTTCCTGATTCCACACAGACAATTACAGGCCGTTTGGGTGACAGCAATTGTCAACATCACCTCTATTTCCAGACAAATGACCAGGATAACTGCGACCCGGGAATCCTTTGGGAGACACACAAAACTGTAATCAGAGGGGTGTTCATCAAACACGGGGCCCGACTTAAGAGAGAACGCAACACTCAACTTAACTCCCTTCTTGACAAATTGAATAAAGCTCACATAAACATGCTCCCTCACCCTCATTTGTAAAGTATAAAGTGGGGTACGAGGCAAGCGACAAATGCGGGAAACTTTTGGCTAGACTGGTTAGAGACCAACGTTCCTCAACCTATATCCTCAACATAGTCACCCCCTGAGGACAGAAAACTGCACTTCCTGAACAGATCTTGCAGGCATTCAGTGACTACTATACTTCGTTGTACAACCTGACAGCCAACTCCCCGTCTCCGACGGAGGTAGATGAATATATAGCTTGTTCTCTTCTCCCCTCTCTCTCTGAAGAAGAGAGAACGGAACCGAATGCCCCCATCACACCTCTGGAACTTCAGCAGGCTGTGAGCTCCGCAAAACTGCGGAAAGCACCGGGACCAGATGGTCTCACACTCCCGTACTACCAGACATTACTCCCGACCCTAAGCCCGTATATGAGTAAGCTATATGGCTCAATAGATACAGGAAGACCTTTTCTCAGAGACACATTGAAAGCACACATTACAGTCATCCCAAAAGAGGGGAAGGACCCAACTCAGTGTAGCAGCTATAGGCCGATATCACTACTTAATACGGATCTGAAGATATTTACTAAAATTTTAGCTACGAGATTGGCCAGGCACCTACAAACGCTGGTACACTTAGACCAGGTGGGGTTTATTCCTACAAGAGAAGCATGTCACAACATAACGAAAGTACTCAACTTGAGCCATGTAGCCACAACCCAAACCCTGTGTATTTTTCTTAACACCGACGCAGGAAAAGCGATCGATAGGGTGAGCTGGAGGTTCATGTTCTCCGTACTCCGACATTTGGGGGTAGGGGAGACCATGACCAACTGGATCGCTGGGATATACTCAAACCCGACGGCTCAAGTAAAAGCAAATGGGGTTCTGTCAGAGTCATTCTCCATTAAAAACGGGACCCGCCAGGGCTTTCCTTTGTCCCTTCTTCTCTTTGCCCTCCCTTTAGAGCCCTTTCTTTGCACGATCAGACACAATCTTGATATTACTGGGATCCCAGTGGGACCCACCCAACATAAAATAGCCGCTTATGCGGATGACATGTGTTTCACGCTAACTAACCCTTTGATCTGCCTCTCCAACCTTCTTAGAAAATTGGAAAAATATGGCTCTATAGCAAACTTAAAAATTAATTTCCTTAAATCAGAGGTGATGGGTGTGGCCGTCCCTCCGAAAATTGTTGGATACTCTTAAGGCCAATTTCAAGTTTGATGGTCTCCGACAGCCCTGACCTATTTGGGGACCCAAATTCCTTCAGATGACACTCGCACCTTTGAGCTGAACTTCCCCCCGCTGCTATACAAGACCTCGCTCCCTCTTGGACCAATGGCATAAGGGGATTCATTCTTGGTTTGGGAGATGTATTCTCTTAAAATGTGCATCCTCCCTAAATTTTTTCCAAGCCTTGCCGATCAGAATCCCTCAGGGATACTTCAAACAGACTTTTCCTTCATTTTATATGGGCCCACAAAAAACCCAGACTATCCCTCTCTCAACTGACCTTACCTAAACATTTGGGGGGCTTGCGTAAATACTATCAGGCGACGCATTTGGGGAGATATGTAGACTGGTGCCAACACCTAGACTCCAAGGCTTGGGGACAGTTAGAGCAGCAACAGATGAATGTCTTGTTAAGGGGTGCCCTCTGGTGCCACCAGTCCCTGCCTTCCAATCAGAAAACGCATCCCTTCATAGGTACCACGATCGATTTGACCACGCAAATCTGGAACAAGGGTCTTCTCTCAACAGCAGACTCTCCCCTGCAGCCTATCTTAGACAACCCAGGATTCACCGCAGGGCTGGATATCAGAGCATACCCTTCTTTACGAGTGAGGGGTCTGGTTCAAGCTCATAGTTTTGTACATTTGGCGGGCCTCATTAGAGACGACGTCACGTTTCAACTCCTGGTCAGCAATTAAACTTCATCACTTTCTCCTTTCACTGCCCAACCCTTCTGGACACAGTAGAGATCTCACAGAGTTTGAGCAGTACTGCTCAGATGTGGAACCCCCCGTAAGAATATTATCTAAGATGTACGCATTACTTAACCTCCCTGCAGAACAGACAAAATTGCCCTGCATATCGAAATGGGAAACAGAGCTCAACTGTAAGTTTATGGACCTTCAGGTACAAAACATAACTATCTTCTCAATGAAAACCTCAATTTGCACCGAGATACAGGAAACACATTTTAAACTAATCACAAGGTGGTATTATACCCCCGTGAGACTACAGAAGTGTTTTCCCAACACGACTGATCGATGCTGGTGGTGCCACGGGGACAGAGGAACATTGCTGCACATCTTCTGGTCCTGCAAGAAACTCACTGACTTTTGGGCGGGGGTGAAAACGATAGCGCAGAAGTTTACGGATTTTCAAATACCGAAGGACCCTGCCTTCTTTCTCCTCCATATGTCAACCATCTCCCCTAAGAAGTACAAGTAATCTGTCCTCAGACATCTCCTGAATGCCGTCCAGGCCTTGTATCCCCCTCTTTTGGAAGAGAGACTGACCTCCATCTATATCAAACTGGGTGGGCAGGGTGGAAAACGTTAACAAGATGGAAGATTTGGTTCTTTCATCTCAACAGAAGAGAGAAACCTATACCAAGACATGGGGACTGTGGAATATGTTTATACTCTCCGGTGAGGGTAAGGCCCTGATTACAGCCTGAGCTACCAATAATCAAGCCCCGCCAGCAGTCTGTAGTAGTGGGAGTCCTGGTCGCCCTCCCGCAAGAACCTTTTTTTTTTCTTTTCTCTCTGCTTTGCCTATTCTTTTCTTACTTCGGCTCTGTCTCTTTTCTTTTCTTGAATCTTCTTCTCCCTTATCTCTAATATACTCAGTGTTTACTTTATTGTTTGAAAATGGAAATGGGGCAGGAGACTTCAAATAAACTCAGGGTATTTATATTGAAGAGTCAGAAACGCCCTAAAGGATGAAATTAAGTCATTAGTGGGACATAGTAACATTGTGCTTATATACAGGGTACTACTTTGTTTGCACTAATTTGCCTATTATGATTCATGATCCTTGTATTGTGCATTGTAGACTTTTTGTACCTCAAAGCTCTAATTGTGTCTGCCGGAAGTTAATAAAACCTTTAACTGAAAAAAAAAGGAGCTGACACTCCCAAACCTGGGTGTTGGGCTTGATGTTGTCTCTGAGCAAACACGTAAGTTAAGGGGCTAATTGCTCCTCTTAGACCCCCTCTTTCTTGGGGAACTATCAACTATGACACCTTATTTAATGATATCTTCTATTTACACCTATAGACACCTCTTGTACGATACTCCTGATGAGTGGACAAGCTCCACGAAATGCGTCAAGTGTTATAACGTCAAGAAATTGTGGTCATCAGTTTTATATACTTTTTATGCTAGCTACATATTGTTCATTCATCATTATGTATGTATGCACAAAGGTATTGTATATTCCTTTAACCATGTGCCCATGTATGTGTTGGCTTTCTTTATTCATTTTTTCAGAATTTTTAACTCTTTGATTTACATCATGTCTATTACGATCATGTTATAGCTACTCCTATAATTAATAAATACTGATTTATTATTATCTATGACTATATGAATTTTTATAACAAGCCTCATTTAAAGTCCCATGACCGCTCCTTTCTTTTGTATACATAATAGGGATGGAGGCTTGATCATAGTGGTTGTGCCAGATCACTGATCACACAGATTTCAATTTTAAAACTAGTTAGGTTTTATCAGGAATTCTGCTTTAATTATTTATACTCTGAATGGTCTCAGGATATTAGTGGTGTACTCCAAGGTTCAGTGTTGGGACCCTTTTTTATATATATTTAGAAATAATATAGGGGGGATTTATCAGAACTGGAGCAGACAGAAGTTGTGCATAGTCACCAATCAGCTTCTATTTTCAGCTTGTTCAGTTAAACTTTGAAAATAAAAGATAGAAGCTGTTTGGTTACTATGTGCAGCTGCTCAGGTTTTGATAAATTCCCCTTAGAGAGTTTGGGATTTAAAATACAATTTCTGTGTTTGCAGATGACACCAAGCTATGTAAAGAAATACAGTTTTTAGAGGATGTCTCAAACTCACAAACCAACATCAATGCACTATTTAGTTCTGTAACTGAAGTATTGTTGAAAGTCTTCTTCACAGTAAGAGTTATGAAAATGTGGAATAGATTCCCTCACAAGCTAGTTCTGGCCAGCTTAGTAGAATGTATGATAAAAGAGATGGAGGCATTTCTAAATGCACAAAATATAACTGGATATTTACATTCATAGGTAATAACACCAGATATTGTTTATCCTGGAAGAAAGTGTCAATATTTTGTGTGGCCACCACTATTTTCCAGCACTGCCTTAACCCTCTTGGGCATGGAGTTCACTAGAGCTTCACAGGTTGCTACTGGAGTCCTCTTCCACTCCTCTATGAGGACATAATGGAACTGGTGGATGTTAGAGACCTTGCGCTCCTCCAGCTTCCATTTGAGGATGCCCCACAGATGCTCAATAAGGTTTAGGTTTGGAGACATGCTTGGCCATTTCATCACCTTTACCCTCAGCTTCTTTAGCAAGGCAGTGGTCATCTTGGAGGTGTGTTTGGGGTCGCGATCATGTTGGAATAATGCCCTGCGGCCCAGTGTCTGAAGGGAGGAGATCATGCTCTGCTTCAGTATGTCATAGTACATGTTGGTATTCATGGTTCTCTCAATAAACTGTAGCTCCCCAGTGCCGGCAGCACTTATGCAGCCCCAGACCATGACACTCCCACCACCATGCTTGACTGTAGGCAAGACACACTTCTCTTTGTACTCCTCATCTGGTTGCTTCCACACATGCTTGACATCATCTGAACCAAATAAATTTATCTTGGTCTCATCAGACCACAGGACATGGTTCCAGTAATCCATGTCCTTAGTCTGCTTTTTTTTCCAGCAAACTGTTTGCGGGCTTTCTTGTGCATCATCTTTAGAAGAGGCTTCCTTCTGGGACGACAGCCATGCAGACTAATTTGATGCAGTGCACGGCGTATGGTCTGAGCACTGACAGGCTGACCCCCCACCCCTTCAACCTCTGCAGCAATGCTGGCAGCACTCATACGTCTATTTCCCAAAGACAACCTCTGAATATGATGCTGAGCATGTGCACTCAACTTCTCTGGTCGACCATGGTGAGACCTGTTCTGAGTGGAACCTGTCCTGTTAAACCGCTGTATGGTCTTGGCCACCGTGCTGCAGCTCAGTTTCAGAGTCTTGCCAAGGCCATCTTTATGTAGAGAAAACATTCTTTTTTTCAGACCCTCAGAGGGCTCTTTGCCATGAGGTGCCATGTTGAACTTCCAGTGATCAGTATTAGAGAGTGAGAGCGATAACACCAAATTTAACACATGTAATAGAGAGAGACAACCGAGCTACTATGAGGAAATAAATATGAAAGGCTAAAGCCAAAAAAATATAATAATGATAGATAGCATAAATAAAATGAAAAAATATAAAAGTAGAGGTGCAGCCTACCACCTAAATAGTATCCCAAGCACTATGCATTAAGTTCCAAAGATGTATACGGTGGGGCGCAATCTCATAAAAGATCTGCAAACAGTAAATATTCAAACCATAAATGTGTTCAATTGGTTGCTAAATAATATAAAGTGTCATCACAGTGCATATCAGTGAATACAACCAAAATGCTAAAAAAACAGTGCCACCCAGTGGCTAAAGAGCAAACAATAGTAGTTAATTATGATCCTGACACAATAGGTATGAATCATAAACAGTAATCAAAACTGTGAATAAAGTGCATAAAAAGAGTCCACACAGCATATAAAGTGCTTGATAATTAGTGCTTCCTCTGCTTGATCCCCAGGTTATCTTAGTGCTTAAAATGCTAGTGCCAATCTGTTATGCTTATAAGTGCTCCAGGGTGCATGCACACACCACCACCCAACACTCCTATGCGCTCACCTCCACATTTGACCCTCAGTGGGCCAAGTACCGCGGTCCCCTTAGGGGTAAATCCTGGCAATAGGCAGTGTACTTGGTACCAATCACAAGTGTATCCACCGAGCATGTAAGAAACAAGGAACTCACATAGCGCTGAACTGTATCACACACACGTACGTGGGACCTCGTGAATATTCGTATTGTCTAACCGTGATCGTAAAATTCGTGATTCTATTGGACCCCTAGTTCGTCTCCTTCGTGATTAATAGTTCGTGAAATATACGACACACCTGAGAAAAATACGTGAAATAAGTGTCAAAACTAATGACAAATACTAAGTATGGATAACACAGTCCTAGTATTAATT
>BLSH010298809.1:271438-290030 GCA_018402905.1 Glandirana rugosa | reverse complement strand
GATGCACAAGAAAGCCGGCAAACAGTTTGCTGAAGACAAGCAGACTAAGGACATGGATTACTGGAACCATGTCCTGTGGTCTGATGAGACCGAGATAAACTTATTTGGTTCAGATGGTGTCAAGCGTGTGTGGCAGCAAACAGGTGAGGAGTACAAAGACAAGTGTGTCTTGCCTACAGTTAAACATGGTGGTGGGAGTGTCATGGTCTGGGGCTGCATGAGTGCTGCCAGCACTGGGGAGCTACAGTTCATTGAGGGAACTATGAATGGCAACATGTACTGTAACATACTGAAGCAGAGCATGATCCCCTCCCTTTGGAGACTGGAACGCAGGGCAATATTCCAACATAACAACCCCAAACACACCTCCTAGACAACCACTGCCTTGCTTAAGAAGCTGACGGTAACGGTGATGGACCGACCAAGCATGTCTCCATACCCAAACCCTATTGAGCATCTGTGGGGCATCCTCAAATGGAAGGTGGAGGGGCGCAAGGTCTCTAATATCCACCAGCTCTGTGATGTCATCATGGAGGTGTGGAAGAGGACAACCTGTGAAGCTCCAGTGAACTGCATGCCTAAGAGAATTAAGACAGTGATGGAAAATAATGTTGGCCACACAAAATATTGACACTTTGGGCCCAAGTTGGACATTTTCACTTAGGGGTGTACTCCCTTTTTGTTGCCAGAAGTTTAGACGTTAATGGCTGTGTGTTGAGTTACTTTGAGGGGACAGCAAATTTTACACTGTTATACAAGCTGTACACTCATTACTTTGCATTGTAGCAAAGTGTCTTTTCTTAAGTGTTGTCACATGAAAAGATATAATAAAATATTTACAAAAATGTGAGGGATGTACTCACTTTTGTGAGATACTGTATTTGTGACAATGGTGACTACAAGTATGAAGTGATACATTGCATACTATATGAGGCAACATATAATTATTTACAATTGTGCTAAACTGAGTGTAAGGGAAAACTTTGCTTTGCACGCAAAAGTGAATTAATTAGTCCCATGTTAAAATATATTTATCACATGTGATGGCAGATGACAGTGTTGTTACAGAGTTACATAGGTAGTCTGGTTGAAAAAAAAAACGCAAGTCCACCCAGTTTAACCAATGGGATGGACAAAAAATACAATCCTATATACACAGTCCTATACCCACAGGAAGGCAAAACCCCAATAAAGCATGATCCAATTTGCTCCAGCAGGGGGAACAAATCATTCCTGATCCCCCATAAGGCAATCAGATATTCCCTGGATCAACTTTACCTGTAAAGAATAGCATCCAGTTACAGTATATTATGTATATCTGGGAAAGAATCCAGGCCCTTTTTTTAAAACAATCTATTGAGCTGAAAAGAACCAGCTCTTGAGGGAGTCTATTCCACATTTTCACAGCTCTTACTATGAAGAAGCCTTTCTGTATTTGGATATTAATTCTCTTTTCCTCCAGATGTAGAGTCCTCTTTGAGGACCTTAAAGTGAATAACTCAACACCAAGTTCATTATATGGACCACTAATGTATTTATACAGTATATGGTGATCATATTCCCTCTTAACGACTTGCCGATTGCGCTATAGCCAAATGACAGCTACAGCACAGCCAGCTAATTCTGGGAGGCCATCATATGAAGGGCGCGGGCGGCGCACTCTGTGATCACAGTGTCTGGATTGAGGTAAAGAGCCAATCAGTGGCTCTTTACCACATGATCAGCTGTGTCAAATCACAGCTGATCACAGATGTAAAAAGAAGCCAGTTATCTGCACTCCTTTCCTCATGACAGCATGAGGAGAGGAGAAGAAAGCCGACACCCAGCCTTTCTAAATGGGACATGTACACTGATATTCAGTGCAGTCCCAACAGTGCCCACCAGTGCTGCCAATCTGTACCCACCAGTGCTGCCATTCTGTGCCCACCAGTGTTGCCAATCTATGCCCATCAGTGCTTCCAATCTGTACCCATCAGTGCTGCCCTTTTGAGTCAATTTTCATAACTGCACAACATATTTATAAGGTGAGTTGCCATTCTTCTAGAATTCAGATTTTTTTTAAATTAAACTCAAGTATGAGCCTCATGCACAGACTTTGATTAATGTTGATATTGAATCTGCTGTTGTCTATCCACCTTACCTGCTTAAAGTGGTAGTAAAGGCTGAAGGTTTTTTTTACTTTCTATGCATGAAGGTAAAAAAACCTTTAGTGTGCAGCTCCCCCCTTAGACCGCCAAATACTTATTTAAGCCCGATCTCGATCTAGCAAAGTGCATAAGAGCCAAGGCTTTCTCAGGTCTCTCACTCCTCATTGGCTGAAATGCAGCAGCAGGAGCCATTAGCTCTTACGGCTGTCAATCACAGCCAGTGAGGTGGGAGCTGGGGTGGGGCTGAGCTACACTCTCTGTTTCTTATGGACAAAGAATGCCGGCTTGGGATGGAGCATGCACGAGTGCCCCCCATAGAAACTGGCACTTGGCAAGGGGGGAGGGGCCGGGAGCACTGACAGGGGGCCTGAGAAGAATAGGATTGGGGATGCTTTGTGAAAAACTATTTCACAGAGCAGGTAAATCTGTTTGTTATTTAAAAAAAAAAATCCTTTACAGATGCTTTAACGTGAGCTTGTACTCAAATTACATATGTGCAGGTAGTCACGCCTTATAGATCATAATGAGAATTTAAGTGAGAATGAGAGATGAACAGCACATCCATCAAGTTATACTTAATCTGGACTTCAGACAAAGTGGAAAATGAATCTTTGTCCCTCTTACCGCAGTCCCTCCCTTTTACATGACTACACACATTCCCCTCCCCAGCTGTGTTCCTCTCAATGTTCTTTCACAATTTCCATTGATGTGAAAGCAGACAGCTTTGTATACAAATTATGTAACAGGGTTCTGTACAGACAGAAGAGTGCATTCATGGAGAGATAGTCTGAAGACCCTCAGCTTGCATTGGGGCACATGGGTTGATTTTTTTTATACAGTTCAAACAATCTTAAAAACTTTATGTATCTGAAAAATTTTGTTGTTGTCTGAAAAATAACAATGTCCCATTGTTTGCCAGCAAACCCCAGTATGTTACAACGTAGTCACTGTGCTTATACCAAGATGCTGTATTTAGTTAGACAAATTATTTTGAATATTTGTGTTGGTGTCAGTGACTCCTGTGTTGGGGCACCATGCAATAAGGACTGTAAGATGGGGAAAGATATTATTATGGTATTAATAAGAAAAAGGGAGTAGGAGGAGGCCCTACTTTTAACTTTGTATCTTATTTATAAACTCAGCTGACCTCTATTAGACTATTAGTGCGTCAGTGATGCTCACTACAATGATAACAACAATTCAAATTACAATGAAAGGTGAAGAATATAACAGCCTTGGGGCAAAAATAAGAAATAGCTTTTTTTTTCTTTTATCCAGATTGACAAGCACATTGTGGGATATTTAACAAAGGAATTTTCCATAGCCACCCTTTTGAAAAAAAAAATCACAATTTTAGAATTTCTGAGCCCTCTGAAAGGAAGGTAACCAGCAGGTACCAATGTTATGTCTAAGATGAGCCCTTCTCTTTCTTCACTGCATCACCATTCCACTGCTACAACTTTTATCAGCCCAGAGGAAAATACTAACATCAGCCCTAACAGCATCAGCAATTAATGCTGTAATGTTCTTTACCACATGCTGCAATTTTTCATTTTTGTTAGTACTATTTTGCCACTTTATGAATAATCATCATTAACATCACTATTAGCACTGTCATGGTGGGCAGCATGGTATTTGCAGAGCAAGACGGGCAATTGTTTATAGCATCAGCAGCACAAGGCTGAAGCAGAAAAGATTGTCACAGCCTATCTATACTACCCCTATCCCTATGAACCTATGTGTTATTGGGCCCACAACACATCTATAAAACAGAAACTGTCCACAGGAAATGTCCAGAGTTTGGTTCACTCTCAGTAAATTATTCACCTCTTCTCCAATACAAAAAAAAAAAAACAATACATATGTGGGGTTGATTTACTAAAACTGGAGAGCGCAAAATCTGGTACAGCTCTGCATAGAAACCATCAGCTTCCATTTTTTTTTTTTTGTCAAAGCTTAATTGAACAGACTGAAGTTATAAGCTGTTTGGCTACTATGCACAGCTGCACCAGATTTTGCACTTTCCAAATTTAGTAAATTAACCCCATAATGTCCATCACCACCATTACTTTTCAATAAACATTTTTTATCAGTCAGCCACAGAACCATGTTCTGTTTGTTGCTGATCCTTGTGTTGCATGAAAAAAACTGTACAAAGCCCATTGTTTACAGACAATTTGGTACATCCAAATTACAATTTAAAATGAACCTGTTACCTTCCCAAATAGGGGCAAAGTAAAGCGTTATCTTTATCTCTTCTGTCATAGCTGACACATGGCTAAGTACCTTCATCCCACCTCTCAAGGGACAGTGGGCTGCTTGAGTAATGTATGCTACATATTCTGAGGAAGAGAAGAGGGTCACATGTTCCCCATGCCTAAAAATAATGAGTATTTTCACTTCTTCTTAAATGTTACATATCTATTATATAATTAACTTCATAATAATCAATGCAAAATTGTCAATTTTCACCGCATTGATAAATCTTACAAATATTTTGATATGTCAAACATATTTTTAATGTGCACAAATAAATAAAGAATCTTTTTTATATGAATTGTAAGTGCCGGTAAAGTCCACCTAGTTTCTCAATGATTTTTGAAATTTTAGAAATATCCATTGAAAGCACTTGGAAGCCATCGAGGGCGTAACTAGATCCTTGGCAAACCATGCAATTGCTGTGCAGCCAAGAAGAAGGACTGGGGAAGGGGGGGCTATCCAGCTACACAGTGTTTTATGCAGGTATCAATAGCATTGTATAACACGTTTGCATGAAAAGAATGTACATATTATTTAGAAACATCAATATAATTACTATGAAAACAACATTCTGTATCTTTGGTGTAAATGTCTTGGAGATTGAGATTTGAGAAACAGAGAGACCATTAGGCTGTATTCACACCTATGCATTTTTAGTGCTTTTTGCATATTTGTACTACAGTCCATTTAACGTGCTTTCCTATGGAACACATTCTGTAGTGCAAATCCGCAAAATGCAAAAAGCACTAAAAATGCATAGGTGTGAATCCAGCCTTAGGCCCCTTTCACACTTGTGCGACTTGTCCTGCAACTTTAGACCGCAAAGTCATTCCCCATGATTTCCAATGACAACCGTGCCAACTTCAAAGTAATCCCTGCACTACTTTGGTCCGACTTTATGCGAGTTGAGGTCCATAGACCTCAAGTTTGCACAGGCATTCCCTGAAATCGTGCCAAAATTGTGTCGAAATCGCATTGAAATCATGTCCGCAAAATTGCGTCAAAATCGAGCGACTTTCAAGTCACAGCAGTGTGAAAGGGGCCTTAGGCCTCTTTTACACTGCTGCGACTTGTTCTGCGACTTGGGACTGCAAAATCTCATGACAAGCCGTAACCCATGATTTCCAATGAGTAGCATTGATATCTGTGCGACTTCAAGTCGCAACGACTTCAAAGTAGTCCCTATACTACTTTGGTCCGACTCTGATGCGAGTTGAGGTCCATAGACCTCATGTTTACAAAGGCATTCCCTGAAATTGCGTCAAAATCGCATCAAAAATCACATCAAAATTGCGTCAAAATCAAACGACTTTCAAGTCGCAGCAGTGTGAAAGGGGCCTTAATTATTCTGGTGTAATGGAGGACAATAGAGGCAAACTGGAGAAGTGCAAAGTTTACTGGGGTATAAAAGAAACATGTAGAGTAGTAGTCAGAAATGCATTCTTAAGATTTAACAACCTGAAAGCTAGCAGTTGTTCCAATAATAAATCATAACACAATAAAAATACAATACATTTGAACTTACTAATTATAAAACCTGGATATGTTTCTTAATTTACTATTAATGTTTCCTATTTCATCTACAAATGGCTCTACCACCAATTGTTCACCTCTGATTTAATTATTGATTGTTATAAAGCAGGGAGCAAACTAGATTATCGAACAAAATATATATTACATTTATATATATTTACAATTACTGACCAACCTCAGTGAAGTATTGGAATCTAAAAATAGAGTCTATTCCTAATGTTAACATTGTTACTCTTGACATTTTTACTAAGATTGTTTGTGAATTCTAGATAATGAAGTAGGGTTAATACCACAACTAGAAGAAAAACTGGTTGATTGAACGAGGGCTTATCAGAGCTGATTACCGTAACCACAGGAATCTGGGTCACATGACCAATGCCGGACACAAATGAGCCTAGCTTTAACTATTTGAAAAATTTAGATTGTCTACCACACCTTTAATGAAGAGATGAAGAACTAATATGGGTGCAAGGGCTTAGTGGATATTTTAACCGTGATTACATAAATAGTTACATAGTTAACTAGGCTGACAAATGCCCATTGAGTTAAAAGAATATACACTAAGGCTGGGTTCACACTAGTCCGATTCTCGGACCGACATGAGGAGCACAAGTCGCATTAAGTCACAAAAACAATGATTCCCTATGAGAGCCGTCTTAACTGGTCTGACTTGTGTTATTCAAAGTCGGACCGACTTTGAAAAAGGTTCCTGTACTACTTTTGTCCGACTTTGATCCTACTTCAGCCCATTGAAAGGCATTGAAGTCGGATCAAAGTCGGATCAGTGTCTTCACTGATCCGACTTTGGCATGCGACTTCTGCTCTGGGGATCATGAAGGGGAACTCCACGCCAAATTTAAAAAAAAAAATAACTGGCATGGGGTCCCCCTCCAGGAGCATACCAGGCCCTTTGGTCTGGTATGGATTTTAAGGGGAACCCCATGCCGAAAAAACAGCGTGGGGTCCCCCCCAGAATCCATGCCAGACCCTTATCCGAGCACGCAGCCCGGCAGGCCAGGAAAGGGGGTGGGGACGAGCGAGCGCCCCCTCTCCTGCACCATACCAGGCCACGCACCCTCAACATGGGGAGTATGGGTGCTTTGGGGCAGGGGGGGCTCTGCGCCCCCCACCCCAAAGCACCTTGTCCCCATGTTGATGAGGACAAGGGCCTCTTCCCGACAACCCTTGCCAATGGTTGTTGGGGTCTGCGGGCGGGTACCTATCAGAATTTGGAAGCCTCCTTTAACAAGGGGGCCCCCAGATGCCGGCCCCCCACCCTATGTAAATGAGTATGGGGTACATCGTACCCCTACCCATTTACCTGGAAAAAAAAATGTACTACACAGGTTTTTAAAATATTTTATTAAATCAGCTCCGGCGTCTTCTCCCCTCTCCGGTGTTTTCTTTCTTCGGCTCTTTTGCGGGGTCTTCTATCTTCTGAGGGGTCTTCTTTCTTCTCCTTCTCTGTGGCGTCTTCTGCTCTTTTGCCGGTCTTCTCCACTGTCCTCTTCTCTCTGTTCTTCCTCTCTTCTTCTTCTTCTTCCCATGTTGACACAACGCGATCTCCTTCACTAATGCCCTCTCCGCTGTGTGCTGTGCCTTATATTGGCATGGGGCAGGGCCACTCGCTGACATCACCCAGCAGGCTTCCAGATTCCGATAAGTCCCCGCCCACAGACCCCGACAACCACCGACAAGGGTTGTCGGGAAGAGGCCCATGTCCTCATCAACATGGGGACAAGGTGCTTTGGGGCAGCCCCCCCTGCCCCAAAGCACCCATACTCCCCATGTTGAGGGCACGCGGCCTGGTATGGTCCAGGAGGGGGGGGGGCGCTCGCTCATCCCCACCCCCTTTCCTGGCCTGCTGGGCTGCATGCTCGGATAAGGTCCTGGTATGGATTTTGCGGGGGACCCCACGCCGTTTTTTGGCGTGGGGTTCCCCTTAAAACCCATGCTAGACCAAAGGGCCTGGTATGCTCTTGTAGGGGGATCCCATGCCATTTTTTTTTTATTTGGCGTGGAGTTCCCCTCCAAGATCCCCAGAGCACAAGGTGCCTGGCATTGTTGGGATCAAAGTCGGATCCCTGTTCACAGACAAACAGTCCGACTTTGACCCTATGTAGGAACGTAAATCACACAGCAAAGTAAGATCAAAGTCGGACCGTTTTTTTGTCGGATAGTGTGAACCCAGCCTAAGGCTGGATTCACGCTATCCGACACAAAAAAACGGTCAGACTTTTGATCCTACTTTGCCCTGCAACATCGGTCCTACTTTGGTCCTACTTCCATCCAACTTGAATGAACAAGATAAGATTTTGCTCCGACTTTGAGATAGTGACTTTGACCAATCAAAACAATCCAAGTGTGAGATAAATTCCTTTTACTGGTGCTGTAATCACCATGTCGGATGTCACAAGTCGGATGGTTAGAACAAGGATCCGACTTTGATCCTACTTCAATGATATTCAATGGGCTGAAGTAGGACTAAAGTCGGACCAAAGTAGTACAGGAACCTTTTTCAAAGTCGGACCAACTTGTGTTGGACCAGCTTTCATAGGGAAACCTTGATTTGGTGACGTAATGCGACTTGTGCTCACAATGTCGGTCCGTTTGTCGAACAAGTGTGAACCCAGCCTATATTACCAAAAGTATTAGGATACCTGCCTTTACACACACATGAACTTTGTGAGGTCAGGACTCTGGGCAGGCCAGTCAAGTTCCTCCACCCCAAACTCGCTCATCCATGTCTTTATGGACCTTGCTTTGTGCACTGGTCCAAATCATTTGGTGGATGGGGGATTATGGTATGGGGTTGTTTTTCAGGGGCTGGGCTTGGCTCCTTAGTTTCGGTCAAGGGAACTATTCAGGCATCAGCATACCAAGGCATTTTGGACAATTTTATGCTCCCAATTTTGTGGGAACAGTTTGGGGGTGGTCCCTTCCTGTTCCAATTTGACTGTGCACCAGTGCACAAACAAGGTCCATAAAGACATGGATGAGTTTGGGGTGGAGGAACTTGACAGGCCTGCACAGAGTACTGACCTCAACCTGATGGAACACCTTTGGGATGAATTAGAGCGAAGACTGAGAGCCAGACCTCGTCCACATCAGTGCCTGACCTCACAAATGCGCTTCTGGAAGAATGGTTAAACATTCCCATAGACACACTCCTGAACCTTGTGGACAGCCTTCCCAGAAGAGTTGAAGCTGTTATAGCTGCAAAGGGTGGACCAACTCAATATTGAACCCTACAGACTAACACTTGGATGCCATTAAAGTTCATGTGCATGTAAAAGTAGGCATCCCAATATCTTTGGTAATATAGTGTATATTTAAATATATCATATTATAATAAATGTATTTTTCAACAACACAAATGGCACATAGAGGGGTTGTTTGGAAAAGAGTATTTGTTGCCAGTCTACAAAACTGTCTATACAGCCATACAAAGCCCCTTTATTCTGTTAGATCACTTAATTTTTAAATTAACTGAATCATTTTGTATCAGAAATTCCCCAGGGGATGTCTGTTGGTGATTTAAATTCTCCCATTTTAGTTTTTTTAAAAAGTACAAGATGAAAGGCATTTTGCATTTACATTTTTTTTTATGTACAATGCATTTCATTATCGGTAAATAACCAAGAAAGGTGACAAGCTTTAGTAGCTATTTTACACATATATTTCTCCATGGCAGATATAGTTTCCTGAGGCTAAGCCACTCAACAATTATGATTTGTAACCAGGATACAAAACCCTCTATAAAACTAAAATAAGCTACATTATCATTTTATTTTGAATAATCTGACTCATTTCACATTAGGAATTTTCTAAGCTGTGCCTGTGTTGGTACATGAATTCTCTTTTCTTTCTTTACAGAAATCTATACAACATATTGTATGAAATGTAACTTTCAATATATAATTGTTATTGAATATAAAAGGAATTTGTAAGAAACATAGTGGGGTTGATTTACTACAACTGGAGAGTGCACGAGCTGGTGCAGCTGCGCATGTAAATAATCAGCTTTTAACTTCAGCTTGTTCAGCAGAGGCGTTGGGAGTGAGAGGCTGACGGGGCCACAGACCCGGGGTGCCCCCGAAAAGCCCCGGGTCTCAGGCTTGGAGAAGGCTATTATTAGCCCCGAGGCTCCTGAGCGCTCCCGGGAGATCACCAGAGCCACCTGCCGGAAGAGGTCCGGGGCTGACACTGGTGATGTCTCTGCCGCCATTTTAAAGAAGACCAGCTCTAGTGAAGCATGGTCACTCGCTGAGAGGAAGAAACAAGAGGCAGAGCCGGGTGCCAATAGCTCCATTTCTATTGGCAGCCGGCTCCACCTCTTGTTTCTTCCCCTCGGCGAGTGACTATGCTTCACGAGAGCGGGTCTTTTATAATGGCGACGGAGACTCCGCTGGGGACAGCTGATGTAAGGAGGCACTCTGACCTCTGGGGACACCCTGATGCATGGGACACTCTGACTGCTAGGGGCACCCTGATGTAAGGGGCACTCTGACTGCTGGGGACACCCTGATGTAAGGAGGCACTCTGACCGCTGGAGACACCCCAATGTAAGGAGGCACTCTGACTGCTGGAGACACCCCGATGTAAGGAGGCAGTCTGACCACTGGAGACACCCTGATGTAAGGGGCACTTTGACCACTGGAGACACCCTGATGTAAGGGGCACTCTGACTGCTAGGGGCACCCCGATGTAAGGAGGCACTCTGACCACTTGGGGCACCAGATGTAAGGAGGCATTTTGACTGCTGGGGACACCCTGATGTAAGGAGGCACTCTGACTGCTGGGGAAACCCTGATGTAAGGAGGCACTCTGACTGCTGGGGACACCCTGATGTAAGGAGGCCCTCTAACTGCTGGGGACACCCTGATGTAAGGAAGCACTCTGACTGCTGGGGACACCAGATGTTAGGAGTCACTCTGACTGCTGGGGACACCTATTGTTAAGAGGCACTCTTACTGCTGGGGACACCCTGATATAAGGAGGCACTCTGCTGGGGACACCTGATGTAAGGAGGGACTCCGATGGGGACACCTGATGGAAGGAGGCACTCCACTGGGGGCACCTGATGGCATCTGGTGGCAGACGAAGTAGCAAGTGACACGCTCAGGACTCCGACTGATTCTGCTTTATGGCGAGTTGAATGTTTTAATTTTATATTACAATCTAATAATAGAAATAATGCACTTCAATCATCCTGACACCATAACAACCATGGCGCTGAGATGATTTAAGCGCTAACACCTGGTGTTTAGAATATCTTTATCTGTTGATTGTTAAACTGTCTGGAATACACATATTGCTATTGTGTGTAGGATCTGGGCCTGCTGTCCCTCCATCTCTCTTTCTTTCTTCCTTCCTCCATCCTTCGTTCATCTCAGACTCAAGACACGCACCTTTAAGCCACACCCACTATTCAGGTTAAATCACGCTCATCTCTTGCCGCGGTGTGCTTTGCGTTCCGCATTTTTCCGAGCTGCACTCCCTGGTCTTTTTCCCACCTAGCAACGCCCCTGTTGTTCAGTTAAGCTTTGACAATAAAACCTGGAAGCTGATTAGTTTCTATGCAGAGCTGCACCAGACTTTGCACTCTTCAGTTTTAGTAAATCGTCCGCCAAGGTCTAAGTTCACCCCAAGATTTTTTTTAATACTAAATAGATGCTAAGGTTATTTTAGTATCTGCTCTGTAAGGATAGAAAGGCATACAGTATTTTGGAGAACAAAACAGGTTTATACAACACACACGGGAACATGGAGAAACAGTGCAAGCTCAGGAATTGCAGATAAATATATGTTGTTGAGGAATGGGTTGAAAAATGGGCATACAGTTCAGCTCCAGCAAGGTGCATTTTATCCTCAGTGACAATTTGCAGGTAATGAGAAAACATGTCTCATATAAGAATACAGGTAGGGTTAACACACCTACAAATTGCACAATTACCTTGTACTGAGACAATAATATTTTTATGAGTGTTAGAAATTCCTTGTATCAGTCATGTGTGAAACACTGAAAGCCCAATTGAACCTTCCATTTAAAGTGGTTCTAAAGCCTTATGGTTTTTCATCTTAATGCATTCTATGCATTGGCTCTGGAGTGAGCACGCATGGGTGCCCTAATGAAAAGTGGCTGAGAAGGGGCCTAGAGCACTGGCGGGGGACCCCATAAGAAGAGGATCGGGGCTGCTCTGTGCAAAACCATTGCACAGAACAGGTAAGTATAACATGTTTGTTATTTACAAAAAAAAATAGGCTTTAAAGTGGTTGTAAAGTCGTTGTAAAGGCTGAAGGTTTTTTACCTGCACCTAAAAAACCTTCAGTGTGCAGCTCCCCACTCAGCCCCCCCCCCCAATGCTTAGCTAACCCCGATCTCGATCTAGCAATGTGCACTGGACCTGAGGCTCTCCTGGGTCTCTCTCTCTTGATTGGCTGAGATGCAGCAGCAGGAGCCATTGGCTTCCGCTAAATCACAGCCAGTAAGGCAGGAGGGGGGGCAGGGCTGAACCACACTCTCTGTGTCTTATCGCGCAGAGAGCCAGCCCCGGAGCGAGCATGTACAAGTACCCCCACAGCAAGCCGCTTGCTATGGTGGCACTTGGCAAGTGGGAGGGGCCCAGAGCGCTGGTAGAGGAGGATTGGGGCTGCTCTGTGCAAAACCACTGCACAGAGGAGGTAAGTATGACATGTTTGTTGATTTTTTTAATAAAAAATGTTCCTTTATAATCACTTTAATGTCATTTTAAGTAAGCTAAATACATTCCAGGTGCATCAAAACAAAAGGTGTTTATTGTCCTACAGTTTTTTGTTTTTTTTCTAAGGCAGAAACACCCTGAGTAGGAAAGCCTGTATTTGCCAGCATGTTGCAGGGTTGGACACTTTCTCTCTGTGGGTAAGCAGTAATCTCTCTGCAGAAATGCTACACATCTCCTACTGAGTCAGACCTAGAGCTCTCAAATCAGCAAGAAACATGAGCTTTGCTGATTGCAAAGCTATAGGTCTTATTCAGTAGGGGATCTATCATGTCTCTGTTTTCACATGCAGAGAAAGGGCCCAACTTTACAACTGCTAGCAGGGGAAATACTTTTCTACTAAGTCTGTGGCTACTATAGGAAGGAAACAAACCTTAAAATATTGAATACATTTTGTTTTGATCCACTTGGAATGTACTTACTGTAGCTGTTTTTTACTGAAGGATCAATTAGGCTTTAACAATTTTATTGCACCAATGTATGCCTGTAAACTGGCTCCTGGCAGCTCTGGCAGCTATAGCAGCTGGGATTCTGTTTATATTTCTTCAGCTGACAGTCAGCTTTCTAGTGAAAGTGATTCAGCGCAATCACTTTCACACATAGTAAAAATTTACAACTATCACCAGTTTATTCTACAGGGTCTCTACTCTCAGAAAATACTGTTTTGGGGGTTTTCATTAATCTCCAGTCCTAAAATGTGCATTTTAAATTAGCAATAAAGGCCTGCACACCACTCTTAACAACACCAGTCAGAAACCAACAATATATTATTATTTAGCGTGCTTAAACCACTCCACAGTGTATCAATCTCTTAGTATTCAAAACTAAAATATGCATTTTAACATGTGTACAAAGAAGTAAAAAAAAGGCTCTGGCAATGAAAGTTTTAAAGCAGCATTAAAGTATAAATGTTTTTTAATGCAATCTCTCAAAAAGGAAATTTAAAAAAAATGTGTATGCATGAATACTTGCAGACCGGTATTACTTTTTTGTACTATCAACGTTTCATATTATCCAAATGCAATCTTGGCTAGTCTGTTCCTCTGCATTGGAGAGAGATGATGAGGGCAGTGCCACCATCTGAGGGAAGTGATATAATCATTCTGGCACATGAAAAGTTCTCTGTACAAACAATTATTATTTTCTATAAATTGGGTGTATAATAGGGCAGGTGTATCCCCATCCCATCATCCCTTTCTTCTGCTCTACAGACTTGTTATTTGTTTAAAAAATACAAATGAGAAGACAGAACACAGTACAGAACTGGTATGCTCTTGTAGGGGGATCCCATGCCATTTTTTTTTTATTTGGCGTGGAGTTCCCCTTCAAGAGCCCCAGAGCACAAGGTGCCTGGCATTGTCGGGATCAAAGTCGGATCCGTGTTCACAAACGGTCCGACTTTAACCCTATGTAGGACCGTAAATCGCACAGCAAGGTAGGATCAAAGTCGGGCCGTTTTTTTTGTCAGAAGACACGCACCTTTAAGCCACACCCACTATTCAGGTTAAATCACGCCCATCTCTTGCCGTGGTGTGCTTTGCTTTCCGCATTTTTCTGGGCTGCACTCCCTGGTCTTTTTCCCACCTAGCAACGCCCCTGTTGTTCAGTTAAGCTTTGACAATAAAACCTGGAAACTGATTGGTTTCTATGCAGAGCTGCATCAGACTTTGCACTCTTCAGTTTTAGTAAATCATCCGCCAAAGTCTAAGTTTACCCCAAGATTTTTTTTAATGCTAAATAGATGCTAAGGTTATTTTAGTATCTGCTCTGTAAGGATAGAAAGGCATACAGTATTTTGGAGAACAAAACAGGTTTATACAACACACACGGGAACATGGAGAAACAGTGCAAGCTCAGGAATTGCAGATAAATATATGTTGTTGAGGGATGGGTTGAAAAATGGGCATACAGTTCAGCTCCAGCAAGGTGCATTTTATCCTCAGTGACAATTTGCAGGTAATGAGAAAACATGTCTCATATAAGAATACAGGTAGGGTTAACACACCTACAAATTGCACAATTACCTTGTACTGAGACAATAATACTTTTATGAGTGTTAGAAATTCCTTGTATCAGTCATGTGTGAAACACTGAAAGCCCAATTGAACCTTCCATTTAAAGTGGTTCTAAAGCCTTATGTTTTTTCACCTTAATGCATTCTATGCATTGGCTCGGGAGTGAGCATGCATGGGTGCCCTAATGGAAAGTGGCTGAGAAGGGGCCTAGAGCACTGGTGGGGGACCCTAGAAGAAGAGGATTGGGGCTGCTCTGTGCAAAACCATTGCACAGAACAGGTAAGTATAACATGTTTGTTATTTACAAAAAAAAAATAGGCTTTAAAGTGGTTGTAAAGGCTGAAGGTTTTTTACCTGCACCTAAAAAACCTTCAGTGTGCAGCTCCCCACTCAGCCCCCCCCCCAATGCTTAGGTAACCCTGATCTCGATCTAGCAATGTGCACTGGACCCGAGGCTCTCCTGGGTCTCTCTCTCTTGATTGGCTGAGATGCAGCAGCAGGAGCCATTGGCTTCCGCTAAATCACAGCCAGTAAGGCAGGGGGGGCAGGGCTTAACCACGCTCTCTGTGTCTTATCGCGCAGAGAGCCAGCTCCGGAGCGAGCATGTACAAGTACCCCCACAGCAAGCCGCTTGCTATGGTGGCACTTGGCAAGTGGAAGGGGCCCAGAGCGCTGGTAGAGGAGGATTGGGGCTGCTCTGTGCAAAACCACTGCACAGAGCAGGTAAGTATGACATGTTTGTTGATTTTTTAAATAAAAAATGTTCCTTTATAATCACTTTAATGTCACTTTAAGTCAGCTAAATACATTCCAGGTGCATCAAAATAAAAGGTGATTATTGTCCTACAGTTTTTTGTTTTTTTTCTAAGGCAGAAACACCCTGAGTAGGAAAGCCTGTATTTGCCAGCATGTTGCAGGGTTGGACACTTTCTCTCTGTGGGTAAGCAGTAATCTCTCTGCAGAAATGCGACACATCTCCTACTGAGTCAGACCTAGAGCTCTCAAATCAGCAAGAAACATGAGCTTTGCTGATTGCAAAGCTATAGGTCTTATTCAGTAGGGGATCTATCATGTCTCTGCTTTCACATGCAGAGAAAGGGCTCAACTTTACAGCTGCTAGCAGGGGAAATACTTCTCTACTAAGTCTGTGGCTACTATAGAAAGGAAACAAATCTTAAAATATTGAATACATTTTGTTTTGATCCACTTGGAATGTACTTACTGTAGCTGGTTTTTACTGAAGGATCAATTAGGCTTTAACAATTCTATTGCACCAATGTATGCCTGTAAACTGGCTCCTGGCAGCTCTGGCAGCTATAGCAGCTGGGATTCTGTTTATATTTCTTCAGCTGACATTCAGTTTTCTAGTGAAAGTGATTCAGCGCAATCACTTTCACACATAGTAAAAATTTACAACTACCACCAGTTTATTCTACAGGGTCTCTACTCTCAGAAAATACTGTTTTGGGGGTTTTCATTAATCTCCAGTCCTAAAATGTGCATTTTAAATTAGCAATAAAGGCCTGCTCACCACTCTTAACAACACCAGTCAGAAACCAACAATATATTATTATTTAGAGTGCTTAAACCACTCCACAGTGTATCAATCTGTTAGTATTTAAAACTAAAATATGCATTTTAACATGTGTACAAAGAAGTAAAAAAAAAAGGCTCTGGCAATGAAAGTTTTAAAGCAGCATTAAAGTATAAATGTTTTTAATGCAATCTCTCAAAAAGGAAATTAAAAAAAATGTGTATGCATGAATACTTGCAGACCTGTGTTACTTTTTTGTACTATCAATGTTTCATATTATCCAAATGCAATCTTGCCTAGTCTGTTCCTCTGCATTGGAGAGACATGATGAGGACAGTGCCACCATCTGAGGGAAGTGATATAATCATTCTGGCACATGAAGTTCTCTGTACAAACAATTATTATTTTCTATAAATTGGGCGTATAATAGGGCAGGTGTATCCCCATCCCATCATCCCTTTCTTCTGCTCTACAGACTTGTTATTTGTTTAAAAAATGCAACTGAGAACAAATGAGAAGACAGAACACAGTACAGAACTGGGAGGAGCCATACTGTTTTTTGCTGGGCTGGTCAATATAAGAGCATAATGACATACTAAGAGGAAGGGGTGGAAAGCCTATGATTTTTGAGCTGGGCAGCAAGCAGAGCTGAAACCCAAAAGGTCAGAGAATTACAAGTCTTGCACTGTGCCTAAAGGACAGTTGAGACAACTTCTGATAAAGTTGGAAGACAGAGTTTAGCAAGCATAACTTGCATTTTCAGAGTGTTTTGAGCAGTTTAATTGTGCATCCTGCTTTTGTTTACTCCACTACATATTGTGGAACAGAAAACAAGTACATGGCATTCACTATCATCCTTGCAGCAATGGCAGAACTGTGAATGGTTTCTTTCGTTCCATCCCTC
Organism: Glandirana rugosa; assembly: GCA_018402905.1. Classification (NCBI taxonomy): domain Eukaryota; kingdom Metazoa; phylum Chordata; class Amphibia; order Anura; family Ranidae; genus Glandirana; species Glandirana rugosa. The sequence continues at coordinate 272,877 of BLSH010298809.1, read as the reverse complement.
TTAATAAAAATGGTCAGCAATGTGATTTGTCATGTTCTATGAATGAGCTCCTCTGTCTAAGTCAGAAGTAGTCATTGCACAGTGGCCTGAGGCATCCAACCTTTCATTTTTAAAATGATGGAAAGGAACCCGGGGCTGTTTAAGTTTAAGACTAATTTTAGCAAACACGTGGTCACCATTTTTCAAGCTTACAATAATTTTTGTAGGATACACTTTATTTAAGCAGGAAAAAAGCCCCAGGCACTACTGTTATCTTCCTTGCTCTATGTGGATTTCTGCAGGTAATCTGTCATAGCTAGTTTTCAGTTTTAGTTAAGTGCAGAAAACAGCATTTTACTCTCAGATACCAAATAATCCTGTACTAAATATTTATCAAGTACCAATGACTGTCCTTTCTAAAGCCATCTTAATCAGTGACTGATAGCTAGACTAACTGCATTACAAATGGGCATACAGTATCTCACAAAAGTGAGTACACTCCTCACATTTGTTTAAATATTTTAACTTTTCATGTGACAACACTAAAGAAATGACACTTTTCTACAATGTAAAGTAGTGAGTGTACAGCTTGTATAGCAGTGTAAATTTGCTGTCCCCTTAAAATAAATCAACACACAGCCATTAATGTCTAAACCGCTGGCAAAAAAAGTGAATACACCCCTAAGTGAACATGTCTGAATTGGGCCAAAGCATCCATATTTTGTGTGGCCACCATTATTTTCCAGCACTGCCTTAGCCCTCTTGGGCATGGGGTTCACCAGAGCGTCACAGGTTGCCACTGGAGTCCTCTTCCACTCCTCCATGACGACATCACGGAGCTGGTAGATGCTACAGAACTTGCACTTCTCCACCTTCTGTTTGAGGATGCCCCACAGATGCCCAATAGGGTTTAGGTTTGGAGACATGCTTGGCCAGTCCATCACCTTTACCCTCAGTTTCTTTCTTAAGGCAGTGGCTGTCTTGGAGGTGTGTTTGCGGTTGTTATCATGTTGGAATACTGCCGTGCGGCCCAGTCTCCGAAGGGAGGGGATCATGCTCCACTTCAATATGTCACAGTACATGTTGGCATTCATGGTTCCCTCAATGAACTGTACCGTCATAAGGTTGTACTATTGTTGGCGTTTGTGTGGAGGTTCTGTCGGTGACGGAATTCTTTCTTTGACTCCCATTTCCACTACCTGACCGGTTCGTACAGAGGTTTGGATTTGGGATAACCCGTAGACACCCCGTAGGAGTTTGTCTTCCACCTCTTCACGTTCAAGACATCGTAGATGGTCGAGGCACTACAGCAGTACCTCCTCACCTTCTCCTGAGGTCACCGTTGGACACTGCGAGACCACTTGGGGTACGGGTTCTCCCGATTCCGTCACGACCTTTTATTACCACCGGTGTGTTTTATACCTACGAAACCGGGTTAAGTCTGTACAAGTGAATCCCCA
>BLSH010298809.1:242482-271428 GCA_018402905.1 Glandirana rugosa | reverse complement strand
AAAGACAACCTCTGGGTATGACGCTGAGCACACACACTCAACTTCTTTGGTCAAACATGACGAGGCCTGTTCTGAGTGGAACCTGTCCTGTTAAACCGTTGTATGGTCTTGGCCACCGTGCTGCAGCTCAGTTTCAGGGTCTTGGCAATCTTCTTACAGCCTAAGCCATCTTTATGTAGAGCGACAATTCTTTTTTTTTTTCAGATCCTCAGAGAGTTCTTTGCCATGAAGTGCCATGTTGAACTTCCAGTGACCAGTATGAGAGAGTCAGAGCAATAACACCAAATTTAACACACCTGCTCCCCATTCACACCTGAGACCTTGTAACACTAATAAGTCACATGACACCGGGGAGGGAAAATGGCTAATTGGGCCCAATTTGGACATTTTCACTTAGGTGTGTACTCACTTTTGTTGCTAGCGGTTTTGACATTAATGGCTGCGTGTTGAGTTATTTTGAGGGGACAGGAAATGTACACTGTTATACAAGCTGTACACTCATTACTATACATTGTAGCGAACTGTCATTTCTTCAGTGTTGTCACATGAAAAGATATAATAAAATATTTACCAAAATGTGAGGGTGTACTCACTTTTGTGAGATACTGTATATGATATCCTATGGAAAACTACATCTGTATCTGACTTTACAAATATATATAGGGATGTATTTATGAAAACATTGCATAGTTGTTCGTCCAAGGAAACTGCATATAATTTTGTTCTGTGAAAACGGGGTAAAATCACATCAGAATGCTATATTCTCTGCAATTCAAATGTGTGAATGCAGAAAATACTGTATAATGGCCAGTAATGGCAATTTCCTAAGATCAGAGGCATATGATTGTCAAACAAAAGGCATGGGAGTTGGGCACTGCCCTGGGGAATAAGTACCAAAGCAAAAAATATTTTAAAATGTTCAGTTTGGCGGGGAACAGCGATTTAATTTATGATTTATATGGAACATTACACATGCACTATACCTTTGAATTACATGCAAGCAGGGTGTCCTTCACCTGCCTGTCAAGTGGTGCATCTGTATGATGTATACAACATACTACAGCAAAACTGACATTGGCATTTAACTTGCTAGCAAATGACAGCTGCTTATTTCAGTTTGAAAAAAAAAAAAAACAGTGTGGGGTCCTCCCCAAATTTTATACCATAACATTCAGAACCAAAATGTATCACACACCCCACCCCTGGGGGGAACTTATCGGAGTTCGGAAGCCCACTTAACCCCTTGTCAACTGTGCTATAGCCGAAAGTTGGCTACGGCACAGTCATACAGTTCTAGGAGGACATCTATGGATGTCCTCCCAGAACCCCCAACCCCTGCACACCCCCCAGTTGATCACAGATCAGGGTATAGGGCCAATCACGGTGGCCCTTTACTATATGATCAGCTGTGTCCAATCACAGCTGATCACATGTAAACAGACTTGCCAGTTGTTGGCAGTTCTTTCCTCACGCTGTGTCTGTGTGAGGAAAGGAGAGACGATAACTGTCAAGGCTGTTATACATTGTTTACACTGATCATCAGGGCACTGATCATCAGAGCACACTTCTACATTGAATTCCACTGCACCCCCTGTATTGACTGCAACTGTGCCTCTGCACTTCTCCACTGACTACTGCACTCACTCATCTCTCCTCTTGCACTTTTTCTACTAAGTGCCCGTACAGTCAACCATTTTTCCACTGTGCTATACATTACATTAAACGGGCTGCTGAACTCATTCAAACCACTGCTGAACACTGTCAAGCCATTCAGGAAAGTTTAAGAAATTCAACATTTATCCTATTCAATGAGCAATCACACCTTTGCTAGTACATAAATAAATTAATATTTATTGCAAGTATTGTTAGATATTAACCTAGGTGTCAAAATTATTTTTGTTTATTTTAAAGCAATAGAGTGTCCAACTGCACTGTAATCAGAATTTAGTATCCAATCTGCACTTAACTAATAAATGGTTGCTATGTTTTTAAAATCATTTTAAATAAAATGAGTCTATTTAGTCATTTTGTCAAAAGGTCAGTTTGTAATTTTCAATGGCTATAAGATATACACTATTTATAACATAGTGTATATAAATATATACATAGAATAGAAAATCTCTACTCTGCTGTTTTTATTAAACATAGGAATTCTTGTTACCTCTTTTTTCTACATCTGAAGTAGAAATATATCATATATTTGCTGACACTACTATATTGAGGCAGTATTATTAATAGTTAATGTTGTGTTTGACAGTTGTGTTGCAGGCAATACATTCACCAACTCTTAAAGTTGCATCCCCTAATTTGTGTATATAATCTATAATAAGGCTTACCTGTAGGTAAAATGAATATCTCCTAAACCTGTATGGTTTAGGAGATATTCACCTTGCATGCAGCCGCTGACATCAGCGGCGTATGTGCAGTGAATTCCCAGTGAAGGGCCAGCGTATAGCTCCGGACCTTGCTGGAAACCTTGCCAGAAAGAAGAGCTCCCGTGCACGAGATGAGTGACGTCTCGCGGCTCCGGCCACTCACAGCGCTGGAGCCGCGAACCCGGAAGGATCCCCCGATGAAAAATGTCAGCTCCCCCTGCGGGGACCGGGAGGACCTGTTGGAGCTTAGTTCTGAGGTAAGTATTTGATAATGATCTAGAATGAGGTGCATACTAGCTCATTATGCCTTTGTCTGAGCATACAACCGCTTTAATACATAGATAAGGAAATATGTTTATTAATGCAGGTCATTCCTCATTATGCAGCATAGCAAATCTTTCACAATGCAGCATTTCTGGAATGCACATGCATCTGTTTTCCCTTGCTTGTTTCTGTCAAATTGTTCATCTGTGGATGATACAATTAAACATAAAAAAGTTATATTTGAAAGAACTTAGGTGTGTGTGTGTCAGGGTATATGGTACTTATAGCCAACTTTGTTTATACTTGTTCTGTGCAGAGTTTGGTACGGTCTTCATTCAGTGGTTCAGATGCGATTCGGGTGGGAATTTTACACTTAAATCGCACCTGAATTGGACTGAAAAATGCACAGGGCCCTTTTTTAATTTGCACTGCAACTGGCCCACATATATGTGAACAGGCTCCTTTGAAAGCTGGTCTGGTTCACATGTAATGCAAATCATGATATATGCATATATATGAACTGAGCCTAACTGTTCTGGTTCTATATTTTCAATTGGCTTTTAAATAAAATAGTGTTTTTCTTGCACATTAAGTGTTGGCATGGCTGCCTATAGCAATGGTAGTCGACCTCAAATGTAGCCCTCAACACTTTCAGGGGGCTGCACAATAGCAATGTGTTTTGGCTCATTGAGGTGCATTGTGTTGAATAAGGCAGCCAATTCAAAATTAATGGGCTATAACATGACTAGGGTACCAAAAATGCTTTTTGCCCCCGTCTGCTTGACCACCACCCCCCAACCCGTCTGTTCAAATTAACAGTTTAATGGCCATAGCAGCCTTTTATTATACAAATATAAATAACATCTCAAAACAGATTAAACCATTAACACAGACCATCAGGCAATATTCCCAGGAGCCTACGAGGTCCTGATGGGCATACACACAAGGTACCTGCGTAACGGCCATTTTGTAGGCCTCCAGCCACAGAAAGCACTGGCTCGGAGACAACCAACATCGCAGGTACCACTAGCCAGAAATTTGGGAGCCGCACCTCAGACGGGTCCCTACCAATGTACATTTTTGCCCCTAATTATTACACATCCCAGGACCTCGTGCCCCGACACCGAAGCACGAACATAAAACCTTATGTTTGTGCGCCTCTCCACACCAGCAGGGCCCTTTGCAGGCTATCTTGCAAACCTAGGCACCACATGTCAATCCCCACCGCATTGAGGTGCACACCATCACCCCTCAAATACTGCCAAACATCTTGTTCCATGTCCACATGCCTGATAGCCAACCCCCCATTATGCACAATAAAGCATGACACCTCCCTGTTAGTCTTAATACGAGCCTTATCCAGGCTAACAACTGAACGGGCCGCGCCACCGTGTGCGCGCCACCATGTCTGACCAAACAAAAACTAACTCCGGATAAAAAGAACGCAAATGTAGAAAATCAAACTTGATATCCCTAATTAATTCCTTCATGGAATGTAAACCCAGGTCATTCTCCCCGGTGTGCACTAGCAGGATATAGGGGGCTCTGTCCAACCGAGCAAACCGGTGAACCTCTGCCACCACTCGACTCCACAACATGCCGGGCACCCTGATCCAACACACTGTCGCCACCTCCCTGGGAAACCCGAGCTGACGACCATTCGGCCTGACATCCGCCCTCCTGGCTCCCCTGGCTACATAAGAATGACCCAAAATCCAGATTAGACAAGGGAGGTTACCTGGAATGAAACACAACAAACAGTGCACATAGTATAAATGACCAAACAACCACCATACAGATACTACTGTAATGACAAACATTGTGTTTTTTGTTTCTGCTACCCCCTCCACATTCATAACAATTGGGGATGCACGTACAATCGGTAGCACAAGGACTCCCAACGACCAATACGTTATATCACGCTTTCATCAAGCCCCCACCTGGACACCTCAGTCGCCGCTCCGATCCGAAAAGAATGAGAAGCATAATCAGTAGACCGGAGAACCAACGCCGCTGGGCATTTCCGGAAAACTGAAACATACTGAAAAATTGGACAGGGCGGAGCCATCCACATGCTGCAACAGTGGGCCCTGCTGGCCCAACCCCCACAGCAACAGAAATCGGGACAAAGTCTGTACTGGGCACACTTCTGATCCGGGAACAGGAAACAACTCAACCCGGAACTACCCGACCTGCCTGATCAGTTTTTGAACGTAAAATCCAAAAAAACACAGCCGACGTGGAGCAAATAACGTCAGCATACAACAAACCATCTGCCGACCGCGTGGAAGTGCTAACGAGTTCACCAACCCGCAACGCCCCAAAAAATGCCAAGACAAACACCGTCTGGAACAAAACCACCTCGTAGTCAGAAAAACAAATCAAATAGAGTACCTGCGCCAAAGAACACAACACATCATAAGACACCGGCCGCCTGCCGTCTACCGCCCTATGTCCCCTCCGATAACCACGCATGACCTGATGCACAAAAAACTCCTTAGTATAATCACGCTGACCAAGCAATTTAAACATGAATGCTAAACCCACCAGCTTCCTGTTCAATGAAGACACAGACACTCGATTTTCCACATTCCGACCAACAAAATACAGAACCAACAACCGAGTGTCGTCTTCAGAAACCATGCCACAGACCCCCCGCTCCAAGGCAAACCATTCTACCCACACTTTCGAGTAAAAGGACCAAGTAGACACAATCACCAAACTACGAATCAATTACGCCATCAACCCAAGGGGATCTTCCACAATCCGGCTGGGCAAGGAGCTCCGTGTCGCTCCACTTCCGGTGCCAACAAATGGAACTTGTTCCACTGAAATTGGGAGAGAGAATCGGCCAATGAAATGGCCAATGAAATGGTGCAACCCAGAACATGCACAGCGTAGATTAAAGCATTTAAACACAAGCAAGACAGAACCAAGTGATGAAGCAAACGAATCACCGGCGGAGAAGATGCAAACACACTATTGATTGCCTCCACCACGTCCAAATTATCACAGTTAAAAAGTTAAAAACCGCCAGTACAATGGGCAACAGTTCCAGTAAGATCAGGTTCCTAGTGAAACCCGCCAACTGCCATTCCACAGGCCAGGGGCCTGCGCTTCAACAACCTTTGAAATACACACCATAACCAGCTGATCCAGCGGTGAACAGTTCCACATCAAAAGCATTGGTAACATGCTCCATCCACACTGACCTCCCATTGTAGGCATCTAAAAACTGTTCCCACACCAGCAAGTCCTCCTTATGCTCCCGTGTCAACCGAACATGCTGGCCGGGGGCTTGCACCCCTGCCGTGGCCATCGCCAGCCGGCGATTAAACACCCTGGCCATTGGCATAATCCTGCAGGCAAAATTAAGCTTGCCCAACAGAGATAGCAGCTGTCCCAAAGTAACCTTATCACTCTGCCGGGCTGCATGCACAGCCGCCCGCAAATCAAAGAGTTTTGCCTCAGAAAGGCGACATTCCATAGCCTCTGTGTCAATCAGAATGCCCAAAAAATGAATCACCATGGAGGGTCCCTGCGTCTTATCGGGGGCCAACGGAACTCCAAAAACCTCAGCCACTTGTTGCACAGCAGCCAGCAAATGGCAGCAAACGTGAGAATTGGACGGACCGATGCACAAAAAATCATCCAAATAGTGGATGACGGAATGAAGGCCCGACACCTCGCACACCACCCACTCCAGGAAAGTGCTGAATGTCTCAAATAATGAGCAAGAAATAGAACACCCCATAGGCAAACATCGGTCAATGTAATAATGCCCCTGTCAACAGCAACCTAACAGATAAAAACTATGGGGGTGAACCGGCAGTAAACAGAAAGCGGACTCAACATCCGCTTTGGCTAACAGAGAACCCCAACCATACTTGTGAATCCAACTAACTGCCGCATCAAACGAAGTATAAGAAACCGAAGACAACATCAGATTAATAGCTTTGTTGATGGACCCACCGCGCGGGTAAGATAAGTGAGTTATCAAACGGAACTTGTTAGGTTCCTTGTTAGGAGCCACACCAAGGGGAGAGACCACTAATTCACTGAAATGAGGGGAACAAAAAGGACCAGCCATACGTCCCAATTCAACCTCCTTATTCAGTTTCGCCGAAACCACCTCTGGGTGCAACGTGGCCGAACGCAAATTGTCAGCCGGGGGAGGAATCAAACCCAACCGACATGGAATAGAAAACCCCTCTGAAAAACCCCGTTCAAGCAAAAGAGCCGCCCGTCTATCGGGATGCCTACCAAGAAAAGGGCGCATCCTTGCTACCTTTACCAGCATCCTGCATCTTTCCAGCAGAGTCGTCTGTACGTCCTTATCCTTTACTGACACAGCGATTGAAGGTATGTGATCCCCCGCAGCTGGAGCACTCATGCTTAAAACGACAGGAGGTCCCAAATCTACAAGTGCCCTCATTGAATTGCCAGCAGTACCCCTTTTGTTTACTGGCCGGGGTTCCTGGGGTCGCAGGACCACCGCCCCCCGACTGAAACTGAGAACCAGCGCACACCACTGTCATCAGCTTCATCCACAAACCTATATCTTTGTGGTACCAACGCAAGAAAGGATGAACTGCTTTGCGCTGGAGAAAACTGCTCATCGTATCGCAACCAGGCTGTACCACCGTACACCCGGTATGCTTCACCAATGGTGTCCAAATAGCAAAACAACGCAGAGCAATTCTCCGAAGCCCTTTCCCCTATCACACTAGCAAGGATTGCAAATGCCTGCAGCCAATTAGAAAATGTCTGCGGGATCAAGCGATGTCTGCGCTTCTCCTCCTCCTGCTTCTTGCTCTCGTCTGGCTTTACCCTATCCAAGTTAAACTTTTCCAAGGGCAGCAAGGAAAATATCTCCACATACTCACCCTTAACTATTTTTTCCTGAATCTCAGGCTTCAAGTGCGCTCCCAATGGTCCCTCGAAGCACACATAAACCTTGCATGGAGTCCGCCAACCTCACGCCATCCCCTTCCTTACCAGCATCTTTACCTGTGGGAACCGTTTTTGCACCCTCCACGAGGGCCACCGTTGGTCCTTTAGCCAGATGCTCAGCTCCACTGCCCTCTGCCGCCGACCTGAGCTGGGCTAGTAGGCTGTCCAGGTTGGCCATGGCTGTATAAAATTAGTGCAGGGGGGGTCAGAGGAGAGAAGGGCTGCTCCTGAAGTTGTCCCATCCACGCTCTCTTCCAACTGGCTGGCTCCTCCTTACCCCCCTGCACTTTTACTGACTTTTGAGGCCCTTCCTGATCCCTGCCTACCACTAATCAGGTGAATGTCACCTTATATGATGTACCTTCCCACCTAAATAATTCTGTGCTGCAAACCCCTTATGACCCCGTCATGTGGGCCCTCCATCCATTCTTTGTTCTTTCCTTTACTCCGGGCCCCCCCTCACTTGAAATTTTTAGTGCTGTGTATTTTGCAACATACTGCAATGCACACTGAAAAGAAAGCTGAAGTCACCATTGGTGTCAGTGCCTGCAATAAACCCTCAGCTTTGGTGCCAGTAACTGCAATAACTATACCTAGCACTCTTATCAGTGACAATGCTGTTAACCCCTTCTCCTGGACTGGTGCTCAGAAGCATTGCTATTTAACCCCTCTTCTCACTGCTGGTCGTTGACAGTGTTTTTTAACCCTCCTCCTATGGGTAGGTATGTCAATGGCAGTGAAATTTAACCCCCAGCATTGGTCGTCATTGCAGCGGCAGTCAAATGTACCTGGGTGGTAAAAATACAGACAGCATTTCAGTGCCAGGCACCTGCTGCTGCTCTGCAAAGGATGCTTGTACTGTCATATGGAGATCACTCTGACTATACTGTCCTTATTTCAGTTCGGGATACTAAAATGCACAGAGCGTTTCAGCTGCTAGGGTTCACAGGTGCCCAACAGGCCCAGCCCAGGACATGGTAGGCCACACACATTGAGCCTGTGGGCTGCTTGCAACTTGGGCATCACTGGCCTATAGGGTAACGGCACAGAAACACAATAGAGACAGGGCAATTCATAACAACAAAGTGTCTAAAAAGTTTATGGCAGGATCAACGGGTTTTATTTTAATGGAAGTTTTTTAATTTTAAAATCATTGAAATTTGCTTTTGAATTATCATAAACACTTTAAAGACTATATAAGATTGTAGTGATTTGGTTGAGATCTACTTTAATACCCCACTATACAAGCCAGCTTTGAAGTTATCCATGCGTACTGTACCTGGAGGTTACAACATTTCCCTATGGAAATCATTGGTGGCCAAAACATAATTCTAACTGTACCACGGGGGCAAAAGGATCATTTCATCCTTGGAAATTCATGGCATTGTGAAAGAAAATGTAATTACATTTACAGATGGTGCTACCGTTACCCACAATGCATAGTTATGTGGGATGATGGGAGGATGGGATAAACAGCTCAATCTCAGTATTTGCGGACGATACAAAGCTAAGCAGGGCAATAACTTCTACGCAGGATGTGGAAACCTTGCAAGAAGATCTAAACAAATTAATGAGGTGGGCAACTACATGGCAAATAAGGGTTAGACCTCATACACATGGGCGTATGTTAAAAAATAAGCAAAACGTCTGGCCTGATGTCAGGGAAAAATCTGTGTTTTTTTCATCGTTATGCATTGGCGTCAGTGAGTGCTAGTGAGCGTCGGCGACAATAGGCGGTTTTTAAAAAAAAAAATCCTGTGCTATTTTTTAACCTAAAAACGTTGGCGTCAAAAACACACAGTTAACGTCGGTACGGCGTTAGTGGGGGTTAGTGAGCATTAGTTCTACTTTCAGCTCACTAAGCCGACGCCCTCTTCAGCTCAAAAACGTTGGCTTTTTTATGGGGCCATTGACTAACATAGAGAGATGCAAAAAACGCCAAAAAACGTGGCGTCAAAAAATGTCCGTGTATATGAGGCCTAAATGTTGGAAATGTAAAATAATGCATTTGGGTGCTAAAAATTTGAATGCAGTTTACTCGCTAGGAGGAGAACCTCTGGGCTAATATAGGATGGAAAAGGACCTGGGGGTCCTAGTAGATGACAGGCTCAGCAATGGCATGCAATGCCAATCTGCTGCAAGCAATGCAAACAACAATATTGGCATACATTAAAAAGGGGATTAACTCTAGAGATAAAACGATAATTCTTTCACTATACAAGACTCTAGTCCGGTCAAATCTTAAGTATGCTGCCCAATTCTGGGCACCAGTCCTCAGGAGAGATGTGCTGGAGCTGGAGAGGGTCCACAGAAGGGCAACAAAGCTAATAAAGGGACAGAAGGATCTCAACTATGGGGAAAGACTACAAGCATCGAACGTATTCTCTGGAGAAGAGACGCTTGAGAGGGGATATGATTTCAATGTACAAATACCGTACTGGTGACCCCACAATAGGGAAAAGGCTTTTCCGTGAAAGTGAATTTAAAAAGACATGCAGGCCATTTTTGTGATATGGCACTGCATTACTTTAACTGAGTGTCATGCATTCCTGTACCCAAATTAAATTTATGTCCCTTTTTTCTCACAAATAGTTTTCTTTTGGTGGTATTTGATCACCACCGGGTTTTGTATTTTTTGCGATGTAAACAAAATAAGACCGACAATTTTGAAAAAAATAACCCAATATTTTTTACTGTCCGCTATAAAACATATGCAATAAAATAAATGAAAACATCAAATTTCTTCATAAATTTAGGCCAATATGTATTCTGATACATATTTTTGGTAAAAAAAAATCCCAATAAGGGAATATTGATTGTCTTGTGCAAAAGTTATAGCATCTACAAATTATGGGATATAGGTATCAAGAATTTGTAGTTAAAGCGTTTGTTGCCCGAACATACTCCTATTCCTGATATGTGCCTGCTGTAACCTGTACCATGAAAAAGTATTCTGTTCTCTTTGTATTGCTTCCTTTATGTGGAATATCTGGTGTTCCTGCCAGTCCCTCTGCTTTCCTATAAAAAAATATTGACCACAATAAGCAGTAGAACACACCTTGGTCAGTTCTCTAGCTATGCTGGGAATTCAGAGTACTCTCCTCCAATGATCAGACTTGTCCTGACACGCCCCCTGTTGCACAGCCATTCACTGGGAAGCTCAGCGTGCTGCTGCTTCTCCTCCCCCCAGCTCTTATGCAGCTGAGAACAGAGGGAATGTGATCACTTATAAAAAAGGAAAAAATGTATTTATAACATTTTTTTATAGCTATACAAAAATGTTTTGTCTTTCATTTCTATTTCAAACTGAATGGGTTGTTTTACAAGGTGATCGTTTACAATCAATTTACGGTGATTGTCTTGAAAATGTAACTGTTGGTGCAAATATTAACCACTTGCCGACCGCAGTCTGACGGCGACAGAGTGGCTCGTTATCGCAAACCGCCGTCATACGACGGCGGCTGCGATAACTAGTGCTGTGAGCGCGCGCCGCCGGAGGTGCGCTCACTGTGTCCGGGGGGGTCCAGGGGGGGTCCAGGGAGCGGGTGCGGCGGACTCGATCACTGCCGGCTACCTGCGATGGCCCCCCCGCAGACAGAGAATGGAGGTCCGTGTATGTAAGCACGGATCTCCGTTCTGTTGAAGGGGGAAGGGCAATGATCACAGGCTTCCTCTATATGGAAGCCGTGATCATCCCCTTTTCCCAGCCAGGGCAGCCCACACACCATTAGAACACGCCCAGGGAACATAGTTAACCCTTAGAGCGCACCCTCCAGGTTAACCCCTTCACTGCCAATGACATTTACACAGTAATCAGTGCATTTTTATAGCACTGATCGCTGTATAAACGCCAATGAAGCCAAAAAAGTGTCAAAATGGTCCGACATGTCCGCCGCAATATAGCAGTACCGCTAAAAATTGCAGATCGCCGCCATTACTAGTAAAAAATAAAAAAAAATAAAAACCCCAGAAATGAATTATCATCGTCCATAAACGCGGCAACTTTTGTGCAAATCAATCAATAAACGCCGAATGAGATTTTTTTTACTAAAAATATGAGGAAGAATATAAATCGGCCAAAAACTAGGGAAAAAATGTTTTTTAATTTTTTTTTTTTATTTGTATTTTAGCAAAAAGTAAGACATTTGGGTGTTTTTGCAAAATTGTCGCTCTTCTTTTGTTTATAGCAGCGATCAGAAATAACAAAGAGGTGATCAAATACCACCAAAAGAAAGCTCTATTTGTGGGAAAAAAAGGAAGCAAATTTTGTTTGGGTACAACGCTGCACGACCGCGCAATTGTCAGTTAAATCAACGCAGTGCCGAATCGCAAAAAGTGCTCTGGTACTAAAGTGTGAAATCCTTCTGGGGCTGAAGTGGTTAAAATAACAGTATAACAGACAGTATTCAACTTAGAATTTATGCTATACCAAAAGATACAAAAGAACAAAAAAAATTACTGAAAGTAAATAAATTAATTTTTAGTATATTTTTCCAGTTAAAGCTCAACACCAACTGATATGCTTATTTTGTATAGCCCTAGGAAAAATAATCCTTCTGTCAAGTTTTTATTGCTGTCCATCATCCAATTGGAGAGATGTTTCCCCATTTCCTGTCCCTGTGACAGACAGGGGTGGGTGTTATGACAGAAAGACACAGATAGTAATAATAATATAAAAGAATAGATTATAATAAACACCTCACTGGAGTTATTTGCTTTCTCTACCACAATACTAAATAAAATACAGGTTACAGCTGGTTCACACAGGGGGCGATTTGTCAGGCGACTTGAGTCTCCTGACTGACAAGTCACGCTCCATGCATTGCAATGGAATCTTTCTAATAGGAGTGACTGAAGTTCCTGTACTACTTTGGGGTGACTTCAGGCAACTTGCATTGACTTAAATTACAGAAATCGCTTGCAAGCCACGCTGAAGTTGCGCTGTGCGGGGCGGCTCAGAGTCACCCCTGTGTGAACTGGCTCTTTTTTTCTCCTATAGTAAACATCTCACACAGGATTTTGGACAGAGAATAGAGAAAGAAGAATTTACTCTTCCTAAGTATGTACAAAAAAAGTTAGTTATGCTTTAACCACCTCAAGTCCAAACACGTTTACCCTCTTCCAGTCCAGGCCAATTTTCAACTTTCAGCACTGTCACATTTTGAATGAAAATTACTGAGGCATGCAACATTATACCCAAATGAAATGTTTATCATTCCTTTTAAACAGATAAAGCTTTCTTTTGGTGGTATTTAATCGCCACTGGGTTGTTTACTTTTAGGCCAAAATATATTCTGCTATATTTCTTTGGTAAAAATAACCCAAATTGGTTTATATTATTTAATCTGTTTGAAAGTTATATATTGTATATTTGAATATCTATTATCCCTGATGTACTTACTGTCTATTTCATTTCTCGTGGCTTAAAATTCAAGGACGGTAGAAATACTCCCCCAAATGAAAGTACAGTAAAACCTTGGATTGCAAGGATAACATGCTTGTAATCCAAAGCACTCGTATATCAAAGCAATTTTCCCCATAAGAAATAATGGAAACTCAGATGATTCATTCCACAATCATTTATTCATAAGTCCTTCAATTTATAGTCCATAGTCCTTAAAAGCCTATTAGAGCCTCTAGCTCGAATCATGTGCTTCAAAAAACTCTCCCCCCACTGGAATCCATTGTCCGATGCCCTGTATGTAGATCGGGGGGCCTAATGCAGGGCCGGATGCAGGGCCAGGTGCCCATAGTGCCCCATCAGGTCCATCGGATCTAGGGGGAGGCTGCTGACCAGGGTCGGACTGGCCTACCAACGTATTGGGGCCGTTTTGAGCTGTGGCTGCAGTGCTCCACTGCTCCTCTCCCTCCTCCTCTTGCTTGTCACACACACAGCGGTCTCCCACTGTGCCACAGAGCCGAGTTTGAAGTGTTTGGCGGTGGCCATTGTAACAAAGCCCCACGTCCTACTGGCTTGTGTGATGGACAGAACACTGATTCAACATCAGGAAATTGAATTAGTGTTCCGTCTATCACATGAACCAGTAGGAGGTGGGGCTTTGTTACAGTGGCCGCCACCAAACACTTCAAACCCGGCTCTGACACAGCAGGAGATGCCTGCTGTGTGTGATCCAGCACTGGTAAGTCTGAATTGAGGCTGCATTAATGGGTGCAGTGAGGCTGCAATAATGGTCACAGGGAGGCTGCATTAATGGGCACAGCAAGGCTGCATTAATGGGCACAGCAAGGCTGCATTCATGGGCGCAGTGAGGCTGCAATAATGGGCGCAGGGAGGCTGCATTAATGGACACAGCGAGGCTGCATTAATGGGCGCAGCGAGGCTACATTCATTGGCGTAGTGATGCTGCAATAATGGTCGCAGAGAGGCTGCAATCATGGGTGCAGTGAGGCTGCAATAATGGGCGCAGGGAGGCTGCATTAATGGGCACAGTGAGGCTGCATTAATGGGCGCAGCAAAGCTGCATTAATGGGCACAACAAGGCTGCATTCATGGGCACAGTAAGGCTGCAATAATGGGCACAGTGAGGCTGCACTCATGGGCAGTGAAGCTGCATTCATGGGCACAGTGAGGCTGCATTCATGGGCACAGTGAGTCTGCATTAATGGGCACAGTAAAGCTGCATTTTATGGGCACAGTGAGGCTGCATTGATCTCCTGTATCATGTCCGCAGTCTCTGACCATCTCCTGTACTCTGCCTGTTTCTGACTATCACTTGTACCATGTCTGCATTCTCTTACCATCTTTAGTATAATGTCCTCAGTCTCTAACCATCTCCTGTACCATGCCCACAGCCTCTGACATCTCCTGTACCATGCCCGCAGCCTCTGACATCTCCTGTTTCATGTCCGCAGCCTCTGACCATTTCCTGTATCATGTCCGCAACCTCTGACCATCTCCTGTACCATGCCCACAGCCTCTAACCATCTCTTGTATCATGTCCGCAGTCTCCAAACATCTCTTGTCATATATCATGTCTGCAGTCTCTGGGGGGGGGGGGGTCTGGAGAGGAATCAAGAGTGGGAGCGCCGCCAGGATGGGGGTCATGGGAGAAGTCAGCAGTGTGTAGTGTGGAGAGGCAATTGGATAAAACCAGAGCCGCCGAGCTGGAGCCGATTGAGCCCCTGTTTCTGCACTACTTTTGGTAGCGATTTGAAAGACATCTGTGCATGAACCCGCACATATTTCTATCAAATCGCCCCCCAAGTCACGCTGAAATGCCGGTTTGAAATCGTGCGAGTTCAGCACACCCTCAGTGTGAACGTGGGCCTATTCTAGGGTGTAGGTTTGAAAATAGGGGCAGGCTTTTAGGGGTCCCAGTGCATTACTTTGCCCAGGGGCCCATAATCCTATTAAGATGGCCCTGGCCGGATTCATGGATAGGGGAGGCGGCGCCCTTGTGCCCCTAATGGACGGGCCACCACTGAATTTTGCTCCAAAACACATTCTGTTACTCCACCAGAGTATGGGGATAGCACATGTGTGAGACTTTCACAACCTAGCTGCATAGAGGGGCCCAAAATCCAAGGGGCAGCTTCAGGAGCTCTAGGTATATAAATTACATATTTAATTTCCAGACTACCTATTACATACATGTTTGGAGGCCCTGGATCACCAGGACAGTAAACCCCATAACTAGTCTGGCGATGATTAGGGGCAATTTAACTGGTGTGATCGTAAGGGACACTGTAACAGGTGTGGCGGTGATTAGGGACAATATGACGGTGTGGCAGTGATTAGGGACAATGCCTGGTGAGAGTATGAAAAAAAAAAAAAAAATTATTTTTTAATCTTTTTTTTTACATATTGTCAACAGAGCAGTGCAGTGTTACAATAGTGAAATCATAGTAAGAGTTACCATAGTAAAAGACTGTGTAAAGGCTTTCATTCATGAAACCTTGTGTACTACTGTGATGCTATGATTGGTAACAGCTATTACATGGTGCCAGGCCGCTAAGATTGGCCATGGTACCACGTGATCACTGTGACCAATCACAGAGCTCAATGACAGCATTGTTTACTACTGTTCATGTGCTCGCTGTGACTGGTTACAATGATTACATGGTACCAAGGCTGCTCACAGTAGCCCGGTACAATGATCAGTGATTGGCTGTGACTGGTGGACGCAGTGGGTCACTGATCCCACCACTGCATGCTCTACAGAGTGCGCAAGAGCGGGAGATGTGGGCAGATGTACGGTATGTCCACCAGTATCGGTGCTGCTGCTGTTCGGCCATTGTACATAAATGGCCAGGTGGTCACAGCGCAGATGCGGGTGAAAAAACCCAAGCAGTTAAATTTGAAATAATTCCAAAAATATTTTTTGTTTAGCTTAGTATATGCCTTTACACTGTGATCATTTTGAAAAACATATGATATGAAAGGGAATCAAACAACAACAAAAAAATCTGGATTTTTTCTTCACTATGATTAGATAACTGAAATGATTACAGCTTCAGCTCATTCACCAAGCTAAGTTAACCTTCTCTATCACTTTAGTAAGTCATCCACAGTGCCTGCAGGTCAAATTTCTGGCCAGATGTCAAGATTGAGATCATAATAAGGGCTCTTTCACATGGCTGGCTTTGGTTTTACTGACTCCCCCTCCCCCAGCCACCCACTCAAATGCAAATATTACAGCCTGACAGAGCTGTACACATGCTACTGTTGTGGGGCACAGCAATTTTAACTCGGGCTACAAACGATTGACAGGAGGCACTGCCTGCCAAACTTGCACATTGAGATAAATAGGGCCGCACTGCAACCACAAGCCAAACAATTGACTTTTAGTTGTGGCGCGGTCCCACAATGTAAAAGTGCAATTTGGCCAAAAAAAAACAAAAAAAGGCTTCAGGAGGTGCAGTAAACCAAAATGATTTGGTCCCCTGAAGTTTAAAAGGTCTCATTCTTTTGTCACTGTCTGTGGATAAGCAAAATCCTCCTTTAAATGAACAGTTTTTTTTTTTTAAGGATGATGATATTTTAGGCGGTGTCTTATTTTATGTGCTGAATAGTGCTCAAAACACTTGAAGAAACTTGGAGCTACTATACGGAAACGTGCAGAAATGTCTAGGGTACAAGTACTGGCACAAACCCACTCTGTACTAACACTGTATCTCAACGCCCTTAATGTGTTTGCTTAGTCAGAGTTGGTTGCTCCATAGAACACTTTCTAATATTTATTGGCTTGAGCCAACGCCCATCTGCAAAGGGAGTGGTCACAAGCCTCTTCCAAACTTTTTGCTAATAGCACTGACAATCCATTGTACTCCTCTGAGATTGGTGGCTCCAGACTGCCTCAGCATATATGAAATTTTTACCCTAGGATACAAATTCAGGAGGTGTAGAGGGAGCAACTGTGACAGGGCCATCCAAATCAAAAGACCCCAGTAAAACTGACACATTTATTTATTTACCAAGTGTGGGTTTGCAATGCAGACACGTCAGGATAAAGTAGCAATTCTGTATATTTCACATTCCTCTTAGGCCACTTTCACACTGAGACTTTTTCAGGCACTTTTGCACTTTTGCACTAAAATAGCGCCTTTAAAGCACCTGAAAAAATCCCAATGCACCCCTGTGTGCTTTCACACTGGGGCGGTGCACTTGCAGGGCGTTAGGAACAGTTCTGCAAGCAGCATCTTTGGGGCGGTGTGGTGAGCAGTGTGTACGCTGCTCCTCCACTGCCCCTGCCATTGAAATCAATGGGCAGCGCTTCCAAAGCGGCTGAACATCGCAGGCACAGGGAGAGCATGCAAACTCCAGGCAGGTAGTGTCGTGGTTGGGATTCAAACCAGCAACCCTTTTGCTGCCAAGCGAAAGTGCTATCCACTACACCACTGCGCCACCCGGTATATAATTGTTATCATAGGTGTATTTTAAATGATAGAGACAGAATATCAACTGTTTCTGCTGCTTTCTGAACTAGATCCTTAAAGGCCAAGTTCACCTTCTGAACATGCTACATGTTACACCTGTATTTAGGTTGTAAAATATTCAGCACCCCCACATCACCCCCTAAATCCACCCCTTCCCTGTGACAGCAGGTGTGGGTTCTTCTCTCTGCAGCCACTGTCAAATTTTAAAACTCCACCCATACAGCCACATCATTCATTCACAGAGATCTGTGATTGAATGATCTATAAGTCCTGTCTGCCACCACAGCAGATGGCTTGTAGTTCTCAATGAACTACGATCTACCGATCAGCACCCTCATAGTTCATTTTTAGTAACTGTCTGCCTTGAGGCTGGTTTCACACCATTGCGGTGCGAATTCCAGCCTGTCTGCTGCTGAGAAGGGGCGGAGCCGCCATTCGGCGGCTCATGTCCGTTCTCGCAGCGCATCGGCTGCTCGGGGAGGGAGGGGGGAGGGAGGGGGGGGTGCAGCGAGGAGGGGAAAGATCCCTGCAAAATCGCTGTTCAATGCGGAGCACATCTGCGGGTTAGATGCGCTCCCATTGAACTCAACAGGCTGGGAATTTGCACCGCATTGCACAAAAAACGTGTGCGGTTTTTGTGCAATGCGGAGTACGAATGCACCGCACATATGTGAACCGGACACATTGAAAACAATGTGTTTTCAAGTGTCCTGCGAATTGGATGCGGTTTAAGCCGCATCCAATTCGCATAGGTGTGAACCCAGCCTTACAGAGGTACATGCAGAGAGCTGTAGTAAGTGTCTGCAGGAGTCTGGCATTGTCAGACATCTGCCATGTGAGGCATCTGCCATGATCCACTGATCACAGGTCAATTCTTGGCAGGCTCCAGTGTAAAAAAATAATAAATGCATGTTTTTTAAGTCAAATAAATGTTTATTCAAAGATTTTTAGAGTATTTAGAGGATAAACACCCCTTAATTGAAAAACATTGCACTGCAGTCAAGGAAATGCCAATAAGAGAATAAATGCACATTTTAACTGCAAAATGATGTGCATTTATTACATTTTTTTTACTAAAAGCAAACTTAGCCTTTAAAGTGCTTTAGTATACCATAAAGGGCATGTAGTGATAAGCAACAATGATTCACAGAAGTGCATTTTCAAGGAAATCCTGTCATTTCAAGTCATCATTTTTTCCAAGGAAATGAATCCCAGAGTATTAAACTCTATGTAAGAGTAGCGCTTTAAATGACATCTCAGCATCATTTTGTTTTATTGCTAAGATTTTGTGCTTGGTGACATTTCTGCTCATCTGAAAATTTTGGGAGATACCAATTTGTTAAAATAAATGGTTTTGTTTATTATATACGGGTGGCACAAAGGGATATCAGATAACTGGAGAAAGTGCAGAGAAGAGCAACCAAACTGATAAGTAGCCTGGAGGAGCTCAGCTTTGAGGAAAGATTAGTTCAACAGAATTTTTTCTCACTTGAGAAGAGGAAATTAAGGGGGGAGATGCTCAGCATGTAGAAATACATAAGTGGTCCATATAGTGCTCTTGGTGTAGAGTTATTCACTTTCAGTTCATTACAGAGGACAAAGGGGGGCTCTTAACATTTGGACGAAAAGAGATTAACTGAGAGATTAAAAGAATTAAAAGAGATTATAACTGGATACTAATATTTGTAGGTAAAAACACCAGGGGCAGTTGATCCAGGTAATATCTGATTGCCTCCTGGAGGACCATGCTTTATTGGGTTTTTTCCTTCTTCTGGATTAACTGTGGGTATAGGATTGTGTATATGGAGGTTTTCTATGTGTTTGTGCTTTTTTTTTTTCTCTATTTGTTGAACTAGATGGGCTTGTGAGTCATATTTATTGAATACAAATAAAAGCACTTACATCACAGCAGCTCTGTGTCAGTGTGGGCAAGTAGAAAGCATAATGTATTCCATGGGCTGTATGTGGCATGCAGATACCAGTGCTGACTCAGGAGCACCCCCCCCCCCCCTGGATAACAGCTGGTATTCACCCTATATAGCGCCTGCCGCCCCCTTCTGCCTCGTGGTTGCACTCTGCATCTGACAGAAATTATATGACCAAATTACTAGGCTTGTGGTTATTTAAGTTTTTATTACGCTATGTATCATTACCCAGAGCAGCAGCATTTTACAGAAATGTCTTGCATCATATTGTTCTTCATCTATTAATTTAAGCAAGACTGTAAGCATGCTGTTAACGTTTGAGTATAGGTTTTCTTTAACAGCTACACAATACAGATACCAACACTTATTAGCCTCATTAGCCACATTTATTAACTACAAATAAAAGCACACTTACATCATAGCAGCTTTGTGTCAGTATAGGAAAGTAGAAAGCAGAATGTATTCCAAGGTAAGGGTGGTATATAGCAGCATCGGTGATCCCAGAGGCGGCTCAGGAGGGAACCCCTACAGACGACAACAGGTTTTCACCCTGTGTAGCGCCTGCCATCACAGTTCTTCCTCATGGCTGCAACTGACAGGGGGCAGTAATGCATTTCAAAGGAGTTCCTTCTTTTTCAAACCAATCCCCTATACAGTACCGCTTTTTTTTTTTGTGGGCTCAGGACAAGGGAGAGACCCGGTAACAGTAAAGCCAGCATCGGGATGCTGATGTCAGCCTTACTGTTACTGCCTCTCTCTCCTGTCCCAAGTACATTTAAACAATTGGTTTGAATAAGAAGGAACTCCTTCAAAACACGCTATCACAACCCTGATAGCGTGTTTTGAAGGAGTTCCTTCTTTTTCAAAACAATTGTTTAAATGTACCTGGGACAGGAGAGAGAGGCAGTAACAGTAAGACTGACATCAGCATCCTGATGCTGGCTTTACTGTTACCGGGTCTCTCCCTTGTCCTGAGCCCACAAAAAAAAAAAGCGGTACTGTATAGGGGATTGGTTTGAAAAAGAAGGAACTCCTTTGAAACGCATTACTGCCCCCTGTCAGTTGCAGCCATGAGGAAGAACTGTGATGGCAGGCGCTACACAGGGTGAAAACCTGCTGTCGTCTGTAGGGGTTCCCTCCTGGGCCGCCTCTGGGATCACCGATGCTGCTACATACCACCCTTACCTTGGAATACATTCTGCTTTCTACTTTCCTATACTGACACAAAGCTGCTATGATGTAAGTGTGCTTTTATTTGTAGTTAATAAATGTGGCTAATGAGGCTAATAAGTGTTGGTATCTGTATTATGTAGCTGTTAAAGAAAACCTATACTCAAACATTAACAGCATGCTTACAGTCTTGCTTAAATTAATAGATGAAGAACAATATGATGCAAGACATTTCTGTAAAATGCTGCTGCTCTGGGTAATGATACATAGCGTAATAAAAACTTAAATAACCACAAGCCTAGTAATTTGGTCATATAATTTCTGCTGAAGAGTTGAACTATCCTACTCTTTAGTACACCATCACATGAAAAAATCCTTAAGCTCTTATTTTAGTGAGAAACACAGGAGGATGCTTGGTAGAGCAATTTCTCCAGAAAAGGTCTTGTCTTCTCTTCTGTTACTCTTTAAATCCTTTCCTTCTTGTGTTGATTATTTTTTTTTAATTGGTGGAACTAGATGCATTAGTGTCTTTTTTTCAACCTAACAACCATGTAACTATGTGTCTCTATAGTGGGATTTGACATTACTCTGTTTATGGTATACTCTGTCACCGATAATGGGATATCCCTTGCTAGGAACAGCTGGGTGGAGCTGGGAATAAGATAAGTAACAAGATCTCGTCAATCAAATCTGCCAAATATAGTGAGAGGGTGGGCAACTCAGTCATATAGTATCCACCCAAAAACTGAAATAACAGGTTTCAGTATAATTAGAATTTAATACATGTACTAACCTACTTCTAGTGAAGCAAAGACCAACATTCAAAGGGTAGTGACTGAATGTAAGCAGTGTTAATTTTGGCAGCAAATTTTGATTTCGTTTTAGTCTTAGTTTTAGTCATAGTCTTTGACTAAAATGGCATTTCAGTTTTAGTCACATTTTAGTCTTCTGCAAGGGTTTTAGTTTTAGTCATAGTCTTTGACTAAAATGGCATTTTAGTTTTAGTCCCATTTTAGTCATCGCATTTTAGTCGACTAAAATCTCCAGTACATTTTAGTTGAATAAAATCATTTTAGTCAACTAAAATCGAATGTGTTTAGTTAAATTGTAATGCATTATTTAAGCATTTCTCTAAAATTTCCAAACTCATTACATACTCCTGAAATAAAAAAAATTGAATATCATGTTATTATTTATGGTATTAATTAAGGTTTGAACAAACTCACAGATTTAGCCGCTCTGGACAGTCTGAAGAGGCCTGTAATGCTGCACAGTGGTTTGGATAGTCTGAGGAGGCCTGTATTGCTGCACAGTGCTCTGGAAGGTGGTCTGAGGAGGCCTGCAATGCCACATAGTGCTCTGGACAGTGGTCTGAGGAGGCCTGCAATGCTGCATAGTGCTCTGGATGGTGGTCTGAGGAGGCCTGTAATGCTGCACACACAGTACTGGATGGTGGTCTCAGGTCTAAGGGATGGCCTGTAATGCACAGTGCCCTGGATGCCACTGCCAGTGGTCAGAGGAGGCCTGTAATGCACAGTTGCACAGTGTGCTCTAGACAGATGGTGGTCTGAGGGGAGGCCTCGGGCCTGCTGTAATGTACCACAACTACTGTACAGTCACAGTGTACACTCACAGTTTGCTTTGCTCTGTACGGCGGCGTGCTCTTTTTCATCAGGAGGAGTCAGGAGTCTCGGGACTCAGAAGGCCTCAGCCTAGCTGGCCTGCAATGCACACGCAGTGCTGCTCTCACTCTCTGGCACCTGCAGTCATCACTCATAACTCTCCTCAAGGTGGCACAGTGCTTACTGGGAGCAGATTGCGGAAGTAGACAGAGCTCATTGAAAAACCGGAAGTAAGTTCATGAGGGTAAACGTCCCTCCTTGCGATGTTCATCCCATTTTCGTTCGTTAATGAAAACACATCTGATTTTCGTCATAGTTTTCGTCAGTGGATGAAAATGTGCGGTACTTTTTGTTTAGTTTTCATCACTGTAAAAATGCTGCTGACGAAATCTTTGACAAAAACATTTTCGTTGACGAAATTAACACTGAATGTAAGTAATTAAAATCATCTCTCATTGTTTTTTTTACAATTAATTTATGAAAACGGATTTCTGTCTGTTTAACATGGAAAACATGAAACCATTGGACTCTACAATTGATGATAGCACAATAAGCTATACTCTAATATTTAGTTTACTTAAACGAATGCAAAGCAATTTCAATATAATTGCCATTGCTATGCAAATTTTGGTTTACATTTATATTAATAAAAAAATATCTATGCAGGCCTTTCGAGTAGCTCCCATTTATCTCAGCTAATAAAATATTATAAATGCTATCAATATTATTATTGTTACACAGTCATTTTCTTGCCAGCGCTTCACATCATTGCTCTGCTTAAGAACTATGCAATTTGCAGAATCTTTTGCATTTAACATAGTTTTGTGAGTATTTGATGGCTGTTCCACCCAACCCAATTGGTTCTACCCATTGGCCTTTACGTCATTACTGTGCCCTGTAGGGGTGATTGTAAGGGCCAGTGGTCACCCTGTATCAGATGGAGGTGTAGTGGATGGAGATGCTGAAGATTCTTCAGCCTGCATAGCTTTTTAGGAGAAGGAAGATCTAAAGCCTCGTACACATGGGACGACGATCGTATATAACAGGACGTATGAACGACCGCTCGTTTGTATGCGTAATTAGAACAGCCGACATATGACGGTCGTACAAGGGGAGTTGTATGAGCAGACTAGAAAACTGGTTGTACCAACAATCGGTCATACGACCGTTGTATCGTGTGTACAGAGCAGTTGGTACAACAAGTTGTATTGTGCAAAACACGTATGCTCCGAAGTCAGGAACGGCCGGATGCTAATTACATGCACCTGAACATTCTTTCCGTGGTCGTACGATCGTGTAGTGCAGTCAGTATGCAAGTTACATTATCCAACATACGATTTGAGACGATCGTATGTACGATCGTCGTCCCGTGTGTACGAGGCATTAGGCACCAGTAATGGAACATGTACTGTGAGTATTAATATTCTACTTTTTGTAGGGATCTCCTGATTTAATTTTGTTTATGAGGCAGCAGAGTCATGTGTATGTCTGTGCAATCACAACAGACACTACTGGGCCAGTTAATCTAGGTGGGGAGAAACATTTTTTGAACTGAATTTTCCTGTACATTTCAGCTGTTCATCTAATTAATAGGCCAGCACCAGGGATTTTTGCTCAGTACATAACCATATGTGCTTGGCTAAAATGAGCATGCATGATTTTTTAACAATCATTTTACTGAACAAACATGAGCTATCTTGACCTTTCAAATGCCATTTAATGCTTATAGGTATCTTAAAAGGATAAGTCAAGTTAAGAAGTTAAGTCATGCAAATGACTTAGAACTATTGTGTGATACCAAACCTCAGCTATTACACCAGCCTCTACCCCACCCAGCTGGCAGATTCACAATTGGCTGACTCACTGTATATTTCAAAACAGAATCCTAAGCAACCCAACCTATCTTGTGGCATATTTTATTGTTCTCAGACTGTGACTGTTTTTTTTATTAGTTTTTAGTGTTCACATGCCTCTGTCAAATTCAGTGAAATATATATCTCATACACACCCTTAGAATGCACTTGACTCTTTCCAACAGAATTAAATAAAAATGTAATAACAAAACAGATGCACATACACTGTTCTATATTCTGTACAAGAACTCCTTGTCACACTGACAAAACACTCCAGTGCATGTTCTAGCCTGCTGGAATATCCCTATACTGCTAACAGGTGACAATGAGATGTCAGGAGCCCTTAGGTTATAAAGTCATCACTGCTGAGACCAGTTATATAGATAATCTGCCTTAAGCAATGGCAGACAGTTTTAAAGACAAGTTAGCAGTTTATAGGACATCTTTACTACTGAACAAATGATATCTTTACCGTCAATAAAGAATATAAAGATTATGTTTGTAAATGTAGGGCTGTTTGTATTAAGCTCATTACCTTTTAGCAATTTTATAGACCATAGGGTTTGTTCTTGGATAGAAAACTGGCTACAGAGGTGTGCCCAAAGGGTGGTGAAGTGATAAATGACATGTACTTGGAATGGTCTAAAGTGGTTAGTGGGGTACTCCAAGGCTCTGTACTGGGACCAATTCTGTTTATTTATGAGTGATATAGAGGACAGGATAAATAGCTCAATCTCAGTTTTTGTTGAGGACACAAATATAAGTAGGGCAATAACATCACAGCAGGATATAGAAACTTTATAAGAGTACCTGAATTAACCACTTGCTTACTGGGCGCTTAAACCTCCTTCCTGCCCAGGTCAATTTTCAGCTTTCAGCTCTGTCACTCTTTTAATGACAATTGTGCGGTCATGCTACACTGCACCCATATGACATTTTTATCATTTTTTTCACACAAATATAGCTTTCTTTTGGTGGTATTTAATCACTACTGCGGTTTTTATTTTTTGCTAAACAAACAAAAAAATATTAGCATGCATTAAAAGGGCAAAGTTTTTCACTGTCAGGGCGGTAAGGATGTGGAACTCTCTTCCACAATAAGTGGTGTCGGGAAATATGGATAGCTTTAAAAGACTGTTGGGTGTGCATCTTAGCGAAAACAATGTACTGGGATATGGGAAATTATTTTCTACATGTACACACGCCAACACAGGTTGAACTGGATGGACTGTAGTCTTTATTCAACCTTACCAACTGTGTAAGTATTTTTTTTATACTTCATTACATAGTTACATAGTAAGTTTGGTAGTCTACCTGTGAGCTGCTACAAAATGGCTATGTAGTTAGAATCTGCTTTGATATGGCAAATACTGTATCAATACACTGTATTAAAGGGTGCAGAAAATTTTGGTCTAACATATGTAATGCTAATGTATTACGATGAATGATTTTTGTAACTGAATGCAAAGTGTTACCATTCAGTGTGTCAGAGTTTATAATGAATAGGAACTTTGAGTGCATTACTTTAAGATATTTTACACTATAATGCTCTATAGTGTGAGAGACACAGATGTCAATCATAGCATATATCTCCATGGTATAACAGATGAATTCCTAATTTTTGTTTCAGTGCTAAGCTCTGTAAATAATTCTGAGTCATTTACCCAGAAAGGATGTCTTGACCACATAGCTTAGAATGTATGCTGAGCTTTATGCACACAAGACATCTGGAACATTGGAATTTGTTCCATATTCACTGAAAAGCTGGAGGTGAGAAAAGTTAATTCATATATCAAATGTGCCACATTGATTTAATGCATGGCAAAACATTAGGATTGATTTAATAAAGAGGTACAGGCTGTTCCTAGTTGTTCTAGAAAAGTTGACTTGTTCTAGAAAAGTGAATATTCACTTTACAAAGCGAATGTTGGTAAATGAGGTGAACTTGTGTTGATTTGAATAGCCAATAATGGGTAGGTGAACATATACCTTGCAAAGTGAAAGCCTCAATCCCCATAAAAGCATGGGTGTCTAGCAAAAGATATGTGAGAGGGGCACATCATATCCTTTGGCACAATTCATCAATAATAGCCAATGATTCTGTTCTGTTTGCTGGAAAATATACAGTATAAACAATATTGCAAAATCACATGGGGGTATAATTTTAAAACAAACGATTTACAAATTGGTATGGATTGTTTTTACAAGGAATATCATTACGTTACAATAAGATCTCATTCTGTCACAATTTTGTCAGCCCAGAGGTGGAATCATAAGTGAAATGCCTTCTGGATTTTATTGCTAAGAATTCAGTCATACTCATTTTACCTTTCTCTTGCATTAATTGGCATGTAGAACAGGCAGCTACATTATATTCTGAGGTAAGCGATTACATTGTGCCTGGAAGTGTTTTTATTTAATAAATATTATGCATTCAGATCTTAATACAGTTATCAAATTTTTAAAACAAAAGTTAATAAAATCTGTTTAGGATTAGTTATCTATTGCTGAAAAAGTACTTTTTTTGCATTTTAATCATATAAACTATGCCAAAATTATTAGAACAATTGTAGCATTTTTTTCTGCATTTTTTTGCAAAATCAATTTTTAAGAAAAAATATCTAGAGTTAATATTAGTGTTTTATTCATTTTATATGGCAAAACAGAAACTGTTTCAGGTATTGAAAGCAGAACAGTTACATTTTTCCTCTTCCCTATGGTTTCTGAACTACAGAACTTTTTTGTTTGATTTAGGGCTATCTGAATAGTTAGTTACCGTAGTTTGCTTTCATATATCTGGCTTCAATAAAATAATTTTTACAAGTTATATAAGATGGTATTGTTTAAGCTGCTGACTTTTGTTGTTAGTGTGCTATCCTTGAATACATAAAAAAAAAACTACTACATTTTTGTCATTGTCAAAAAAAAGAAAAGAAAAATACACTGCAAAGCTTACCTTATATAATTAGGAATACCTCTGAAGTCCTCACTCTATTTTAGTGTAAATGGCAATACTTTCATAGTAATAATTCACAAGCAGTTATAGGTTTGCTGTGATGCAATTAGGGAGGTGCCTGTGTGCGTTTTATAGGAACATATATGCAAAGAAATAGCAGAGAAAGAATTCAGCTACACCCTGTTTTTTTGGCAGTCATACAGATGGAAGAATTGGGAGGTGGCTGAGAGGTGTAATATGTTCTGTACTGTCTTAGTCACAGCTACATTTTTCTTGATAGAATGAATAAAAATGAATGACTAAACCATGCCATAATGATGCACAGAGAAACCTCGGGAAACGTCTTTGTTTACAAAAACACAGATTTACAACTAGGAAGAAAAACAATGTGTGGGTGACCATGTGGTACTGGAATGAACCGAGGTTAAAGAGGAAACTGTGTTTTTTCCACAACATTCTTGTTATATAGTTAACCAATAATTTTAAGGTTACATAGTTACATAGTTATTCAGGATGAAAAAAGACACAAGTACATCTAGTTCAACCTATAAAAGGGAAAAAGAAAGCCATACAGTATCTCACAAAAGTGAGTACACCCCTCACATTTTTGTAAATATGATATCTTTTCATGTGACAACACTGAAGAAATGACACTTTGCTACAATTTAACCACTTCAGCCCTGGAAAGTTTTACCCCCTTCCTGACCAGAGCACTTTTTGCGATTCGGCACTGCGTTGCTTTAACTGACAATTGCGCGGTCGTACGACGTTGTATCCAAATGAAATTTACGTCCTTTTTTTCCCACAAATAGAGCTTTCTTTTGGTGGTATTTGATCCCCTCTGTGTCATTTCTGATCACCTCTATAAACAAAAGAAGTGCGACAATTTTGCAAAAAAAAACCAAATTTCTTACTTTTTGCTAAAATACAAATCCAAAAAAAATATAAAAAACATTTTTTTTCATCGGTTTTTGGCCGATTTATATTCTTCCTCATATTTTTGGTAAAAAAATCGCAATCGGCGTTTATTGATTGGTTTGCGCAAAAGTGGCCGCGTTTACGGATGATGAGAATTCATTTCTGCGGTTTTTATTTTTTTTTATTTTTTACTAGTAATGGAGGCGGTCTGGGATTTTTGGCGGTACTGCGATATTGGGGCGGACATGTGGGACATTTTTTACACTTTTTTGGGACCAATGACATTTATTGAGCGATCGGAAATGTTTTTTTTTTTTTTTTAAACATATTTTATTTGAGTTTTGCCATTTCACACATCATAGTATAATCATTCATTAATGGGAAAGTGTTACATAAAACAAATATACAACCATTTGCAAGTCTAAGCTCAAAACCTGGGTGACCAGGCTGCATTAAGGGTAGGTATGCCCCCCTAAAAAAAAAAAAAACACATAAAAGGAAGAAGGAGATGTCCTTAAGGAGATGCCTCGCATTTCCATAGCAGTTCTGTGCTGAATAGGGTGTTGAGGAAGAAAGATAAGGGGGGGTGGGGGAGGGGAAGGCAAGCTAGGTACATGGCTGAGATCTGAGGGGAAGAGGTGGATTTCGCCAGTTAGTGTCTTGCTCAGTGAGACGGTATATATATTCTGAGACGCCCTTTTGAAAGCCTCATCTGGAGGAAGTACACTTATGGGACCGATTGGGTTACTCTCGGCCAGTTCCGGGTGACCTGTAACTAGGATCTACTGTCTAGAGTCGGTACATGGATCGAACGGAAGGGGAGGGGGCGGGGGGGAATAGAAAGAAGGAGTTGTGGGATAAGTCGTGTCTTGACGATACCTTTACGCTCCGTAGAGGAATTCCTGTAGAGGAAGAAGGAAAATACACAAAAAAAAAAAAAATCCCCCCGTATGGATGGGAATTACGTCGGACCAGTGGGTCCAAAACTCGAATCTGAACGTTTACCAACATAT
>BLSH010298809.1:208479-219559 GCA_018402905.1 Glandirana rugosa | reverse complement strand
ATCTATCTCAGGATGCAGGATCAGGTCTTAAAATGTCTCAAATCTGTCCCTCACGCAGTCAGCTACCTTTCCCTACACTAACCCAAGGAGCATGTGACTGCAGCACTGTGACTCCAGCTTATAAAGAGGCTGGGTCACATGATGCACTGGCCAATCACAGCAATGCCATTAGTAGGCATGGCTGTGATGGCTTCTAAGGGCAAACCAGTGAAACACTTGTTGATTGGCTGCCCTGCAGCTTCTCAACACGTGGAGTAAAATAGCAGAACCCCGGACCGAACCCGAACGATTTTTGAAATGTCCGGGTCCGGGTCCGTGCCACGGACACCCGAAAGTTCGGTACGGACCCAAACGTTACAGTCCGGGTTCGCTCAACACTATTCAGATCCCATACAAATTAGAAACGGCACCAGACAAGGATGCCCCTTGTCACCTCTGCTATTTATTTTGACATTGGAACCCCTGATCAGAACCATCAACCAAAATGAGAATATAAAAGGGTTCACCACGAACCAAAGAGAGTTCAAAATCGCAGCTTATGCTGATGATCTATTATTTTTTATATCCAAACCACATATTTCTATACCAAACCTAAATGAGGTTTTCAAACAGTTCAGACTTATTTCCAATTTCAAGGTAAATAGCAGTAAATCCGAAGCAATGAATTTATTGCTGCCCAAAGAAACAGAAGAACTCACTAAAAGTAACTGTCCATATAAATGGGAATCATCTTCCCTTAAATATTTAGGGGTGAGAATAACACGCAACTTCAAAGATTTATACCAACACAACTTTTTTCCACTTTTGAAAAAAATTGAAGAAGACCTTAGAAAATGGAACTCGAAACATTTTTTATGGTTTGGCAGAGCGGCCATACTAAAAATGACGGTATTGCCCAGATTGCTCTATTTGTTCCATGCCCTCCCCATTGACATTCCCCAAGAATTCTTTAAAAGACTCACCACAGCTAAAATAAACTTCTTATGGGTACATAAAAAACCCCGCATCCAATTGAAACTACTCTCACTACCCAAGGATAAAGGGGGACTAGGCCTACCTAACTTTAAAAATTACTATTACGCAACACATATTACCAGACTGATTGATTGGCACTGTCACTCTAAATTCAAAGATTGGATCAGCTTGGAAGAACCAAGTCCCAAAATATCCACTAAATTCCTACCCTGGACCAAAACTAAATTCCACCCTCACATAATTAAAAACCACCCCCTAATCAACACCACTTTAAAAATTGTACAAAAAGTAGCAGAAATTCACCAGTTGTCTTCCACTACTAGCCCACTAACGGCGATCGCGGGCAACCCAGAATTCCCGCCAGATTCTGAAAGAATCAACCATCTCAGATCAGAGAAAGACACGCCCCTTTTAGTACATGACTGTCTACACAACAACAGGATCTTATCCTTTCACCAACTTAAGAACAAAATACCAAACCAGTCTTTAAACGCCTGGACATACCTACAAATCCATGATTTCGTTTGGAATAACAAAGATAGAAATCTCATGGCAAGACCCTTCACAACCCTTGAAAAGATTTGCTATGACCAAATGCCTATCAAAGGTGCCACCTCACTAGCATATAAATGGATTTCTCAACCAAGTGCTGATTTCACAGACAAACACAAATCTACTTGGGAAAAAGAACTGAACATTCAAATCTCTGAAGCACAATGGGAGAAAGCATGCGTCTTTACCCATAAATGCTCATTGAGCACCCAAATGCAGGAAACATCCTTTAAAATTCGAAACCATTGGTATATCACACCTGAGAAAATAAAAGGATGGAACCCAGCAGAATCGGATAAGTGCTGGAGATGCTTGGATGAGATAGGCACCTTTGTGCATATTTGGTGGTCTTGCCGTGAGATCCAGAAATTCTGGACAGGTGTTATCAACTGGATAGTGAAAATCACCGAAACTAAGATCAAATTGGACGCGGCCATATGTTTACTACATGTTCACAGTCTCACATATAAAAAATACAAAAAATCCCTGATAAGACATATGCTTAACGCAGCAAAAACATT
The DNA here is from genome assembly GCA_018402905.1 of Glandirana rugosa. Classification (NCBI taxonomy): domain Eukaryota; kingdom Metazoa; phylum Chordata; class Amphibia; order Anura; family Ranidae; genus Glandirana; species Glandirana rugosa. Next base: position 217,511 of record BLSH010298809.1, on the reverse strand, counting down.
AATACCACTTCATTGGAAAACAACACACTTCCCAACCATCAAGGAATGGTTAATGAAAATAAACACAATCTTTGATATGGAGGAAACTCTAGCAATCAAAAGAGAGAACGCACAACAATTCCACAGTATATGGCACAAATGGACCCGGTTCAAATCTTCTGAAGAATACACAAATTTACTGTAATCAATTATTAAGTTCTAATACAACACCATTCCACATGACCGTTGACAAACACTGATAACCACTGACTAAATAAATCTATGCCACCTTACCAACCCAGATAAATACGAAAATCACTTATACCCTATTATATAGAGATAATAATAATATGGTTTTAAGACTGCTCATTAATACTTGTTATTCAAATATTTATGTACAGAACACATAGCCATGTAATAACCTGACGCTACATATGTTTTTGAAATTTTACATATAATGTGTGTATTTTCATAAATTTTCAATAAAACTTTATTGGAAAAATAAATAAATAAATAAATAAATAAACAAATTAAAGTGCTTGTAAAGGCAGAACATTTATTCTATGATAAAAAAAACCTTCTGTGTGTAGCAGCCCCCCTCAATACTTATTTGAGCACCATCCCTATGCAGCCATTGGCTCCCGTTGCTGTCAATCAAAGTCAGTTAGCCAATCAAGAGAGAAGATCTGTATTTATTACCTTGCACTCCATTGTAATTTTTACTTCTTCTGTTCTTGCCACAAACGATTGTTATAAAATTGTACCAATTGAATAAAAGAATATATTCGAAAGAGAGAGAGGGGGCAGAGCCGAACTACAGCTATGTGTCTGAATGGAAGCAAGCTGCTTGCTGTGGGGGCACTTGACAGGAGGAAGGGGCCCGGAGCACCAAAGCGTGACCCGAGAAGGGGAGGATCCAGGCTGCTCTGTGTAAAACCATTTCACAGATCAGGTAAGTATAACATGTTTGTTTTTTTAAAGAAGAAAACAAGACTTTAGTATCACTTTAAAGCAAAGAATGCAGTGGTGTTGATGTAGGTGACTGCAGACCCGGTGTGGAGTGATGCTCTCTGCACCACATACACTACTAGGAGAAAGCTGATAATATGTGCACCTCCCTCCTGTCCTTTGCATTGGTGCCGTTGAGGCATTGCCAGTCCCTGGATTTGGCTTTATGGTCTATGGCACATTGCATGTGAGCCCTGGACCTGGGGAGGGTAGGGCTCATGCAACTGGTATTGCACATTTGGAGTTGAGTATGGATGGTGGAACTGATACTGCTGCTGGCAGTAAAATTGGTGGGCCACTGGTGGTGGAGGTGGTGGCAGTTGAATTGTGAATGTAACACTTAGGGAGGAGTTAGGAATGTGGGAAAGAAACACTCAGAAGAGCTCCATGGTCACAGTAGATCTAATTTCTAATGGTACTTCCTTGATAACCTTGATCACTGCCTTAACCAGGTGATATTCATCTTCAAAGCTCCTTCTTACAATTAATTTGTGTATGGCCCTCATGGCATCTCCTTCTCCATTCTTGTTAGCCCCGCTGTGCTTTTCTCCTGGGAAGCAGCCCCTGGTCTCAATTGTTAGCTTGATGCTGGATGGATCAGACTGCTCCAACATTTGTGCAGAGGGATACTGTGTGGTAAAAGTAGAATAAGACCCCTTCAAATTTTCACCCACTGTCTTGGCAAGACATGGCATACAGACTCAAAAAAAGTCTCCCTCTGCTTCCTTTTCTTCCTTCTCATATTCAAATGTAAACTGAGTGCTAAAAATAGGAGCAAGCAATATAGTCCTCATAATCTCTGAATTTTTACATATAACAAATGATTATAAACATACTTCCACAACTCCAAATAGGGCATCAGAAAACTTAGTAAATCACAATGACAGTATGGGACATGCTGCTTGCCCCTGCTCCACTCCTACTCTTCTGTAGCATCAACTCCTTTCTATAGTTGTCATATATGTTCTGCCATTTGGTCTTTAGGATCTTGACTACAAAAAAAACTGAAATGTAGAATGTAAAAACATTGTCTAATTACAGGTTCCTAGGTACAGGACATTCTTATCCTTCTTTGCATTTTGAGTTTATCCTTTTAAAGTTGACAATACACTCAGGGGCGGACTGACCATTAGGGCACTCGGGCAATGCCCGAGGGCCCCTGGCCACTAGAGGGCCCCATCAGGGTTGCCATTCTCAATAAAACCAGGGACAGATTGTAAAAATCTGTGTTTTTTTTTACATCTGTCCCTGAAATCTCAGATACTGACATTATTTTTCTTTGAAAATCCAGAGGCTATAGCTGCCCCGCCTCTCCACTGCCTCCTCAACCAATAGGAACACAGTGCACCCGCCCCCTTCTCCAGCGCGGCTTATTCAACATAAGAGCAGGAAAATAAGACAACTGCTGGAGGACAGGAGAGGGAGGAGGGGACATAGCCTGCAGTGTGGGATGGACTGCTGCCTTGTATAAGGTAAGCTGGCTGAATGTATTCTTGTCAGTGCTACCCAGGTGGGGAGGCTGTGTTTCCTCTAGCAGCTGAGGCTGTTAGATCGATCTTCTGTGGGAGAAGTGCACTGCTCCTGAGGGAAGGGGGTTCTGAACTTCTCCCCAAATCTCTGCTCCTCTCCCTACTCATTACCTGCCCACCACACCCCACTATCATTTTCAGCATATCATCCTCCTCTCCTGAATTACCACCTAATGTGTCTATGAGCTGCTGGGGCACTACAAGTCCCAGCATGCCAGGAGATGGGGCAGCAGCAGTGTGTGCAATCAGGCTGATTTTTAGGTGAAAAGTGCTGGCAGCTGGTGTGTGTGTGTATATGTATACTGTATGTATGTATGTATATGTGTATATACTGTGTGTGACTGTGTATTATATGTATACTGTGTGTGTATACTGTATGTATATTGTATGTATACTGTGTATTATATGTACACTGTGTGTATATTGTATGTATACTGTGTATTATATGTATATTATATGTATACTGTGTGTATATTGTGTGTGTATATTGTGTGTATATTGTATGTGTATTGTGTGTGTATTGTATGAATATTTTCTGTGTATACTGTGTGTATATTGTGTGTGTATATACTGTGTGTATACTGTATGTATACTGTGTATTATATGCGTATATTGTATGTATACTGTGTTTATATTGTATGTATACTGTGTGTATATTGTATGTATATTATGTGTATATTGTATGTATACTGTGCGTATATTTTATATATACTGTGTGTGTATATTGTATGTATACTGTGCGTATATTTTATATATACTGTGTGTGTGAATATTGTATGTATACTGTGTGTATATTTGTGTGCATATTGTGTGCATATTGTGTGTATATTGTGTGTATACTGTGTGTATATTGTGTGTATACTGTATGCATATTATATGTATACTGTGTGTATATTGTGTGTGTATATTGTGTGTATACTGTATGTATACTGTGTGTATATTGTATGTATACTGTGTGTATATTGTGTGTGTATCTTGTGTGTATATTGTGTGTATACTGTGTGTATATTGTGTGTATGTTGTATGTATACTGTGTGTGTATATTGTATGCATAATGTGTGTATATTGTATGTATATTGTGTGTATATTGTATGTATACTGTGTGTATATTTGTGTGCATATTGTGTGTATATTGTGTGTATACTGTGTGTATATTATATGTATACTGTGTGTATATTGTGTGTGTATACTGTATGTATACTGTGTGTATATTGTGTGTGTATATTGTGTGTGTATATTGTGTGTGTATATTGTGTGTATACTGTGTGTATATTGTGTGTATACTGTATGTATACTGTGTGTGTGTGTGTGTGTATATTGTATGTATACTGTGTGTATATTGTATGCATAATGTGTGTATATTGTATGTATATTGTGTGTATATTGTATGTATACTGTGTGTATATTGTGTGTATACTGTATGTATACTGTGTGTATATTGTGTGTATATTTTATGTATACTGTGTGTATATTGTATGTATACTGTGCGTATGCTGTGTGTATATTGTATGTATACTGTGTGTATATTGTATGTATGCTGTGTGTATATTGTATGTATACTGTGTGTATATTGTATATATTGTGCGTAGTTCAGAGCCTGCAACAAGTTTTTTATTCTAACTAAAAGCTTTTCCCTGCCAGCTGCCTGCCACATCAAGCAGTAAGGTGCAAAGATTTGTATAAGTGGACACTGATGGAAGGTGGCACTCTGGGGGGCTCTGCCATAGGGTGGCTTTCTGGTGGACATAGGGTGGCACACTGGGGGGTGGGGGCTCTGCCGTAAGGTGGGACTCTGCGAACTGTGATGTAAAGGGAGAATGTTGGGACTTTTGTGTAAGGGAGGACTCTGATGTGAGCGTGGCGCTCATCCTGACTGCTGTACTCTATATGTTGTTTTCTTTGTTACTTACTCCTGGCGTGGCGGCCATCTGTGAGCCTGAGGGCCGTATAATCTTCTATTGCCCGGGGGCCCCATAAGTTGTCAGTCCGCCCCTGTACCACATCATTATCCTAACCCACAAGGCCATTTGGTGAAAGTTATGCCAAATTGTAATGTCATCTCCTACAAAAGAAAAGTGGCAGGAGATTGCTAATCTTTTAGCAGTGAACCAACTTCCCTAATTCTGTTCGTTACTCTTAGAGAGACCTTAGCCAAGTAAAGCGCATTTTCAATTATAGGCTCTTCTGCACTCTCAGAATGGTAGAATGTTTTTTGGCATCCTCCCCAACAATTTGAGAATGCTTTATTCTTAATATAATTTGTATGCTGATAATCGTGGTTAAGGTTTCCTGCTTGCTGCACAACTACACTCACCAGCCACTTTATTAGGTATACCTATTCAATTGCTTGGCTTGTGTGATACACAGTTCTAAGCCTTAACTTATTACAATTATTTGGTGCCGCTGTGCTTCTCTCCTCTAATTAAGGTGAGACTGGGGGTGGGGTCTGGGCATGGTTGGGGGCGGGGAGTTGTGCGGGGAGGGCACCTGCACCTATTTTGAGAATGGTACATATTTCCCAGGGCAATGCCCAGCTCCCATGCCTTTTGTTTGACAATCCTTTGCCTCTGCTCCTTGGAAATGGCCATTACACAGTATTTTCCACGTTCACACATTCCAATTGCAGAGAATATATAGCATTCCCGTGTGATTTTACCACCTTTGCACAGAACAAAATTACATGCAGTTTTGATGGATGAACAACTATGCAATGTTTTCATAAATACACCCCCATATATACCCTCACCGCTACTTTATTAGGTACACCTGTTCAATTGCCTGGTAACACAAATTGCTAATCAGCCAATTACATGGCAGAAACTCAATGCATTTAGGCATCTAGATGTAGTGAAGACAACAGAATGGGGAAGAAAGGGGATTTAAGTGACTTTGAGCATGGTATGGTTGCTGGTGCCAAACGGGCTGGTCTGAGTATTTTAAAAACTGCTGATCTACTGGGATCTTCACACATAGCCATTTACAGAGAATGGCCTGAAAAAGAGAAAATATCCAGTGAGAGGGTTGTTCGGATGAAAATGCCTTGCTGATGTCAGAGGTTAGAGAAGAATGGGCAGACTGGTTCCAGAAGATAGCAAGGCAACAGTAACTCAAATAACCACTCGTTATAACCAAGGTACACACAGCACATCAAACATTGATGCAGATGGGCTACAGCAGCAGAAAACCTCACCTGGTGCCACTCCTGTCAGCTAAGAACAGGAAACAGAGGCTACAATTTGCAAAGGCTCACCAAAATTGGACAATAGAAGATTGGAAAATGTTGGCTGGTCTGATGAGTCTTGATTTCACCTGTGACATTCAGATGGTAAGGTCAGAATTTGGCGTAAATAAGATGAAAGCACAAATCCATCCTGCCTTGTATCAATGGTTCAGGCTGGTGATGGTGTAATGGTGTGGGGGATATTTTCTTGGCACATTTTGGGCCCCTTAGTACCAACTGAGCATCATTTAAATGCCACAGCCTACACAAGTATTTCTGCTGACTATGTTGTCCCCTTATGACCAGGGCCATCTTTATGAGTGGGCACTGCCCAGGGGCCCTGGATGCATGTGGAGCCCCCGCACTTTCCCCGTCATTGCAGCTTTGTAAAAAAGCTGAACGGGTCAGCAAAGAGCCCAGTGGTGTGGGGGAGGCTGTCTGTAACTCCCCCTGTCATCTGTACATGTTAGACTGCCCCTCGGGAATGTTCACTATCTCCCGAGGCAGCCGATGTTGGTGAGTGTGGTCTGGGTGTGGCTGCCACCTCCACTCCTCCTACAGAATCCTTCCCTCAGCTTGACCCCCTTCCCACCAGCTAAAGAAGAAAGAGGAGGAGAGAACACAGCAGCACAGGAATCTTCATCACTCTCCATGCTGTAAGTGACTGAGCACACTACACTGTCACTACATATAGACTTAGCTTCACACTATATCACCTTAACCTGGCTCTAAATACACCCTAACCTGGCTCTATATACACCTCTAACCTGGCACTATATACACGTCTAACCTGGCTCTATATACACCTCTAGCCTGGCACTATATACACCCTAACCTGGCACTATAGACACCCCCTAAACTGGCACTATATATACTATATATCACCCTAACCTGGCACTATATACACCTCTAACCTAAATCTATATACGCCTCTTACCTGCCTTTATATACACCTCTAACCTGGCACTATATATCACCCTAACCTGGCACTATATACACCTCTAACCTAGCACTATAAACACCTCTAACCTGGCTCTATATACACCTCTAACCTGGCACTATATACACCTCTAACCTGGCACTATATACAGCCTAACCTGGCACTATATACACTTCTAACCTGGCTCTATATACACATCTAACTTGGCACTATATACACCCTAACCTGGCACTATATACACCCCATAACCTGGCACTATATATCACCCTAACCTTGCACTATATAAACCTCTAACCTGGCACTATATAGCACCCTAACCTGGCACTATATACATCTCTACCATAGCTCTATATACACCTCTTACCTGGCTCTATATACACCTCTAACCTGGCACTATATATTACCCTAACCTGGCACTATATACACCTCTAACCTGGCACTATATACACTCTAACCTGGCACCATATACACCTCTAACCTGGCACTATATACACCTCTAACCTGGCACTAAAGACATCACTAATCTTGCTCTATATACACCTCTAATCTGACACTATATACCACCCTAACCTGCCACTATATACACCTGGCACTATATACACCTCTAACCTGGCACTATATACACCCTAACCTGGCACTATATACATTTCTAACCTGGCTCTATATACACCCTAACCTGGCACTATATACACCCCATAACCTGGCACTATATATCACCCTAACCTTGCACTATATAAACCTCTAACCTGGCACTATATAGCACCCTAACCTGGCACTATATACATCTCTAACATAGCTCTATATACACCTCTTACCTGGCTCTATATACACCTCTAACCTGGCACTATATACACCTCTAACCTGGCACTATATACACCCTAACCTGGCACCATATACACCTCTAACCTGGCACTATATACACCTCTAACCTGGCACTATATACATCACTAATCTTGCTCTATATACACCTCTAATCTGACACTATATACCACCCTAACCTGCCACTATATACACCTCTAACATGGCACTATATATCACCCTAACTTGGCACCATATACACCTCTAACCTGGCACTATATATCACAATAACCTGGCACTATATACACTCTAACCTGGCAATATATACATAGAAACATAGAAAAGTGATGGCAGAAAAAGACTGAGTAGTCCATCCAGTCTGCCCCTTTTTATTTATTTATTTATTTATTTTATTTTTTTGTTTTCACATTAACCTTGTTGTCTGACTATAGATTTATGTTTATCCAAAGCATGTTTGAGGCCATTTACTGTTGATTGTCTCACAACCTCTGTTGGTAGTTTATTCCAATCATCAACCACCCTTTCAGTAAAATAATACTTTCTAAGAATAGTTATGAACTTTCCTTCAGCTCGTTTGAGGTCATGTCCCCGTGTTCTTGATTTTGGTTTCATATTGAAAAGACTGCCCTCCTCTACCTTATTCTCCCCCTTGATGTATTTAAAGGTTTCAATCATGTCTGACCTCACCCTTCTTTCCTCCAGACTGTAAATATTAAGTTCCTGAAGTCGCTCTTGATATGTTTTATCCCCCAGACCTTTCAGCATTTTTGTTACCCGTCTCTGGACTCTGGACACCCTAACCTGGCTCTATATACATCTCTAACCTGACACTTTATACACCTCTAACCTTGCACTATATATCACCATAACCTGGCACTATATACACCTCTAACCTAGCTCTACATACACCTCTAACCTGGCACTACATATCACCCTAACCTGGCACTATATACACCTCTAACCTAGCTCTATATAAACCTCTTACCTGTCTCTATATACACCTCTAACCTGGCACTATATACACACCTCTAAACTGGCACTATATACACCTCTAACCTGGCTCTATATACACCTCTAACCTGGAACTATATATCACCCTAACCTGGCACTATATACACCTCTAACCTGGCACAATATATCACCCTAACCTGGCACTATATACACCTCTAACCTGGCACTATATATCACCCTAACCTGGTACTATATACACCTCTAACCTGGCACAATATACGCCTCTAACCTGGCTCTATATACACCTCTAACCTGGCACTATATATCACCCTAACCTTGCACTATATACACCTCTAACCTGACACAATATACGCCTCTAACCTGGCATTATATACACCTCTAACCTGGCACTATATACACCATAACCTGGCACTATATACACCCCTAACCTGATACTATATATCACCCTAACCTAGCTCTATATACACATCTCACCTGGCACTATATATCACCCAACCTTGCACTATATACACCTCTAACCTATCACTATATAGACCTCTAACCTACATATATCACGGTCCAATAC
>BLSH010298809.1:171410-185269 GCA_018402905.1 Glandirana rugosa | reverse complement strand
ACTATTCATAGGCTGCATAGACTAAAGACTCCAAAGCCACCCCTTGGTATTCAACGCCCCCCCCCCCCCCCAGCCCTGCGCATCCCCCTATTGCCCCCTGCTTGCCTCTAGCTGTTAAATGGCATAAAAAAGAAAATTTCTTTTTAAGGGCATAACCCCCTCTTGATTAGGTTGTCATACCACATAAAAAACTTGGATGCCTATGACCCCGCCCTGACGGGTACAATTCTGAATTTAAGTGCAGGATCCAAAATACAGTGAGAATGGGGAGGTTGGAGGGGATAGGGGTGAACGGAGATAACAAGAAGTAGCGTGATACATAGGGGAGGACTATAAGGAAGAGAAGGGCATACTAGAAATCTAAATATCATAGGAGGATTGGAATATTGGGAGTATCAGAGAGAGATACTGCCTCCTTTCTCCTACCCCACCCTCCACTACCCACAGATAGATATATGAAGAGATGAGGGGTATAACAACCAAAAGTACACCGAGCAGGAATAATCCCACAATAGGGAGCCCAGTGGGGATACAGCGATACCTGACGACGGAAGCCAACAATACGGAGAACCAGAACAGCCCAATCAGGGAAGAGGAGGGAAGAGGATCAGTAAGAGGACAGGGAACCTCAGGAAGTAAAACAAGGAATACAGAAAGTACCCCACCAGGAAAAGAGAAGATTCAAACCCCAAAGGTCCCAAAAATACAAGGAGGAGATACAAAGAAAAAAGGAGCAGGGAGCCAAACCTCAAAAACAGAAAAGATGGAGGAATCACCAATTAACCCCCTGCAAATGAAAGAACTACTGACAGAGATGTTAACAAAGATGGAGGTCTCTTTAAAAACGGAGATAGCTGCAGTGAGAGGAGATATCGGCCATATCCTAACGAGAGTGGAGGAAGTAGAAGAAAGGTTGGAGACGCAAGACCGCAAAATGGAAGAACTTGATAGAGAAGTAAAAGCACTACAGAAGATTAATATAGATATAGCATATAAATTAGAAGACCAGGAGAACAGAAGCCGAAGGAAGAACCTGAGAATAAGAGGGTTAAAAGAAAAATACAAAGAGGAGGAGTTGGAGGGAGTAATGAAAAAACTTTTTAACCCAATATTGGAGAGAGAAGTAGATGAAGAGATGAAGATCGACAGAGTTCATAGGGCCAATCGACCGCAGCCTAGAGGAGATGAAGCCCCACGGGATGTAATTATTAGATTTCACCACGTGGGGGTAAAAACGAAAATTATGGAGAAAACCTGGAAGATAGAGAAAATAATGATTGAAGAAGAGGAAGTGCAGGTATACTCGGACCTGGCGGCAGAGACACTAGCAAGACGAAGAGTGCTTAAACCACTAACTGAACACCTGAGGAAATCTAATATAATGTACTGGTGGGGTTTCCCGGCTTGTTTAAAAGGGAAAAAAGATGGTTGAACAGCAGTAATGAGGTTCCCGGAAGACTTGAAAGAATTTTGCGAGAAATTGGGAATCCAACCGCCACCGCTCCCCGGGTGGGAAGAAAGAACCCTCAAAGGAGTGAAAGGTCCAGATGAAAGCAGATGGAGACGGAAGTAAGACAGGCGGGGGGAGAAGGGAGTGGAGAGATAGAGAAGAAGGAGGGGAGGAGAAAAAGCAAGGAAAGAGAGGGGGAGATAAGGGGATATGGTAGGAAATTAAAAGGAGGCAAGGAGAAGGAGTGGGGAGTGGGGGGGAGGATGGGGAGAGACGGGGACTGGGGATGAGGGGGGAAGGGGGCGGAGGGGGCGATGGCCAGAAACCTCCTTCCAAAGGGCGTGGGTTAAAGGAGACATCAAAATGGAGGGTCACCAGACTCAAGCCAGAGACAGAAGAGAAAGGAGCTGTCATGGGGGGGGGGGGGGGGAAGGGGGGAGGTAAGAGGGAGGGGAACTTTCCCTAGGAGAAAAATAGGCAAAAAAGAAGGAATACAGGATCCATGGAGAAAATGAAAATAGTAACATACAATATCAGAGGTTTGAACTTCCCAGAAAAAAAGATATAAAGTAAACAGAGAATTACAATACTTAGAAGGGCAGATAATCTGTTTACAAGAGACACACATATCCCACACATCAGGATTGAGTCTAAGATCTGCCCATTTTCCTAACTGGTATTATGCCGATTCTCCATCTGGGCGGTCAAAGAGAGTCACTTTTGGGTTCAGTAAAGATATAGTGTTCAAAATAATAGATCAGAAAGTGGATAGGGAAGGGAGATATCTGTTTGTGAGGGGGACTATAGGGAACGAGGAGTGGACCTTTGCGAATGTATACTCCCCAAATAAAAGACAGGACGCATTCCTGAGGAAAACCCTAGATAAATTGAGGGAGTTCAAAGGAGGGCACTTGGTGCTGACGGGGGATTTAAACTTATGTATGGACTCACGGATAGACGTAAAGAGACACTCAAGGTGTGGGACCCCTTTCAGACAGAATAGTATAAAGAAACTGATGGGGGAACACCAACTGATAGATACGTGGAGGATGTGCAACCCCGAATTGAGAGATTACACTTATTACTCTACAGTACATAACACACACTCCAGATTGGACTATGTGTTAATAGATCACTATATGATTCCGATGATAGAAGGAGCTAAGATTGGGGCTACCACAGTCTCGGATCACGCTCCAGTATTGGTGAGCATAGAAACAGGAGTAGAGATAAGGGGAGAAAACATCTGGAAGTTAAATGAAGCTCTTATAAGGGATCCAAAGATAGTGGATAGGGTGAGGAAAGAACTAGAAAGTTTCTTTGAGGTTAATGACACACCGGAGATATCAAGATCAACCCTGTGGGAGACGCACAAGGCTTATATAAGGGGGGTCTTGATGAAAATAGGAGCAGAAAAGAAAAGGGAAAGGAGAGTCAGAATGGATACCCTATATAAAGAAATTCAGGAAATAGAAAAGCAAAATAAGGAAAAGGGAAGCCTAGATGGAATAGAAACGCTCAAGGAAAAATGGGAGGAGCTGGCTGATCTGATGGAGATGGACAGGAGAAGAGTAACCCACTTAGTAGAGAGAGATAAATTTCAGTGGGGAAATAAGTCAGGAGAGTGGTTGGCAAGAAGGGTAAGGGAAAAAAAGACTCAAAACTTCATCCCAAAAATCAAAAATGAGGAAGGAAAGACGGTCTACTCCTCAATGGAGATAGCAAAAGTGTTTCAAACTTATTATAGCAAATTATATAAAGTTGAGGGGATAAAAAGTAAAAGAAAGAAGGAATGAGGCGCCCAGGCAGGTAGGGAATACCTAAAAGAATTGGGACCAGCGAAGACCCCAATAGGAGATTTGAGCCAACTGGAGGAGCCTTTTTTAAAAGAGGAATTAAGGAGGACAATAAATAACATGCCACAAGGGAAGAGTCCGGGCCCAGATGGGTATACGGCCCAGTATTACAAGAAATTCCAAGAGATCGTGATCCCAAAGCTGTGGGAATATTTTAATAAGGTAACAGAAGGAGAGGAAATAAGGAAAGAGGCGTTAATGGCACATATAACACTCATAGCAAAGGAGGAGAAAGATCCAGTATTGCCAGAAAGCTATAGGCCAATATCTTTAATAAACTTGGATATGAAAATACTATCAAAAATCTTAGCAGAGAGGTTGAAACAGACTCTTCCAGAATGGTTGCATGAAGACCAGACGGGGTTTGTGCTGGGAAGAGAGGGGAAAGATAATTGCCTCAGGACACTGCTGACTAGAGTTGAGCGAACCCGTACCGAACTTTGGGGTGTCCGGGACCCGGACCCGGACTTTTCTTTTTTTTTTTTTTTTTTAAATTTTAAAATATATTTTTATTAACAAATACCAATTTGTACAGGTATGAAGTGAGAGACATATACACTGGCAGAATATACAATTCTACAAAATAGAAGCGGAGATTCTTGAGTACAAAACTGCTTCATACCAAAGTAGCAAGTAGAAAACGGATTTTACAAATCTAATGTAAACCTTGGGAAGAATAAGATCACTCATGTATGCATAGAGCTGATTCCCAAACAACAAGAAAAAACAAAAACAAAAAAGGTGACATCTTTAAAACCGAGGGTTTTCCTATTTCAGGCGTTTTGAACCTCAGCTATCACTGTGTGCTGGAATCGTCTAACGTTTAACATTTTCAATGTATGAATAAGGAGGTTTTAGGTCAACCTCTCTGAGATGATGTCCACGACTGGGGACAAGCCACCCCTGAGGGATCATGCTGTGGTCCATCCACCAGTTCAAAAGGTCAACCGTCGCAAAAGGCTACTATCGGTTGCAACTAAACCTTCTATTCAGTATAAGTCAGTCGTAAAGCTGAGCAGAAAGAAACGGACTTAGACATAAAGGATCACGGATTTACTCCATAAATGAGATAGGAAAACCTCATATTCATACCTTGGTCTTATATCAGGATATAAGAGAGGAGGGAGGGGATAGGTAGGAAGAGGAAGTAGAATGGAAGAAAGAAATAAAAAGTGAGGGTAAGGAGGGAAGAGAAAGAAAGAAACAAAGGAGTTCCAAGTCCTCGGGAGCTCGGATAGGAGAGTTGAAGCTCCCGGGAAACCTGGATCTGATCCCTGGGGATGTATGATAAAAATATAACATAGAGTTAATAGAGAGAAAGATTTAGAGTGTCTAAGAGAAAGGAGAAGACAGAGGGAAGAAGAGAAGAATGCTAGATATATAGTCCAAGGTAGACAGTATAATAACAGTAATCGATAATGCGACATGTTTAAATTTGAAGGAAATAAGTCCTGATAAGGACTTGTGTCCTGTGAAAGAGAAACGAGATAAACCCTGTTTCTCTTAAGATCTCAACTAAAGAGATCTATTAAGTGTACAACCCAGTGGGGTTGCAAGTCCAGCACCCACAGGGGGAATGTGTCCTCCTATGAGAGCCGGAGGAGGAGCATGTTGCCCCGCCCGGAGCAGAGGTATCCCAAGCCTAATATAGTTAACATGCTGAATCCCCAGATAACCACAAAAAAAAAAAAAAAAAAAACAAACAGCAAAACAGACAAGAATAAAACTTCAAACAGAGGCAAACCATATGAGAACTTCATCCCATCCGGGAAATGGACCAAATTTGTCTTAAGAAACAATATGGTAAGTCAATAAGCCTTATATTACTATCTCCTCCCCAGAAAAAAAAAAAAAAAAAAAGGAGAAATGTGTGTGAGAGAGGGAAGAGGAAGATCCGTGCTGCTCACAAAAACCCAGCGAGAAGCTCGGACCAGGAAAAATAGTCTAGTGGAGAGAACTTTGAACTTTGAACCAGTCCCTTTGGGTTGAGAGGGCCGACAGCCAATGTTCCTGCGACCGTCTTGCCATCTGATGAGGCGGGCCACAAGATCACTTGTGAAAGAGTCAGTCAAAAGCTTGAAGTTGACAGTATTCAGCGTTGTGGTCTGGAGTCTCTTTGTCTCTTGGGTTTCTGTTTGTTCCAGAGTGGGTTAATTGGACTGCCAGGAGATGGTCTTTTGGAGGAAGGGAGACGAGCCTCAGGAGTGGAAAGATCCATAGGATCCATGTTGATGATGCCAAGATCTTTCAGAAGATTTTCCCCTTCTTGTAGGGTAATGAAGCCATGAACCTTATTTTGGAACGTGAAATTAAGCTTGAATGGAAAAGACCACCAATATTTCAGAGATTTCTGGGAAAGGATCTCAAGAAGAGGTTTTAGGGTCCTTCTTTTTTGTATGGTGGTCTGCGATAGGTCTGCAAAGATCTGTATATTGTGCCCTTGGATAGCTAGAGGGCCTGCTGAACGAGATTTCTTCATGATAGCCTCTTTGGTGGAATAGTAATGGGGTTTGATGATAACATCCCTGGGAAGGCCATCCTGGCGAGGCGGTTGCAGCGCTCTGTGTGCCCTGTCCAGTTCCATAGCATGAGGAGTGATGTCAGGAATAAGGTCTTTTATAAAGGATTTCACCACACTAGGTATGTCCACAATACTTTCCGGTAACCCCCTGATACGAAAGTTGTATCGTCTGCTGCGGGTTTTCTAGCTCATCAATTTTGGATAGGGCTCCATCCAATTGATCTTGCAATGATTGAAGACAATGTGTGTTTTGATTGACTCTGGCGATCGTTTCATCGCATGATTGTTCAATTGCATCAATCCTGGCTCCAATGTTAGCTAATTCTGCTTTAATGGCAGTGGTAATCTGAGTTGCATTCTGAGCTAATCCCGCTACTAGCATTTCTGAGAAACGATTGAGTAAGTGGCCCATATCCGGAACCTGACCGGGTGGACATGCTTCAGTGTGTTCCATGTGTAATGTGCCTAGCGGGCTTAGTGATGCAGAGGGGGAGGAAATGTCTCCCATTACTCTGTCCAGCAGGGATTCTGTGGAAGCAGGGGAAGGGGGGACATCTATCAGCCTGTTCAGCATTGTCCCTGGGGAGTCTGTAATTCTAAGGTTGATACATGGGCTCACCGCTCCATTAGAAAGACACGAAGCCTCCTCTTTCCTCCCTTCCGCCTGTGTTGCGGCCGCCATCTTAGGACTGCTAGGCCTCTGATCGAGGAAGACGAGCTGTCTGTTTACCGTTTGCTTCGGTCTGGACTGGCTCTCCGCTTTCATAAAAGAGGTCCAGCACTGATCCCCTATCGGGTGGTTAGCTGTTCGGGGGTTCACTATGGCTGTGAACGGCTCGGGAATCCCGTCTTGGTCCGGGCGGTGCGGAGCTCCGGGGGATCACGTCCTATCCCGAGGTCCGCGCATGCGCACTCCCGGACCCGGACTTTTCAAAAAAAGTCCGGGTTCGGGTCCGGGGTTCTGGTAATTTTAATGCAAAATCTTAAAAATGCTGTAAAAAAGCCCAGGAAGGTCCTAGAGGTCTGCAAAAGGAAGGAAATGTGGGTAAGGGTGGGACAAGTGCCCTACAAAGAAATGGGGACAGGGAAATAACGTTAAATATTTTAAAAAAAATAAAAACATAAAAAATGCAAAAATGGAGATCATCTTCAAAATGGGTCTGAAAAGTATTAATTAACATTAGTTATTTCCCTGTCCCCATTTCTTTGTAGGTCACTTGTCCCACCCTTACCCACATTTCCTTCCTTTTGCAGACCTCTAGGACCTTCCAGGACTATTTTACAGCATTTTTTGTGCCTAAAAGTCCGGGTCTCCATTGATTTCAATGGGGTTCGGGGTCCGGGACAAAGTTCGGGTTCTGTCCGGACCCGAACCCGGACTTTGTCCCAAAGTTCGGCCGAACCAGCAGAACCCGGACTTCTAGAAGTTCGCTCAACTCTACTGCTGACCCTACAGACAAAGGATAGAAGGGAAGCCCCAGACGTACTCATGTCAATAGACGCCGAAAAAGCGTTTGACAGAGTCGACTGGGGCTTCATGTGGGAAGTGTTGAGATGGTATGGAGTCAAGGAAAAGATGAGGAGATGGATCTCAGCCTTGTATGCCCAACCAGAAGCGCGGGTGAGAGTGAATGGGAGACTATCCCCAATAGTAGAACTGTGTAATGACACGAGACAGGGGTGTCCCCTCTCCCCGATTCTGTTTGTAATGGCCCTGGAGCCCCTGCTGGAGAAGATACGAAGAAACAAGGCGATTAGGGGGATAAGAATTGGGGAGAGGGAACACAAAGTAGCGGCATACGCGGACAATGTTTTGCTATACATAAAAGAGCCGGGTAACACAATACCCAAAATAATGGAAGAACTGGAAAGGTATGGGAAACTATCAAACTTTAAAGTAAACACGGCAAAAACAGAGATATTAAATATCTCTTGCCCAAGAAAAGAGAAGGAAGAGATCCAAATAAAATACCCCTTTAAATGGCAACAGAAAGAAATGAAATACCTAGGTGTAAAGTTGACTGTCTCGGAGAGAGAATTATATGTAGCAAACTATATACCACTACTGAACAAACTAAAAGAACAGATAAAGAAAATGGGAAGGGCAGGTCTGTCGTGGATATTAAGGATAACGGCAGTGAAAATGTACATACTACCAAGATTAATATATATACTCCAGATGATCCCTATTGCAGTACCGGAAGAACAATTACATTAAAATATATATGGGGCAGGAAACATTTTAGGATTGCCTACACAACACTAACGAGAGGAAGAGAAGAAGGGGGTTTAGCGGTCCCGGACTTTAAAAGGTATTACCAAGCAGTAACAATAGCACGGATTGCGGAGTGGATTCACAATAAGGGGAATAAAGGATGGGTAAGCATTGAGAAAACACAAACTAAGGTGGATTTAAGGAAAATAATATGGATACCCAAAAAATTCAGAAAGCTGACAAGCAACACGAATAGTATCAAAAAGAACACTTTAAAGGTATGGGACACAATTAATAAAAGATATAGATGGGAAAATAATAGTCCTTTAATCCCGCTACTAAATACGGAATTTTTTAGACCAGGGATGGAGGAGTATATGTATTTTAGCCAGTGGGCAAAAAAAGAAGAATTAATCTTAAAAGATATAATGGTGGGGAACAGAATATTCACATATGAAGAAATAGTAAAAGAATGGGGGAGGAAACCACTAGATAGATGGAGATACACACAAATACTGCACTTCACACAGACACTTACGCAACCCCTGAGAGGGATAGGAGAAATGAGAAAGATAGAGAAACTACTTTATTCACCACAATGCACAAAAAGGGGGATCTCAAAAATATACAAAATTCTGACACAGGAAGCTGACCCCGAGATGCCACCGTATATAAAGGAATGGGAAAAAGAATTGGGGAAAGTACCGGAAGGGAAAGAGAAAGAAAAAATCCTGAAATTAGTAAGTACATCAGCAAGAGATCAAGGGACAAATGAAATGAACTATAAATTAACAGCACGCTGGTATAGGACACCCCAAAGGTTGGGTAGGATAAATAGCGAGGAATCCCCTAATTGTTGGAGAGGATGTGGAAACATTGGTACTTTTGCACATATATGGTGGGCATGCCCAAAAATAACAGTCTATTGGAAGGAGATTATTGAGACAATAAATAAAATAACAGAAAAACAAGTAGAGAACGAGGCATGGGAATGTATGTTCCATGCAACAAAAATGGCGATAGGAGAGTATAAAAATACGCTGGTCCCGTTACTTCTGAATGCAGCAAAGAGCCTGATACCGAGACGGTGGAGAGCCCAAGAGCCCCCGACGCTGAAAGAATGGATAGGCAAAGTGGAGTGGATGAGGGAAATGGAAAGAGCCATCTCAGTAGAGGAAGATGCAATAGACAAATATCAAAATAAATGGGGAAGATGGGAGAACTTTAAGAAAGAGAAAAATAATGAAGTAAATGTTGAATAAAGAAACAAAGAAGGAAAGGGAAGGGAAGGAGTAGGGAAAGGAGGGGAGGGGAAGGAAGGGGGGGGAGGGTGTGAAGGATAAGAGAAAGTTTAAAACCTCTGAAGATGGGCTGCGGAGCGGTTTGTAATTCTTTTTTAGCAACTATGTCTCTGTTTTTGTAAAAATAAAGTAAAATAACAAAGGTCAAAAAAGAAAAAGAATACCACAATGATGAGACAAAAGCCATAACCTGCCGGGTTTTTCTTTTTATTGAAGGACAAGGTGAGAGAAAACTAGGAAAAGAGAACAAGAGAGATGGAGAGGCAGTCTCTGAGGGGTAAATGGCCATCTTGGACGAGGGAAAAGGCTTCCCTCAGATGACGCTGACCTCCTGGATAGGAGGATGGGTGGAGGGGTAACGGAGTCTCTCATAAGGCGCCCAATTGAAAGTAATGGATGCCATTTGTGTTAGGCAGCCGGGCTAGCAGCAGCTTAAAGGAGCAGGCAGATTTCAGGTAAGTTAGGCTAAGGTGGGGATGGGGTGTTTCCTAGGCTCCTTTTTAGGCATTTTGTTTTATAAAAAAAAAAAGGGCATACAGTATATGGGTATGTGTGTATGTGCATGTATGTATGTATGCATGTGTGTATGTATGTGTGTATATTATATGTATGTGTATATATGTGTGTGTGTGTGTATATATGAATGTATGGGTATGTGTGTGTATATTGTGGTAGAACGTTGCCCTGCCAGGGTCTAAATGGTAGGAAGGGCCCAGGATCCTCAACCTGGCAAGTTGAGGGGCTCCAGAGGCGTTGCGCATGTAAGAGGAAACTGGCTTTTCAGTTTCCTCATTTCTTAAAGTCCACTTCGGGATCTGGAGCCCGGGGATCTCTTAGAGATCTGGGTGGGATGAGATCCCCAGTCCTGGGTCTAGGTTTTGTGGCCAACCAAGACCATGATTGTCCAGCTGAATGGAGGCCTGTTAAGGCAGTCGGGACTAGGCATCTGGGTCACACAATTGGGAGATGGCTCCAGAGAGGGAGGCTGTCGATTTCCAGGGGTCTAAGGCAGCAGGACGCAGCTTGGTTGACCACATCTGCAAGGAGGCAGGTGTGACCCGCGATCCCAAAGTATTGGATCGCTTATAAGCCAGGAGGGCTAGGATGTTGCTGTAACCAGGAGAGCTACTGACCGTTTATGAGCCAGGAGGCCAACGGTTTTCATTTGAACATTGATGGTGACAATCCGCGAGGGAAACCCTTTTGACCTTTGTTTTGAACTTTATTTTTAATAAATGTAGCCATGTGCTCCCTTGGGAGTAGCATTAATTGTGGTTCACCTGATAGCTGCCCTCAATCCCACCATATCTCACACACCCGTAGACACTGACCAGGCTGGCTCTTGTTTTTGTTGTTTTATTTAGGGGAAATAACTTGGATGGGGAAAAGGGGTGACTGTGGGATGCCCCAGAAATTATTGTACACGACTTCCATATACTGTCCTGTATATGCACACTTGCCCTGAAGACCATCCTTCTGCAAACTATTACTCCTCACAACTCTCTCCAGCTCTCAGCTTGCTGACCGTTTCTCCTCGCAATTCTCTCTCCAGCACTGTATTTGCAGACAATTGCTCCTTCACTACTCTCCAGCACATCACTTGGTTCCCATCTTGAAAAGAAATTTATCAAGCTTCTCTTCTCCTTTCTCTTCACCACAGCTAGCACGTGGTGAGGTCTGCACTCTGTCAGCAGGACTTCAGGACCACCAATTACAGGCCAAGAATCGCGGGCCCCCGAATATGTAGCAAAGTACTTGGGTGCTAGCTGGGCCTTTGATGGACTAAAACTTCCAGACAATCCCTCTTCCAGGCCACCACACAGAGCTGCTTTCCTCACGGTGACACTCCTTCCCCTGACTGGCTCCCAAGGCTTCCACAGACTGTCCACTATTCCTCTCCCAGCCTGCTCCAGCACTTTCTCTTCCAGCTCCCAGGGTCTGTCACTCACCGACTCCAGCGGACCACTTTAAAGTGTCTCAGTAGCACCTCTGCTGCTCTCCTGTTCCCTTGTGCGACTCCAGGAATCGCCTCCACTCCTGGCTGCACCCGAATCTCCAGGCCTCAAGGTCACCCCCCAGACTTGGGGCTTCCTCCCAGGTAGGCCTCCACAGCACCTCTGCTACATCTTCAGACTTCCACCTCCGACAACTCCTTCCTGACTGACCCAGCCCGAGTATAAGAGAAGGCCTGCCCCCTGCCAATCCAGACCGAGGATTGATCAGGGCTTCCCATGACACTCCAAATGATGACACCTCTTGTCCCACCTTCATTCTGGAAAGTTCCAGTGCTTCCCAGAAGAAGGTAGGAGGGTTTAGTGACATCATCTGTTGGGCTGCCCCAGTCCTACCTGAGCCAGACTCAGTCCTACCTGAGCCCAGATCAAAACATTCAGGCCTGCTCCTCCAGTCAGGCCTGACTAAATTTTACCTTTCCTGCAAAAAAACCCTATCTCACAAAAATGCCTACACTATGGGGGCGCTACATAAACATGGGCTACTACGCCCTCAAACAGAGATCCTGGCTGTCGCAACCTCACTGAGAATGCACCTACCACAAGAGCTAAATACCCCCATGTCACACGTGGAGGAGGTATTGTGTTGGGCACAAGATGGAAAAATCCAGGTCCCTGCTTCACAGTGAGTTTGTGTCACGTTGGCTGTGTGTGGAGGTACAGCCAGGCAGACAGCATTTTCAGAGGAGTGCTTTTTGGATACAATCCAAATCCCTGCAAATGTGAGTTCAGCTGTTAAGTGTTCCATTTTGTTTTGGCTGGACAGCATAAAAGTGTTGTGGACTGTCTGTGAGGATGAAGCAAGGGTGGGGGCCTGCTGGAGAATATTGCAGACTGTTCTTTGCTTCACATAAAGGGGAAGTGCATGCTGTTGCCCCTAGCAACGTTTGTGCAAGGAGACCAGCTATCAAGATGTATGCTGTTGCCTCTAGCAGTGGTAGTGCAAAGACTGCACTGACGAAAGTGGTTGCCCTTGGCAACGAAGAAGTAATTCAGGTTACAGACTTTTGTAGTCCTATGTCACCCAAGGTGCCATTGTGGGCTAGCTGGAGGACTTTGAATTCTGGGCTGTAGTGAAAACCTAAAGCCTAGAAACCACTGGGCTGAGTTGGTACAGCTGCTTATTACTGAAGAATACAGAAAAGTTTAAAGTGGGATGATTTTTAACAAAGGTGACTATGACAGCTATAAAGCCACAATCCTGGATAAAGAACGCTGGAAAAATTCCAGAAGGAGTGAGCAACAGCTTGAGAGGAGTGTGGTCGCCCCTAGCAACGCCAGTGATGTCAGTTCCAGGAATCGCAAGCCAAAGGTATCACCTACAGAGGATTGTGGCAAGCATAAAGCAACACAGCATCCCAGAAATTAAAGTTGTTTGGGAGAGCCAGCAAAGAGCAGTTGAGAGGATGCAATCTCCCTTAGGAACCGGAAAGAAAGTCTCCAGATCCCATGCCTGGAATGTGGTAAATTGGGACATGATTATTTGTCTTGTACCTGGTTGTGGGGTATGTACACCAAGGGCCTGATTTACTATAACTCCCAAATCTACTCCAGCAGTGCCTTAAAATACCTCCCAATTACAGGCAATTAAGACTTCAACTCACACAAACTGGGAGGAAATGTACACAGAACAGAGCTCTATTTGCCTGGGAAGATGCCTCTCAGATCACATGTGCCAGATACTGACCATCAACTGGGTTCAGGGGCTTCACTAAGGGGGGCCAGACGGGGCCATGACCCCCCAAAATGATGCTGTGCTTCCCATGTCCCCCCCAATTAAAATGCCAGACCACCACCGGCGGGCGCTCTCCTGAGAGGGGAGAGCATCACCTGTCATCTCCTTAGGGGGTTTTCTCCCCCCTCCCTCTGCATTTTAATATCCTGCCCCTGCACAGTGGCGGAAGTCCTGACCTCCGCTGTCTGATTCCCGACAATGGAGGCTGCCATCCCGATTAAGGACTCGGGACTCCACACACACACCCGGAGTCCCGAGTGTGCCACTGTAGGGCAGCGGGGAGGATAGCTCAGCCTGGAGATGAGGACATGGACCATGGACTGACTGGCTCTGGGAAAGCGGTGCCTCCCAATGCGGGGAAGAAGCGGGACAGGAGGCAACAGCACGAATCGAATGGGACAGTGGGAGTGCTGCATGAGCTTCCCCAGGCTTGTTGTTGTGGGCACTGTGACAGCGGCAGGGCAGAGTCTGGAAGTCTGGCTTTGGCGGGAGATCATAGCTTGCTCCCGCCTCGCTGTCCACAGTCCAGGTATTCACTGGGCCTGGGCGGGCTAAGGCTTCCACCACACTACCGCACCCGCAGTCTGCATGTGGGAGACAAGTACTTCCCTGCTGGGGCTGGGCATGCGGAGAGACAAGCAGGCTCAGCAGTGACGACCAAGAAGGAATCGGATCAGGTAGGATTTTATACCCAGGTGACATGGGGAGGGTCAGTGTGACAGGGTAAGCTAAGCACGACAACGGAGGACAGGGCGAAGAAGGGGCGTAA
>BLSH010298809.1:145437-158996 GCA_018402905.1 Glandirana rugosa | reverse complement strand
GACTTTTGCAGTGTGTGACTGTACATATACATACATACATACAGTATGCATGTAGAGTCACACACTGCAAAAGTCGGAAATAAGGAAAAACATTTGAAATAATAATAGCTTATTATAATTTATAATAAGTAAAAATAATACATTAATAACTTATTATTTCAAATGTTCTGCCTTATTTCCAAATTTCGGAAATAAGGAAGAACATTTGAAATAATAAGTTATTGATTTATTATTTTAAATTATAAATTATAATAAGCTATTATTATACTGTATGTATGTGTGTGTGTGCATACTGGGTGTGTATATACTGTGTGTATATTGGGTGTATATTGTATGTATACTGTGTGTTTACATATAATATAAGCACAGTATATACACACCCAGTATGCACACACACATACATACAGTATGCATATATACAGTCACACACTGCAAAAGTCGGAAATAAGGAAGAACATTATACATACAATATACATACAATATACATCCAATATACACACAGTATATACACACCCAGTATGCACACACAAACACACACACACACACACACATACAGTATGCATATATACAGTCACACACTGAAAAACATTTGAAATAATAATAGCTTATTATAATTTATAATAACTAAAAATAATAAATTAATAACTTATTATTTCAAATGTTCTTCCTTATTTCCGAATTTCTGAAATTCTTAAATAAAAAAGAATATTTGAAATAATAATAACTATTAAATATAGGTATTGAAATTTTCTTGAAAGTATGACTATTAGTGCTAAATGTCATATTTAAGTTCATTAACAGCCAACCTTTCAAGGAAATTCCAATACCTATAATTTAATAGTTATTAGTTATTATTTCAAATATTCTTAGTTTTTTCCAATTTTCGGATTTTCGGATTTCCGAATTTCCGAATTTCGGATTTTCGGCTGTTCCAATTGCCAAATTTCCAAATTACCGCAATTGCCGAATTACCGCGAAATTTCCGAATTACCGCAATTGCCGAATTACCGCGAATTTCCGAATTACCGCAATTGCCGAATTACCGCGAATTTCTGAATTAACGAAATTGCCAAATTACCGCGAATTTCCGAATTTCCGTATTACCGCGATTCGGAAAAACGAAAATTCTGAAAAATTCGGAAATTGAAAATTCGGAATTCGGAATTCGTCCGAATTGCCGAATTTTGCAAAATTCGGTAAAAAGGAAATTTGGAACGAAACAAATTGCACAAGCCTAGTCCCAGGTTGTGCTGGTCAGATGTCGCTGAAGGGCGTGGATACTGTACCAATGGCCAAGTTATATCATATGGAAGGGCCGAGCATAGACCAGGAAACAGTAGAAATCCTGACCGGGGCTCAGACTGGCATGGTTAAAGAGGAGAAAAGCGGGGAAAATAAGAGGGTACCCTTTAAAAGTTCAGAAGAGGTGCAGGACCCCGTTAGGATGCAGGCTAGGGCGTGCGTGGAAACACACCCGAAAGAAAGAGTGGGCCCACGCAGCTGTCAGCTGGTGCAGAGGTGCCCCACTGAAGAGTGTGGCCTGGTGTGTCCAACCAGGGGGGTGGGACACACGGAATGGGGGGGAGGATATGTGACAGAGCGTTGCCCTGCCAGGGTCTAGATGGTAGGAAAGGTCCAGGATTCTCAACCTGGCAGGTTGAGGGGCCCCAGAGGCATTGCGCATGTAAGAGGAAACTGGCTTTTCAGTTTCCTCATTTCTTAAAGTCCACTTTGGGATCTGGAGCCCGGGAATCTCTTAGGGATCCGGGTGGGATGAGATCACCAGTCATGGGTCCGGGTTTTGTGGCCTACCAGGACCATGATTATCCAGCTGAGTGGAGGCTTGTTAAGGCAGTCGGGACCAGGCTTCCTGGTCACACAATTGGGAAACGGCTCCAGAGAGGGAGACAGGTGATCTCCAGGGGTCTAAGGCTGCAGGACGCAGCCTGGTCGACGACATCTGCAAGGAGGCAGGTGTGACCCGCAATCCCAAAGTATCGGATCTCTTATAAGCCAGGAGAGCTAGGATGTCGTCATAGCCAGGAGAGCTACTGACCGTTTATGAGCCAGGAGGGCTAGGATCTCATTGTAGCCAGAAGAGCTAATGACCGTTTATGAGCCAGGAGGCCAAAGGTTTTCTTTGGAACATTCATGGTGACAACCCCTTGCTAGAGAAACCCTTTTGACCTTTGTTTTGAACTTTTTTTTAATAAACATGGGCTACCACGCCCTCAAACAGAGATCCTGGCTGTCGCAACCTCACTGAGAACACACCTACCACAAGAGCTAAAGACCCCCATGTCACAATATGTATATATGTATGTGTCTTGTTTTTTCTCACTCTTTCCGTTCTTTTTCTTATTTCTTTTCTATGGCCATGCAGTCCCCTTTGCACCTTTTGGTTCTTCCGCCTTGCTGGCGGAAGAGCCTAACACCACATAACCAAGACCACCGCATCAGGTAAGGGTCACCTTTGGGCAAGTAAGAAGATGCGGAGAAAAGAGTGCATTATGCCCTAATGAGTGTGCCTTCTTGTCTATTTTAGCCCTGGCCGCTTACACTCCCACTCTAGGAGGTCTGGACCCTCTGGACCATCAGGAATTTTCCAGGGCAGAGAGTGACTCCTCCAAGTCCTGACAGACCCCAGTACAAAGGTTGCAAATAAACGCTTAGGAGAAGGTGCATAGCTTCTCCTCCAGGGGCTCCAAAAGGCAAATGTTGGTCATGTGGAGATGACCCCATGCCAGGAAAGCTAATTTGCAGCAACTGCTTCAGGCAGCTGGCCAGTAGACCAGGAGTATGAGAGTCAGCAGAGGTCAACGTTGCTCAGGAGAGCAGTCCACGACCCCCTGGCAGAATTTTCCGGTCGTCTCAGACAACCAGGAATGGAAGTGGACGAACATGGTGTGGCCCCTGCACCTGGGCTAAACCCAGCCATTAAACCCCCTCTAATTAGAGAGGTACCAGGCACTTCAGGGGTGACGCCAGCCCAGCAGATTAGGCGGGCTGATTCCCCAGACCCAGTATTACAGGCAACCTTCCAGGCAGAAGATTCTGCTTCCTCATCAGCAGAGGATCCTGAGGGTTTAGGCTATGAATTTGTAATGGTGCCACCATTCATTAAGGCAGTAAGAGGGGGAAATGGTGAAAGGACACTCACAGAGGAGGAGACAGCACCTTTATCTAACCCACCGATGCTGGATGCTGCAGTTACTAGACTGGCGAAGAATGTGACACTGCCAATGGAAGACTCTTCCTCCTTTCGCAATGTCTTAGATAGACGCATCGACGGGGGGCTTGAGCAAGTCCTACCTCATGGTAGGAGGTGCTTGTAAGCCCGCCATAGCTTGGACATCCATAGAAACCGCTATGCGAGTGTAGATACAAAACCTAGAATATGCAATTAAAAACCAGCTGCCTAAGAATCAAATCATCAAGGCACTTGAAGAGATAAAACTCTTGGGGGATTATGTGGGAGAGGCAGCTATAGACATCATTCAATAGACTTCCAGAGCTAGTCAGTCAGAGCCAAAACGAGCTTTGTGGCTTAAGCCTTTAGCAGCCCACCCATCCTCAAAGCAAAACTGCTGCAAGCTGCCTTTTGATGGGAAGGCATTGTTTGGCCAAAAGCTGGAGGCTGCCAGCTCCAGGGTTACAGGAGGAAAACCAATCAGAGAGGCGCCAAGCAGGTACCGGGATTTCAGGAGTTTTTTGCCCAGCCAAGGACTCCAGAGAGGGTACTGAATCAACCTTCCTTAGCTAAGGCCCCTGTGGCTCCCTCAGGTACTCAGAAGCCCTTTCAATGCCAGCCCCTCCCAGGGGGGAGGCAGGCGGAGCCAGGCTCCTCAAATTTGCCCAGGTCTGGCAAGCCCACTGCCTACAGTAGAGCAAGGCCATTATTGGCTGTTCAGTCTACAGTAGAGCAAGGCCATTATTGGCTGTTCAACAGTAGAGCAAGGCCATTATTGGCCATTATTGGCTGTTCAGTCTACAGTAGAGCAAGGCCATTATTGGCTGTTCAAACGACAGCCTCCAGAATACTCCTTCACCCCCACCAAAACAACCCAGTCACACCTGAAGTTAGCTGCTCTTCAGGAGTACATCAACATTGTGTTGCTTCAAGGGGCAGTCATACCAGTCTCGGCCTGTCAAAGGTTTACAGGCTTTTACTCACCTCTCTTCCTGGTCAAAATAAACAAAAAAAACAAGGGGCTTCAGACCAGTGATCGACCTCAAGAAGCTGAACCAATTTATCCGGGTAGAGAGATTCAAGATGAAGTCTCTCCATACCATATTCCAGATAGTTCAACCAAGAGACTGAATAATTTCGGTGGACTGAGAAGATGCCTATCTGCATGTCCCGATTCTTCGGTCATACCAACAGTTCTTCATATTCGCCTTGAGGGGACAAGCTTTACCAATTTGTCTGCCTTCCCTTCAGCCTATCCACTTCTCCTTGAACATTTACCAAGGTTCTGATTGCAGTCTTGGCCCCACTGAGGGAGAAAGGGCTCAGAATCCATCATTTCTTGGATGACATCATCCTCCTGGCCCAAGATAAAGACCTTTTGTGGAGATAGAGGGAACTCCTGTTGTCCACTTTGTGGACACTGGGCTGGATAATCAACTTTAAAAAAAAATAATAAAAAAAGCCAGCTGGAACCTACAGAGTATGGTCTACCTGGGGGCCTACTTCAATACTGTGCATCTTCAGAAACTCAAATTCAGGGAGAAGTTCCAACAGGCATTAGCTGCACCAGTGATGTCAGCATCCCAGTGCATGAGTCTTCTCGGGACGATGGCTTCATGTATCCCGATGATCCCCTGGGCTCACTGGAGACTCAGAATTTTCCAACAGGGCTTCCTGAGGCAGTGGAAGAAGGTTTGTCTAGCCCAGCAAATCAGGAGCACCAGCCGGATATGCCAGAGTGTCTGGCGGTGGACGAGACAAGTAACGCTAGTACAGCATGGTCCATTAAGGCCGCAGCCATGGATCATTGTTACCATAGACGCCAGTGCAGCAGGGTGGGACGCCACCTGCGAACAACACAAAATCCAGGGCAGAGGGGAATTTCCCACTCAAGGCTTAGTTTCTTACATTCTGAAACTTCAAGCAGCTTTTAGGGCATTAGCCACCTTGCTGCCTTACATACAGAGTCGCCCAGTCCTGCTCAGTCTAGACAACGCGGCAGCAGGGTCCTACATACAGCGACAAGGCGGTACGCACAGCCAATCCCTCTTGAGAGAGGCGGAACCATTCATGACATTGGCACAACATCTTCCAGATTTGAGGGCCATATATCTTCCAGGCTGTCAAAATTCAAAAACGGATCATCTATCCAGACAATTCAAGGACCTCAACAAATGGCCCCTGCAACCCGAAATGTTCAAACAGATCTTCCATGAGTGGGGGGTGTCCACAACTGGATCTCTTTGCCTCATCAACCAACTGCAAGGTGAGCTGGTTCCGCTCACGCTACCCTCAGCCATTAGAGGAGGGGACGGACGCCTTGACCCATCCTTGGGTTGCGCAACTGGCCTAGGCCTTCCCTCCAATTTCCTTAATACTGAAGTTCCTGAAGAGATTGTTGGCAGAGAATCTGACATTCATCGCAGTATTACCTTACGGGCCTCGCAGGCCATGGTTCTCTCTGGCTTTGGATCTCAGCATGTGCCCACTGCTCACTCTGCCAATGACTCCTCATCTCCTGTCATAAGGAAATATCCTACAGCTGCAACCATCTCAACTGGCCTTAGCGGCCTAGAGATTGAAAGGCAGGGGCTACAAGAATTAGGATGTTTTCCAGAGATCATTAGAAATTTACAGAATTCCAGAAAGGGGTCAACCAATTCTATCTACTCCAGAATATGGAAGGTTCACAAGTTTTGCAGCTGGATGTCAGTTTGGCCCTAGTGACCCAAATGTGTCTCAAATCCTGTCTTCCCTGAAAATCGGATTGGATTTGGGGCTCAGCATAAGTTCACTTAAAGTGCAAATTTCAGCCATCTCCACCTTTACCCAAAGAAATGGGCAGCAAGCCTGCTGGTAGAGCACTTCATGAGAGAGGTACTGAGACTATGCACCTTCCAAGAGAAATAGGTTCCCTTAATGGGACCTGGCGGTAGTCCTCAATTTTCTAGCAAGCACTCCTTGTGCTCCAAAGGAAGACTGTTCATTATGGGATATCACCTTAAAAATGGCTTTCCTATTGCAAATAACTTCTTCTCAGACAGGCTTGTGCTGAGACCATTGGATCCCTTTGTCCCTAAAGTGGCTTCAATATTTCATTTCTCCAGCGAATGGGTACTTTCAGCCTCCCCAGCAGAATCAGACACTGCACGAGTTGGACATTTCAAAAGTTCCCCAAGCCTGTCCCTAGGCTACTTCTGTATTCAGATGTTTTGACAGGCTTTCTATTATACCTACTGGAAAATTTAAAGGGAAAGAGTCCCAAGCCAGAAACATCTCAGCCTGGATAGTAAAAACTATTCACCGGGCATATACAGCGGCCTGGAAGGATCCGCCAGACATGGTTGGAGCTCATTCAACCAGGCTGATGTCTTCTTCTTGGGCAGGAGTGTCTCCAGAGACAGTCTGCAAAACAGCTGGCTGGTCATCACATCATATGTTCCTGAAACACTACAGGGTGGATCCAGAAGCTCTTACTACAGTAGAGTTTGGGAGGAAAGCTATCCAAGCTTCTATGTCTATTGTCAAGTGAAGACTAAGTTGGCAAAATTAATCCCTCCCTCTCAAAAGCTCGTTATTTATCATATGTATGCTGCCATGTTGGCATCAGTAAAACTGAAAATTGTATCAAATACTCACTGTAATTTTCCTTTCCTGACGCCAATACATGGCAGCATACGCACCCTCCCTCTGATCTTTGTGCTTTATACCGAGAATGGGGGAGGTAGCTCTCAGTGAGACTTTTATAGAGCTAAACAGGTCCTGTGGGTGGATTTAGGGGCGGAGCTATATCATATGTATGCTGCCATGTATTGGCATCAGGAAAGGAAAATTACGGTAAGTATTTGATACAATTTTCCATTTTTTTTACCTTATCCTTTCTATGTGTCCTAGCAGTGACCTGCATTAATTCAGTGTGGGAAAACGAAGGTCAGCACAGTATATGGGACCAGGCCTTTAGACCAGATCCTTTAAAACAGGTCTTTCCAAATCCTTGGCAAATCAAACTCAGGCACATTTACCTATCCATAGCTACAACCCTTGAAGGTCAGCAGCAGGGGTTATGCCAATGGGTTTTTCACATTCTGAACACTATTAAAACTTCTCACAAAGCATCTACATTTAAACATTATGCAAAACATAATGTAAAATATTATTTAGGAAACCAAATAAAAACATGAAGTCCAGAGGCGTAACTAGAACCTTCAGGGCCCCGGTGCAAGAAATTATGAAGGGCCCCCTGACCCCTGGCCAGGGCCCTACCCTCTTCCCACTGATCCTGGGGCCCTTTACGCCTATCGTGGGTCCCTTTATTACGGTACTGCAGTGGGGCCCTTTCACAAGTTCTGCAGCAGGCCCCAGGGGGACCAGGGAAGCACACAGGGGCCCTGGGAACAGCAGAAGACAAGTAAACTGGATAGAGGAAAATGGAGGAGATTGGGTCCTCTAAATGCCACCCCCGCCATCCCTCCTATTCAGGTGTACAAGGGAGGCACATGGGCCCCCTGGACCATGGGGCCCGGTTGCAATTGCAACCCCTGCAACCCCTATCGTTACGCCCCTGATGAAGTCTTCTGGGCTTGTTAGATTACACTGTTCATTTGTCCAAACTGTTTATTTGACACATGGCTCATGCTTAAAATGAATGGTAAAGATGGATATGAGTTAATGTCATTCCATGTGTTTTCTCATTTACTGGTTTGTCATGAATCAAACATTATCTAGTAAGTCATTTGCAATAATAGGAACAAAATATTGTTTCTGCCCTGAACACTCTAGCTGGCCTAAAGGTTGCCTCTGTGCATTGATTTTTCTTGTTAAAGGGGTTTTATTGAGTTTTACAAAGATGTAATACATACAGTTAAAAAAAAAAAATTGGCTAGTGCCTATTCAGAGTAATCATTAAGTGGAAGGCTGAGAAAGAGAGCATATAAGAAATAAAGATTATAAATCAATGTAATCTGTGCAATTTACATGTACATTGTATATGGTTTAGTGCGAGTGTCTACTCTTGAGAAAGTTATTTTGGATATTTTAGGTACTTAACTTGTGGATGTATCCAACCTTGTGTGCGGTATTTAAGTCCTCTGGGCACCCCTGGGGGAGCAACACTATGACCAGAGGGAAAGTTGTGTTGCCTAAGTTTAATATTAGGTGAGGCGTTAAGTGCCTGTTCAGGGTGCGCGAGACAGTGTGCATTTCTACAAATTTACAGCAACCTTACTAGATGATTATGTTGATATTGTGCAGATAAATCAATAACAAAAAACAACTGTATGTATCAGAAAAGAGAAAAAAAAAACATTCCACTAAGGACGAGGAGATCGAAAAGAATAAGGAAACATTAGTGGGTATAGAGCAGTGGAAAAAATAGGATGTCTAAAGGATACGAGAAGGACTAAGAATGAGGATAGGAGTGAGGAGAGAAGGAGTAGAGAGGAGGATAAGAAGAAGACTGAGAATAGGAATGAGATTAAGGGTCCGCGAGGCCAATCCCATTTGCCAGTCCACGCTCTAGATGCTCTGGGGGTTCTTGTTCACCATGGCTGTAGAACGTTTTGATTGAAGGATGGGGGTAGGCAATGTTTAATCCATGGTTTCCATATGCTCTAAAAATTTGGCTTTTTGTTCTTTTTCTATGGCTTCTAATTTGGCATGGGACATGAAGTTAGTTGTTCTATGTTTCGCTTCCGTGAAGATAAGATGAGCGGTCTTCCAGGCATTAGCAATAGTGTGCTTTGTAGCCGTGAGTAGGTGGAGGAAGAGTTTAAATTGTTTACGAGACAGGGAGTCTGGTTTTAAGTTAAGCAGGGCGACTCTTGGGTCTGGGCTTATTTGAATTTCAAATATAGATGATGCTAGCTGGAAAACATCTGACCATAATTTGCTAACAACTGGGCATGTCCACCAAATGTGGAGGTGTGTACCTGGTTCTGAACAACCTCTGAAGCATAGTGGGGAGTATGTAGGGATATATTTGGCTATTATAGCCAGAAGCAGGTACCACCTGGACATAACTTTATAGTTAGTTTCTATCGCTTGTGGGCTGGGAGACGAGGTCTTAGTGTACGACCAGATTGCATTCCAGTCTGCTTGGTCTAGTGACCGGTTCATGTCTTCTTCCCATATCAGGGCATAATGTGGTCTGCGTAGGTCTGGGTTGGTTGACAGCTGGGCATATAATTGGGAAATTATGCCTCTCGCATGCGGGTTATTTTTACAGGTTGACTCAAAGGTTGTCATGTGAGTGAGTGGGGTGTTATCTCTTATCAATGGCGTATAGAGATTTTTAATTTGTAGATATCGGAATACCTCCCCTGGAGGTAGATGCGTTGATTCCGTAAGGTCAGGGAATGGGAGGAACGATGACTGATTGACTAGTTGATGTAAGCGCAGTATGCCACGGGAGGTCCAGTTTCTGAATGCCTGAGGAGATTCCCAGGCGGGGTAAAAAGAAGGGTTTTTCATGAATGATAGGAGAGGTTTATGAGGAGATTGCAGGTTGTATTTTGTTTTCACGGCATCCCAAACGGGTAAGAAGTGCCTAATGACAGGATGATTTATCGCTATTCTGTTTTTGGAGTCTAACCAGAGTAGGTTAGAAACTGATAGTGGGTCACATTCCACTGACTCTATTGACACCCAAAGCGGTATTTCCTTTGTGGCATTATATTTAGTTAAACTCGCCACTTGGGCTGCTCTATAGTAGGCTAAGAAATTAAGCACTCCTAATCCTCCGCAGGATTTAGTTAAGAACAAAGTACATCTTGCAATTCTGGGTTTGGTTTTCCCCCAAATGTAATCATTGGCTCTCTTCTGTAGAAGCCTAAGATAATAGGCTTGGACTACTGTAGGTAAGACTCTAAAGAGGTATAATACCTTCGGTAGAACTACCATCTTGATAAGCCATGATATAGGGAGGGAAAACCAAAGTCTTTTAAGATTTGTTATCCGTCTCATGGTGTCGGGGTAATTGCTTGAAAATAGCTGGGTATGATCCGCGGTTAAGCAAATTTCCAAGTAGGGAATAGATGACGTCGCCCACGGATACGGGAAGGCTTCTTTTGCTGCTTCCTGCTCAGTGGGTGATAAAGAAATATTTAGAGCTGTGGATTTGCTCGGATTTACTACGAGACCAGAGATGGAGGCAAATCTGCTTAAGATTGGAAGAAGATTTGGGCCTGAAGTTTGTGGGGAGGATAAGAATAACAAGATATCATCTGCAAAGATGAAGAGTTTATGTTGATACCCTCCAAGTTCGATACCTGTGACTGTTGGAGATGTTCTAATGAGATGTGCTAAAGGTTCAATAAGAAGGGCAAAGATGAGGGGTGAGAGTGGGCAACCCTGGCGAGTTCCTCTTTCTATTGGAAATAGATCTGAGCTATATCTGGCATATTTGACATATGCTTGGGCTTATTGTATAGGGCTGTGATCCATTGTATGAAATGCGGATCTAGACATAATTTCTGTAGGGTATATTACATATACGACCAAGATATCGAGTCGAATGCTTTTCTCACGTCAAGTGAGAGGTAGCATGAGGGGATACGCCTAGTTCTTGCTGCATGGGCAAGTAGGACTGCTCTGCGGATATTGTTGCTTGCCTGTCTATTTGGTATAAAACCCGTCTGGTCACGATGGATGAGGCGGCCTATTATTTTGTTGAGCCTAGTAGCTAGTATTTTAGAAAGAAGTTTAACGTCAATATTTAATAAGGATATTGGCCTGTAATTAGTACAGGCTGTATGATCAGCGTGAGGTTTAGGGAGCATGCATACTACAGCGGTGAGAGATTCTTGGTGGAATTTGCTACCTTTGAGGATGTTATTAAACGCTTTGGCGAGCGAAGGGGATATAATATCCATAAATGTGCGATAGTATAGGGCTGAGAAGCTGTCTGGACCAGGTCTTTTATTTAGTTCCAATTCTTTAATTGCTTGGGCTACCTCTTCTGAGGATATCGTATCATCTAACCTTTCTTGCTCGGGTATGATGAGCTTTGGTAGTTCAATCTCTGAGAATAGTTTGTCTGCTGCGTTTCGGTCGAAGTTGTTGCTTTCTACGTACAGCTTGGCCAGGTGGGTTCTAAATTTGTGGACAATTTTAACCAGATTGCTAGTTGTGACATTCTTGGTTATGGTGAGGCGAATGGGTTTGTGTGGAGTTTGAGCATTTTTAAGGGATCGAGCCTCTGTGCATTGATTTAATAAGAAATGTACACCTCTTTTTCAAAAGTCAGTAACACTGCATTGCACTGCTACTATACAGAGGAACACTAGCAAATACTGTACATTGCCTTTAAATTAATTGGGATAGCTACTTTAAAACTTTAAACAGCTGTATACATTTAGTTAAATTAAATTATGTGATTTACAACCATGGTGTAAAACAAGTGGGGCATAATCCATTATTGCTTCCATGCATTTTCTTATCAGCACTAGAAAAAATGGCAGAACGCTGAAGTCCTCTTGGCTGGTAACAACTAACAGAACAAAAGTGTGTCTACCAGTTGCCACTAGCGACTAGGATAAAATATAAACTCTATTATTACTTCATTAAAAATGTATATGAAGGACTGTATGTGTGCTTAAACCTATAGGGAGGAGTATATGGACTCCAAATGCAATTCTCAGTCAAATGGTGGTCACCACAATAAAGTATGTCCAAAAAAAGAAAACAAAAAGAGAAAAAACACACAGCCCCCCAAAAAAGTTTTCCACCAATTTGGGTTGTAAATAGGGAGCCACAGATACAAGTCCTGTGTCCCTGACAGTCAATCATAGGATGAAATATTAATGATCCTCTGATGATGCTCAGAATGATAACACAATTAAATATAGTACCCTGAGCTCTGATCCTACAGCATCCCAGATAAATTTCTAAGATTGGACCGTCAGGGGGGATAAAGTGATTGTGAAAGGGAATAGTTCAAAATTCCCCTTCCCCCTGTGTCAAATCGAACAATAGTAACCTGAACTAAGATGTGACCACCAAAAAAACATATGGAGTCTACGGCCCCCTCCCCAATAAACCATGTGTGCCCCATTAGAAAAAAAAAATGCTCCCAAAAAAGACACGTTTCTCTCCCACTATGGAGCTTTATCAGAAGTGCATAAAATCGAAGAAGTGCATAATGTAA
Source organism: Glandirana rugosa (assembly GCA_018402905.1). NCBI lineage: Eukaryota > Metazoa > Chordata > Amphibia > Anura > Ranidae > Glandirana > Glandirana rugosa. The sequence continues at coordinate 146,664 of BLSH010298809.1, read as the reverse complement.
AATAAAATATGGTGCAAAGATTGCAAATTAAATCAACATGGCAAAAAAACAAAAACCTGAAAATACTTTTCAAAGGTGCCGTGACTGAAAAAGGTTGAGAAACAGTGACCTAGGCTTTCTAACCCTCCACATGATAATGCTCGGTGATGCTGGTAGGTTAAAATGGCTTCTCAGCAAAGTACTTTGTGGTGAAAGCAGGAGCTATGCTTCTCATCCACCACTTGGAGGTAAAGAAACTGTGGAAGTGCTCTGAGCAAGACTGGAGTGAGCAAATATAAGTATTATGAGGTGACAGCTTATCTGTCAGTTGTACACACAAACACACCAGTAACTAATTAACTTTATAGATGAATAGAAGACATGTAAATTTCAAGCAAAGGACTGTTAAAAGCAATACATATAACATATGATTACATACTTTATTTGCTATATACTGTATATAAAAAAAAAATTACATAATGTGTGTACTACGGTCCCCAGGCTTTTTGGGATCCAGCTTACCCACCAGTAGTATAAATATGAGGGGATGCTGGTTTGAGGTCTTTGGACAGGCCACATCAGGAAGGATATGCTGTGATTCATGGGGAGGAGGACTGCTGCACCTTGCGGTCCGTTTGAGGCACCGGGGACCCGGAGATCAAGTAAGACCTGGTGAACACCAAACTGGCCTGGACAGTCAAACAGTAGTTAGGGCCAGGAAATTGTTCATGTTGAACTGTATTGCCAGAAACTTCTCAAGTAAAGTGGCATCAAGCTTTTTAAGCCTAGTCTGAAGTTATTCAAAGGGGTGCATGTTGGCTCTGGCATATCAAAAGAATCAGCGAAAAGGTACTCCCCCAGTACATATAGCGGGACTTTAAAGGCAGTACAATGAAATTATAAAAAATACATTTTATTCCAGAAACAGGAAGAACACAGAATTACAAACGTGTGTCAAATCACATATATTGATAAAATCATCAAGACCAAAGTTGTTACATTCCAGAGCTGGTACATGAAAGCGGTGTGGTTCATGTGTAGAGATGGAATCCTGATGGGTATGGGGAAACTTATTGAAGTCTGATCCGAATTTTTCGAACTACGGTGAAATGAACTCTTCAAAGACCGTTATGTCAAGTTGTACTTGTTAAAGGACCGGGATTGATGACAAACTGACAGGTCCGGTCAAACCACAAGTGGTCCAGAATGAACTAGAGGCCCAGGGGCCACGGAGTTTGCCTGGCGTTC
>BLSH010298809.1:42565-61720 GCA_018402905.1 Glandirana rugosa | reverse complement strand
ATTTATATGACCAGGATGCGGAAATGAGATGCGTTCCACACGCAATCTCAACAAGCCAGAAACACCGGAAGTGAGCTACCGAGCGATACCGCATAGCAGAACCACACTCACAGAGGTTTCTAAATTTAAATGTACAATATATAGCTAAGACCCAGGAAGCCTAGGTCCACGCCATTCAATGGTTGGTAATAAAAAATAATCAGCACATAAAATTGAATTAAATAATATAAAAACAAAAACAAAATAAAAAATATTAAATAATAAGCGTTTTTGTTTTTATATTATTTAATTAAATTTTATGTGCTGATTATTTTTTATTACCAACCATTGAATGGCGTGGACCTAGGCTTCCTGGGTCTTAGCTATATATTGTACATTTAAATTTAGAAACCTCTGTGAGTGTGGTTCTGCGGTATCGCTCGATAGCTCACTTCCGGTGTTTCTGGCTTGTTGAGATTGCGTGTGGAACGCATCTCATTTCCGCATCCTGGTCATATAAATGTCTGAGGCGTCGCAGGCTAACCACGCCCCTTGACGACGTCTACTGATGACGAAACGCGTCGGGTGGAGCCTGCGAGACGCTTGCCGTATGTGACCAGGAAGCCGCGGCCGCCATTCCTTTGGTTGGAAACTTTCCAAAGTGCTGTTTTATTTGATGTTATGTGAGTGCAATATTTTATTCCTTCTTTTATTAAACATTGCTGGATTGTCTGCACTATTGGATCCCTTTTTGTTTTTCCATGGTTGCAACGAGTGTTTGTTGCTTTTGGGGCTACCTGGAGTGGAACCGAGCAGTGTACCAATTGTTGTGAGAAGCTGCATGACGAGACCCTCTGGTGAATAAACAACAGGGCCATTGTTGAAAGCGAGCACTGACCCTCCGTAATAGGGGGTCGGTGAGTTCCGGTAAGGGGCTTGAATTTTGGGTGATCTTGGTGACGGTGCTCTTGGTGAATGGTCGGTGTACCTACATTTGCATTATAAAACTGTTCCACCAAACATCTAAGGACATTTTTGCTACATTTATGGACTGTATGCGCTGCAGTATTATATACATTTGAATTGTTGGTCGAGCCTGGACCATTCTGCTGGCTGCATGATTCTGAACTTATGAGAATTATTCGACAATAGAGACCAATAGGGTTTCATATTAGTACTTCAAGCGCAGGATTGTTTTGATAAATTTTTAACATGCTATGAATGCTCCATGCTATGGAGCCGGTTCACACATCTCCGGAGCGGATCCGGAGTGATTTACCCAGGAGTCCTGTGCTTCTCTTGGTCCATTTCAGGTCTGAATTCAGCCAAAAATTCGGGCAGAAATTTGACCTGAAATGGCGAATGGGGACTTACTAGACTCCTGCTCGGAGCCACTCTCTCCCTTAGTGTGAACCCAGCCTTACACTGCATGCTAGTTAGATTACTTCTACTGGGTCACTATTCATGCTGGATTGTAATTTTATCTTGTGAGTGTTTTTTTTACAAAGTGGCTTTTATCTAAACAATTTCACACTATTGGGGCCTCTATATTTCCTTTAATGATTTGCATGGGATACCCCAACTTGATGTGGATTCGGGACCGTGAGTCATGTTTGATGGAGGTTATATTCATAAACACTACATGCAAGTCTGTAAAGAGAGAAGCATTTATGTCCAGTGATTTTGAGTCCACTGGGGAGTGGTTCTTGAGCTCTGGAGCACCCATTTTTAACCAGTTGGGAAGAATCAGAAATTGTTTGATGAATTATTCATGTGGGACTTATTGATGGACTAACACATTTTTCACTTTGTCACTTTGTGGTGTTTTAATTCATATTTTTTTTTCTCATGGCAACTTTCTATAATATTATTGGTTGTATAATTTAAAGAAGAACTATGGTCAAAATGATAAAATCAATACAGTCTGTTAAACATGTCACTGATTGGCAAAAAGCAGTAAGAATGGGACAACTTTACTTCCTGGTTTTCGAATTAACTCAGGTTTGCATGTTGTCTCGTTTTGCCTGCTATCACTCTGCAGAAACGTCCTGACATCACTGGGGGAGGTGATCTTGTAGTACAGGGAAATCTTAGGCATTCATTTTACATAGAAGTCATGATTAGGTTCTGCCCACGATCGGTCCCACCACTGCTCTATCTATATAGTGTGTGCAAACTGACTTGTGCTGACTTGTGCCTGTTTTACATAGCACACACCCAGCTATTGATTGGCAGATGGGTGTGTGTTATGTAAAATAGACTGAGCATGATAAAAGACAGGAGGACCGAGAGATGGAGTCAGGTTCACTGAAAGGAAATGACATCTGAGCTCTGCTCAACTCCTCCCATCATTACTAACAGTATACAACAAAGCAAGAATGAATAGGGGATTACAGACCACAGTTGCAGCTATATGGTAGGAAAATAATCATTTCAGTTATGTTTATCACCATGTGTATGTTTCAGGTATTTATATGAGGATTTACTAAAATATGTATGTTGCCTTTAGTTGTACTTTAAGGTTTATCTGGTATTGAAGGTGGCAGTGATGCTTTATTTACATTATAAAATAAAGTGAGTAACTTATGCCCTATACTTTGTGTGAATAAGTAGGTGCAAAAATAACATAAAAATAAATAGATATCAAAAAACAAAAAATCATAGACAAATATATCCCAAAAAATATATACAGATATTATGTGGATAAAGCTGCCAACCAGTGTTAATTTCGTCAACGAAAACATTTTTGGCAAAATTTTCCTCAGCCGCATTTTTACAGTGACGAAAATGAAACATATAGTACACCACATTTTCGTCCACTGATGAAAACTATGACGAAAATCAATTCCATTTTCGTTAACAAATAAAAATGAAATGAAAATGTGAGGCAGGAACATTTACCCTAGGAACTTCTCTTTTCCATGGAGCTCCACCTGCTTCCTTTAGATGGAGCCTGGCATTTGTAGATTGGAGGCTGTCCGAGCAGATGGTTAGACCAGCCTTTCTCAACCGGTTTACCTCGACACCCTGGTGTGCCATGAAGAGTGCCCAGGGATGCTGTGACATAAGTATAAAACTGCTTCCGATTCAGGCGGCTCAGAGACAAGTGGAGAGAGACAGAGCTCCAAGCTCAGCGCTGGAAGACCTGTGTGTAAAATCCAATGGCCAGCGAATCTTTCCTTCTCCCGGGGGTGGTGTCAGCAATATGCTGGCCATAGTAAGGCAGATGTGCAAGGAGCAGAGGCCAGTACGCATGCATGGGCACAATCTAAGTAATACCCGTTCTGACAGGCATGTTCACGCAATCTTGTTAACCCGGCTTTCCTGACCATCATGATTATCTCCTAATTATCCTGATTATCTCCAAACCTGACCTCGCTTGTCTGACCCTGATTCTGCTACATCTGCTTGATCCTTTGTTGCCAAGCCTCTGCCTAAACTTTGACCATTCTTTGCCTGATGTCTTTGATGTATCTGACTTCCTGTGTATAACCCGGCTTGCCTGACTCTGCACCAGTCTTCTCATCCCCACCAGCCTTCGCTTATCTGCATCTGCAACACCCAGCATCATCTCTGCATCCGCAGTACACCTGCATCCACAACGTACCTGTATCCACAGCCAACCAGCACCTGCTGCTACGGCTGTCATCTGCTACTCCACCCTACCGGCTACAAAGAACATTGCAGGCACTCCTACCCCACCGTGCTCTTTCAGCCGCTGTAACAACCGCAGTGGTCCTTGAACCGGGGCTGTAGGATAGGCCTTCCTCTGCTCGTCAGGCTCTACCTAAGGGTAGGTGACAGGTGGAGGGAGGGGACGGGGCTCACTACCATAACAGTGGCAGTGTCTGCAATGTCTCTGAGCCCCTTATCTTTTCTCTCTGATCCCCTGTGTGTGTGTCAGCAGTGTCTGCAGCTTAAAAAGGTTGTAAACCTCCACCCCTCCCAAAAAAACCCCCTGCAAGACAAAAGCATAATGAGCTAGTATGCATCGCATACTAGCTCAATATAAAATACTTACCTTAGAACTATGCCGTGCAGCAGCGCCATGACATGGCCAACATCTTTCCTGGAGTTACTTCTGGTTTCGCGGGCTCCGGCGCTGTGATTGGCCGGAGCCACGATGACGTTACTCCCGCGGGTGCCGTCGGTCACGGCACGGCCCTGAAGATACAGCAAGAGTGGGCCGTACCTTCAGTGTGCACGTGCCAATGGCATCGGCGGCAGGGTATCTAGTAAATATCTCCTAAACGCTGCAAGTTTAGGAGATATTTACAGTACCTACATGTAAGCCTTATTATAGGCTTACCTATAGGTACAATTAAAGAGGAAGACTTTACTTCCTCTTTAACTCCTTCTCTGCCTGGTGTCAGCAGCAGAGTTTTCAGTGTTTTGTTTGAGCTGGGGCAGCTAGTTATTTCACCCTTTCTGCTCCTGCTCTCTCCTCTATACAAGCCAGTGGCAGTGTTCACCGTTTACATTTACTCAGAGTTTATCAGTCCTCAGCTCTTTAACATTGAATACAAGCTGGTTAACTGTATATGAATACATGTGAATATTGCTTCTCACTGCCTTCTGCTAGGTATCTGTTAGTAATCCCATTGATTTTGTAAGCTCTAAATGTAATCATATAATGCAGACTTCAGTAGTTACTAAGGCTAGCCATACATGATTTGTTTTCTTTCATTCAACCTGTGGGCTGGATGAAAGAAAATGAATTGATTCACAGATTCAAGGTGGATGGGGGAATCACTCCCGCTGAGCTATTGTATTCTGACAGTGGGGATGCTTCCCCACCACCAGAATACATTCTTCACCACTGCTGGCTGTAGCTGGCAGCACTGGTCGAGCAAAATTTTTCCAACAGCCTGCCCACAGACTAATCAAAATGTGTCCGGTCCCTGCTGAACCAGCCAAATTTAGATCCATCTATGGACACATTTAAGGCACCGTTCAGTAATTACTAAGGCACAGTCATGAAGTTAGTAATGCACAGCTCAGATTTCTGTGCCTTACAAACTACTGACCTCTGACCTTTGCATTACAAACTACTGAACTCTACATACAACCTACAGATGACAGCCTCACAAACTACATTTTTTGGGCTCGTTGCAAATTTTCTCTCACCACACAAAAATGTTAATTCTTAATGGCACCCCCACACATTTAGCAAATGTGCTTGCATTTACACCTGCGGTGCAATATTAAAAATCATGCTAGCACCTCTTTTAGTTGACTAACATTATTTTAGTTGACTTAATGTACTGGAGATTTTAGTCAACTAAAATGTACTGGAGGTTTTAGTTGACTAAATATGACTAAAGCTAAAACAATTGCAGATGGCTAAAATGGGACTAAAACTAAAATGATATATTAGTCAAAAGACTAAGACTAAAACAAAATGTGCTGCAAATTTTTGAGTATATAAATGGAGTGGTGCTAAATCTATAAAATATTTTCTAAGTGAAGCCACAAAATACCGCTATAATAATCATGAGCAGAAAAAAACATATTAAAATAAAAATCAATATATCATAGATATTAAGTGCACTAGATTAACAGAAATAAAACAAACTGTGGTTGCCAATTCAAAATAGCCACAATGGGCAGTGTTGCCAAAGTCCAGTGCAAAATGTGAACACCACAATAACAAATAAAATTCTTAGTAAGGGTCTAAAATAATGCTTCAAAATCCAGTGATATTTAGACAATCGTGCAGTTCAGTGCTCAATCCAAAATCTCCACCACTATGTGCAATGGCTGCTCACCTTAAAATAAAAAGTGACTTCCGGTTCCGGCGCCACATGCAGAGGAAGTGAAAGACAGCGGCTCCGGACCCATCAGCATATAAAACCCCGCCATGCACTCAAGCCACCTCACAACCTCCCAGGAGTCATGCAGAATGGACCGGTATGTGCTCAATGGCAGGACAAGCGCATCAGCCGTACCCCACCCGGAGAACGTTCCCACAGCACAACACGCGGGCAATATGGCCGATGGCCATAACATGGGAGACGTGACTCTATCCCAGCAGCTGCCGACACCTCTAACAGAAGAAGCGGAGGAGCAGTATGCTAGGATGCCCCAGGCAGTGGCTGCTCTATTATCCCCAACGATCCCAGCAGCAGTAGACAGAGCTGTAGCTTCAGGTATAATGCAACTGAGAAAAGAACTGGGAGAGCAAGGTAAGCACTTAAGTGATCTGGAACAACGCCTCTATGATCTTGAAGATGAAGTACAAGCGTCGCACATGAGCGAACAGTAAATGTCACACATGCAACAGTTTATTCTTGACAAACTCGATAACCTTGAGAATCGTTCTCGTCAGAATAATCTGAGGGTCATAGGCCTGCCATAATTGTTCAACACTAGCTCTCTGGCAGAAATATGCATGGTCCGCCTACCACAGGCCCTGGGCATAACAGCCCCATGCGAGAGAGGGCATGTAGAGAGGGCACACCGCTTGGGACCCCCTCCAATGAGTGCCAAACTCTTCGCCCAGTGATTATACGCTGCCTAAACTACGCAGACAGGGTGTCGATACTTAGGTCATTCCGCAATGCCAAATCTTTACATCTGGATGGCCATAAATTGTTGTTGTTTGCGGATTACTCGCAAGAAATCTCACGATGACGCAAAGCCTTCCATCCCATATGTGCTGCCTTATATAAAAAAGGAAAAAAGTTCATATTGGGTTATCCCGCCGTCCTGCGCTTCACAGACTCATCTGGCGAGTCAAAAGCTTTCACCCACCCTGAGAAAGCAATGAATTATCTCCAGGCCTACCTGCATATCCCTATGAAAACACAATCCACTACCGCCCAACTCCCCTCCCCGGGCAACAGGGACTTCCGTAGCCCAAGGAAGGACTCTCAAAAACGGGCCCGCTACTCAAGCAAGGCAAAATAAGGCGACAATCATTGATGCAAAGTTCTTATTCACAGTTTGGCCCTCTTTATTAAGTCTAGCGATTTAGCCACCAGACAATTCATGAACGGCCCTCACTCTGACTTGCGAATATCCCAAGCCTAGACCTCATAGGTTCTTAACCTCTGTTTGAACTGTTCTAATACCCATTAACCATAGTAATGTTGATGTTATGTCACCCCAGCCTTACTGGAGGTTCTACACAGGCTCTCTACCTAAGACCTCGGTCATCATACAAACGCCTCGGCTTCCCTCCCTGCGTAACAACCTCTCCTGGGAGTCGTTTCTGTGCTGAGCCCATGATCACACCACATGGATGCATCTCTGGTAACGCTGTACAGTAAGCAGTATTTCTCAAAAGAGAAGTTCCAATCCGCTTCTATGTTATGTTTGAGTTTCTGTTTCTGTTTTTTGTTCCCTGTGTTTAACCTTAGTTTGGTCAGATACCTATCCATACCCTACTCAGCCAGACATGGCAACCAACTTAGCTTTCATACCCCCCTAGGTCAAATTTATCAGGGTCATATGCACCTTTTCCCTTACATATACATAATCTGCTTTCCAAACCTCCTACAAATACAGCTCCGACATGAAAGTAATTTTATGGAACATCAAGGGACTACGGTTTCCCCATAAAAGAATGGCCATCTTACAACACTTAAAAAGGCTTAAAACGGACATAGTCATGCTCCAGGAGACTCATTTGACAGCGCAAGATTTTCACTGCATGCGTAAGCTGTGGGTGGGCCAGGTTTTTGGCTCCCCGTCAGTGAACGGCAAAGCAGGTGTCCTTCTTCACAGGAACCTACCCTGTGAGGTCCTATCGGAGGAGAGGGACAATGAAGGATGTATACTGATACTTAGACACAAGTTGTTCTCCAAAGAGTTGGCACTGGCGAAATGTCTATGCTCCAAACTCCCCCTCCAAACTCTTCTTTCAAAACTTAACAGCCCGTCTTGCCCCACACATCCATATCCCTATGCTACTAGGGGGTGACTTTAATGCTGTAATGCACCTCTAAGAAGATAGATCACGAGTCAAAGCCCTCCAAGATTCTCCTATACATCACACTACGACCCTCCTAACACACTTTGTGGAAGGGCTCCAATTAACTGATACAGTATCTCATAAAAGTGTGTACACCCCTCACATTTTTGTAAATATTTTATTATATCTTTTCATGTGACAACACTGAAGAAATGACACTTTTCTACAATGTAAAGTGGTGAGTGCACAGCTTGCATAACAGTGGAAATTCGCTGTCCCCTCAACATAACTCAACACACAGCCATTAATATCTAAGCTGTAGGCAACAAAAGTGAGTACACCCCAAGTGAAAATGTCCCAATTGGGCCCAATTAGCCTTTTTCCCTTCTCGTAGTCATGTGATTCACTAGTGTTACAAGGTCTCAGATGTGAAGGGGGAGCAGGTATGTTAAATTTACACTGTCACTACTTTACATTGTAGCAAAGTTTCATTTCTTCAGTGTTGTTACATGAAAAGATATGATAAAATATTTACAAAAATGTGAGGGGTGTACTCACTTTTGTGAGATACTGTATATGGAGACTTGCCAACCCGTTAGGAAAAGAGTACATCTTTTTTTCCGTGCCCCACCAAAGTCTATCGAGAATAGATTATTTCTTCTGCAACCTTCCTCAACCGAGTACAACTCCCCCAAATTGACCCTTCCCAACAGAGTAAACTCAATGCACCGATCACTGAATCTGAAGTAAAACAGGTCATAGTGTCCCTGGCCCCCAACAAAGCACCTGGACCAGACGGCTATACATCAGAATTCTACAAATCTTCTGTAGCAGTAGTTGTACCAACCCTTACAAGAGATCAGGAGATCCTCAAGGGAGGTCAATATTTACCCTCAGGGTTTCAAGCACACATTAAATTAATACCAAAGAAAGGCAAGGCCCCTACAGAACCGGGTTCATACCACCAAATCTCCTTACTAAACCTGGATTCCAAAATATTATCTAAAGTTATGGCCAAAAGACTGGCGATATTGATGCCGTCCTTGATCCACCCCGCCCAGGCAGGCTTCACGTTGAGGCGATCTGCCACATCTAACAAGGTGCTTGCAGTACTAGAACAGGCAAGGACCGATCCGACCAGTGACATAGCTATTATCACCCTAGATGCTGAAAAAGCATTTGACAATGTAAGTTTCCACTTGGTTGCGGTTGGTCCTCCAAAAATTTGGCATTGTTGGCCCTTTCCTACACCTGATCGGGGCAATGTACTCTGCCCCATATGCCAACGTGGTGGCAGCTGGGCTTGTATCCAACAAGATTCACCTCCATAAAGGCACAAGATAGGGCTGCCCCTTATCCCCCCTTTTATTCAATTTAGCTATTGAACCCTTGTCACGCTAGATACTTTTCCAATCCAACCTACATGGGATTTTAGTGGGTGCCCAAGAGATCCGATCAGCCCTTTTCGCGGGAGACATCCTCATATTCTCCTCGAACCCTGAATCAGATTTGCCCTATATTCAGGAGATCTTCACATGCTTAAGGGAGTGCTCGGGTCTTAAAATTCATTTTACCAAAAGCAAAGTTTTACCCCTCTTCCACACAAGACCACCATCATGGACCACCTACTCAATTTTCCCTATAGCTAAATCTCATATAACCTATCTCGGCATCAAAATAGGCAAATCCCCTGCCTCCATATACTACTTAAACTACCCTCCTCTCATCTCCAAGATCATAAACGAGTTGGAAAACTGGATCAATCTCCCGCTCTCCTTATTTGGCAGGTGCCACCTATTCAAAATGATAAGTTTCCCCAAACTATTATACCCTCTCCAAACCATCCCTCTCCTTCTGAGACACGAGGACATCCAGTCCATTCACAAAACCCTCACCACATTCCTATGGCGAGGACGCCGTCCCCAAATAGCCCTATATAAGTTATTTCTCCCCAACATCCGCAACTATAACCTGGCATGCCTCCTAAGAGTGGGTCTGGATTCCATATCGGGTTCATCTAAATACTCAAATTTTGACTTGGAATCACAGATGGTAGACCCAGGTGGCCTGGCCGCTATTTTGCATTGCAAACTAAGTTGATTACTACATCTTGAAACATAATCTACTGATAAGAGATACTAATATTGCCTGAAAGAAATCAGAAATAGATTGGGTCTTTCCCCAGGTATCTCACCCCATTTACCTATTATGAGTCATCCCCATTTTGTGGCTCCTCTGCAATTTGCGGCCTTTTCCACCCGAGCCTCCTACGGTCTCACTAAATTTGCTCAATTGTTTGACCCCTCATCGGGGAGGGCACTCCCCTTCTCCACTCTTCAATCCCAATTCAAATTACCTAATCACCACTTCATCCATGCACAACAGGCGATCAATTTAGCCTCTGCCCGGACAGAAAAAAACGATTTCATACCTCTCTTCTGGATACCCTACTATCTAAAGGGCAACTCAGGATCTCTGATATTTACACACCCCTATCCTCAAACCTTGTGAGACCCCAGAAAATGGGACCTATATCCCCTTGGAACAAAGAACTACCCTCCCTGGGGACAGAGGACTTTGCGCTAGTGGGATACAACATCACCTGCGCTTATGTAACCAATGAATTTTGGAGGGAACAACAGTTTAAAATCCTTCACAGGGCCTACAGGCCCTTCTCTGTTTCCCCAGCTCTGCCAACATTACATCAATGCCCGTGGTGCCACCAACATAGACCAACTCTAATGCATAGACTATGGGACTGCCCTATTATCTCCTGCTTTTGGGATCAACTGGAGAATTTCACCAACTCTATCTCTGGATACAAAGCCATGCAATGATCCCCTCCCCCTCCTCTTTGGATATCTAAAAACTTCTTCATCAAATTCATCCAGAGTAAATAAAGCAGCGATAACACGAAATACACCCTGGCTTATCCCCTGTTTCATGGTGGCCAGAAGGGCCATTCTCAGACAATGGACTATTAACAACCCACGGATCGTCACACATGTAAAACGAGAACTATCTGGTCTTATGCGCAAATAAAAACACTGGCAATCAAGCCAGCTTCCACAACAAATGGGACTCCTACAGGATTAAAACTCTCCGATACGGAGATTCCTTTAATCTGAACTCTTTGCCACCTGATAATGGGTGAGACCCCCCCACCTTCCTCTCCGTCCTGTTGCCTTGTCCTTGCTTACTGCCTATGATGCCACAAGGCACTACCCCAAGCAGGCTTCAACCCAACAGTTCTGTTTTGTATAAATATCAATGTTCTGTATATATGTCACATAATGCACCAGCATTTACATTCTCAAAACTCAACTGTAATTCACTCGAATCACCCCACATGGAGCACGAGAGTGTACGCCTACATATCAATCCATGTGATGGTTCACGGTATACGACCTACTTACTTCTGACCCACCTCCCTCCCCCCCCCATACCCCTATACCCCCCCTTCCCCTCCACTCCCTCTTCCCCACCTTCCCCTATTTACCTTCCCCCTTTTCCCCCCAGGTTACTCTACGAATCATTGGCTATGCTTCTAAGGTTATGTATACATAGTTTCTGAGGGGGACCCCTTCACTAGGTTATATTACTCACATTGATCCATTGCGAATTACACTGTTCCTATATTGTACCTGTAAACCCTAATAAAATATAAATAAAAAAAAAATAAAAGTAACACACTTCAGTTGAATCACAGATCTCCATGGGGTGAATATCACTCAATAGTTGATGGTACTCGGCCCGGTAATCGGCCTGCACATGGAATAAGAATAAGAATCCTCGTGGGGTAGTAATAATGATAGGTTTATTTAAGAAAATGTAGAGACTTAAAGTTAAAATATCCAGTATGCATCCAGCAATTGAGACTGGGTCACTTAGATTGTTTTCACTTAATTAAAAATTGTAGGACATCCAGTCCTTTATTATTAAAACAATTGAACCATTCCTAAATAGAATCACTGTCTAACGGTAAATCCTTAATGGTGACATTCCAATGCAGGCTTTTTGGTACTATTTTGTCCTTAATGTATTTTTCATTGGTAACAGCATCCCACCAAGCATTCATTTTCTTTTCATGAGATGCCCCAAAAGTTCTATTAAAAAAAAATTCTAAAATATTTTTTTTCTCATGGCGCCTTTTTATAATATTACTGGTTGTATAATTTAGGGTTTGTCTGATATTGAAGGTGGCAGTGACGCTTTATATACATTGCACATTTTTGGGTTTTATGAAAAGATTATAGCACTGAGTTGGGGATTACATATGTTATTCACATACTGCAACATTCCTCTCTGGAATTTTCTGTAGCAATTATATGCCAAGTATGCTGTTGTGACAACAGTCATTTGTACATGGCTGAAACCTAGGGGAATACTTGAGTGGAGAGGTTTCAGAGTAATGACTCATGAGTTCAGGAAGTACAAGGACTGTTCCTCTCAGCCACAAATAATATAGGGTGGAGTGAGAGTAGGAAAGAGCTTAAAGCTTAAAGAACGTGGATTACAGAATCAGGGAGAGGATGAAGACAAGACAGAAGGTCTAGTGATTAAATAATAAGACATTGCTGTTGTGCAATGCCGTGACAATGAGAGGCTGAAGAAACACAGTAGAACAATAGTATGTTATATATAGATATATAGCATGAAATACATTTTTTTAAATCGATGTTGTATTTATTTGCCAATATTTCTAACTTTAATAAGGAATTAACTCCTTGAGTGAACATGCAAGAGTTTGTTATCTATCCCTAAGCATAGGTCTTTGTATATGATATCCCAAGTCTCCCAGACTCACTGATCTAGCAATGCAACATCACCCCTCTTCTGAGCTCAATGGCATCCAATGCCATTCTACCCACATTCTCCAAGCACAGGGCATGAAGGCTATGCCCCTCACTCTGGACTCACAGGAAAATGCTGCAGGCAGTTGTGGTGGTTTGTGGTGCTCCTCTTTGCAGCATTTAGAATCCTGGTTGCTTTATGTCAGAACAAAGGTGCATCCTAAGTACACTAGTGATGTATATTTAGAAGACACTGCAAGTTAATTTATCAGGAAGTGAAAGTCAATTCATACTGCCAGGATGCTGCTTCAAAAGGTCTTCATTTGAAAAGATGCTTAGATAAGAGGGGGAAAACTGAATGACAAATACTTACCATAATTTTCCTTTCTTGACAAACTCCATGTCAGCACAGCTGGATATGGGTATGGGATTTTAGCCACTCAGCATTTCCAGGGATTTTGTTGCCAAGAGGATAAAATTATCCCCTGCAAGGAAGTTGAGAAGGAAGGTGAGTATACTACTTAACTATTTTCCCTCCATAGGTACTTATATACAGGTTTAGTGCCCCCATAGTGTTCATAGGTGCTTTATTTTTGTTAGGAGAGGTAAAATCTAGTCAGGCCTGACAGTGAGCGCAGGCCTAAATGTTTTTATCTGGGCTGGGGAGTGGCTCAGGGGGGGCTAGAGATGGCAGGAAGGAACAACTCCTCCCCGTTTGAGCTGGAAAGCTCTGGAAAGGGGGATGGGTGAGGAGGTTTTACTTTCTGGTGTATGACAAGGAGAATTACACAAAGGGAGAGGAAAGTGATCCTCAAAAGGGGTACATACCTCAAGGGTAAGAGGTGGCAGGCAGACCGCAGAATACTCCAAAATATATACTTTATTGAAAATAATGAAAAAGCAACACTGTGAAATACATTCACTGTCAGGTATGCAATGTACATTTAAAAGACAAAGTTGTCTATCTAAAAAGCTCTCCCAGGACACCAACCAAGCATGACACACCAGTGTACAACAGTATAGATTAATTGCATGTAATGACAAAACTCAGTGGAAACCAGCGGAACCCACGGGGCACTTGCGACTGAATCCTGTGTGCCTGACGTTAGGACGTCCAAGTCCACTGTATACCTTTTGTCATAAAGTAACTTCAACGGAAAGGTACAAACAATATAGCAAAGCCCCACCCTGATGAAACCCACGTGCTAGGTGGGTGAAACGCGTTGGTTTAGCGCCCCACGCACCCCCCACACACCAACCATGCTGAGATGGAAGACCATCTAGCCACCCCAAGACGTCCAGTATACACAGGAAGTGACCTTGTGAAAACTGGAAGTGAAACCGGAAGTCAGCTGCCGACATCCTGGACCCTGTATACAGAGGAGACCAGCTACTGTTGCCGGAGGTTGTTGTAGAAATTTAGGATGTGTTTATTATGTATTGTCACAGTGTCTCCCGGTGTCGGTTTACCGGTATTCGCTGTGTATAGCGAATATGGCTTTAACCGATATTGAGGACAGGCCACTTACAATGGAAACCTTCCATTAATTGGTAACTGTACACTTCCCGCCCGATCATCCTGGCTGGCGTCCTGAGCGGTTAATGCTGGAGCGAACGCCGGTCCGGATCTTTGAGGTGCGATGCACGTTCTGTGGCGCGGGTGTATTACCGTCAATCGGGGGGGGGCCCTGTATTATGTACAGATTGATCTGCTTGGCGGCGATGTACTTGCGGTATGGAATCAGTATTGCCTTTCCTGTAAGGATAATGATCTGTAAGCTTTCTGTCGCATCTGATCAATGTGGCAGAAATCTACAGCTATATTCCTTTGTGCATAATTTACCCTTTAATGGAACAGTAGTATAATCACTATGAGATATAGTTCATAGAGTTGTATTTGATAGTGATTCATTGTAATGGCAGTTCGGGCTTTGCATGCATGGCGTTTTGCTTGGAGGGCCTCTGTGAAATAACGCGTTGGATTCAATGGAAGTCATGTTTCCACATGGCTTTCATTGTTCTCTGGAGTCTGTGATCTCCACCCACCCAATGGCTGTGACTCATCTGGGCTGGCCAGTCATTCCACATGTATGCATGCCTCTTCTATTGTATCATTTGAATATAAACAAGTATGTCATTGGTTGTTGTTTTGTATTGAGCTCATGTCATGTGACTGTGCCTTGGAGGCTGATTGGCTGATTGTGAAGCCATCAAGTCCTTTTGTTATCCCTGTCTGAATCATATAAAGCAGCAAGCATTGATAGGCAGGACTGTTTTTCGAGCTTGCAATGTGAGAACAGCTATGGTGTCTGTCTTACTTGCTTTAACACGAGTGCACTCAAATGCATTATACAAAAGAGCTGAAAAGTGTGCTTATTAGCGCAAGAGAAATATAATGCACACAAGGTATTATAATTTCCCTCACAAGATGCACTTCAAGGAGCCCAGGATCCAAGATCATATCGGCACTCTGACTGGAAGTGGCACTGACCTGCAAACTGTGAGTCTGCCCTCCCCCCACTTCCCGATGGGGAATTCATCACACAGCACACCGTTCTTTGTGCCACCCCACAGGTTGATTGTGCAAACTATATTCCATATACTGGATCTAGACTCTCAGTGCTTCATCTACCCAGCCAGTGCCTGAATTTGTGGCTTTGCCACACACACACATGATCGCAAGCCTGCCATCCTGCAGACACAAGATCATTCACTACCTGATACCATATGTGAAGATATCTGACAACTTTATGCAACCATCAACATTATCTGCTCTATCTGGGTTGAGAACCTTAGAGACCCAGTAGCATGTTACAGACTTCAGTTTTTTGACTTTGACATTACTGTCTGTACCTTTCCGTTGATGTCATATTATGACACAAAGTATACAGTGGACCTGGATGTTCTAACATCAGGCACACAGCATTCAGTTGCTAGTGCCTCGTGGGTTCCCCTGGTCTCCACTGAGATTTACCAACGTTGTCATTTCATGCCATTAGGGAATTCAACACACAGCACAAAATTCTTCGTGCCACCCCACAGGTTGAATGTGCAGACTATATTCCATATACTGGATCTAGACTCTCCGTGCTTCACATACCCAGCCAGTGCCTGAATTTGTGGCTTTGCCACACACACATGATCGCAAGCTTGCCATCCTGCAGACACAAGAGCATTCACTACCTGATACCATACGTGCAGATATCTGACAACTCTATGCAACCATCAACATCATCTGCTATATCTGTGTTGAGAACCTTAGAGACCCAGTAGCATGTTACAAACTTTAATTTTTTGACTTTGCTATATTGTTTGTACCTTTCCGTTGATGTTACTTTATGACACAAGGTATACAGTGGACCTGGACATCCTAATGTCAGGCACACAGCATTCAGTTGCAAGTGCCCCGTGGGTTCCCCTGGTTTCCACTGAGTTTTACCAAAGTTGTCATTTCATGCAATTAATCTCTACAGTTGTGCACTGGTGTGGCATGCTTGGTTGGTGTCCCGGGAGAGCTTTTTAGATAGACAAAGTTGTCTTTTAAATGTACATTGCTTACCTGACAGTGAATGTATTTCACAGTGATGTTTTTTCATTATTTTCAATAAAGTTTATATTTTTGAGTATTACGCGGTCTGTCTCCCACCTCTTACCCTTGAGGTATGGACCCCTTTTGAGAATCACTTTCCTCTCCTTTTGTGTAATTTAGCAGTTTTGGTCCGGACAGGTGAGCTCCATCCTGCACTGGATGAGTCGGAACTCCACATAGACCTAATCAGTTTATTATCCTGATATATGGTCCGTGCCCCCCCTTCCCTCCCCCCCCGTCCCCTACTCCTCATGACGTATGACAAGGAGCCCTGACCAATCCACAGTTTGGATTTGCAGGGGGCAGGCCTCCTTAAATACAGCAATCTGCCAGCAGGGGGGAGGAGAGTTCGGGTGGAAGAGTGGAGGATGTATCAGTGCTGCGGATCAGGCCTGGGAGGGGAGCCTCCAGTCTGGAGGGGGTGACCTTGAGGCCTGGGGCTTGGGTGCAACCAGGAGTGGGAGTCGGCTCCTGGAATGGCACAAGGAAGCAGGAGAGCAGCAGAGTTCTACATTAAAAGAAGACTCTTTAAAGGATCCACCAGTGTCGGTGAGTGGTGGCCCCTGGGAGTTGGATGAGAAGGCTGAAAGAGGATAGTATACATTCTGTAGAGGTCAGAGAAGCCAAGCAAGGGGAAGGAGGGCCACTGGACAGTGAGATAGGCCAGAGGGGCCTGGAAGACGGATGGGCTGGGAGTTGTAGTCCATTCAACACCTAGCTAACACCAACGTACTTAGCTACACTTCAAGGGCCCGTGACTTTACAAACTGGAGCCCGTGGCCCTTACCCACAAAGGGTGGTTCGGAGGCCTGCTGGCAGTAAGAGCAGGCCTCACCATATGCTAGCTATGGTGGAAGAGGAAGATGCATCAAGGAGGTCTGATAAATTTCCTTTCAGGCCTAGGAATCAAGTAGTGTGCAGGAGAGAGAAAGAAGAAGAGTAACGGTGAGCAAGTAATGTGCTGGAGGAGAAGGAGTCTATATACCGGTGGTGTATATAGAAGGTCCCATGTTCATTCTCTGGGCATCCCACAGTCATCCCTTATCCCTATCCAAGTTTATCCCCTAAATAAAAGAACAAAAAACAAAGTACCGGCCTGTTCAGTGACTCCGGGTGTGTGGAAATCGTGTGATTGAAGGCAGCTCGTGAGGGGAACCATGGCTACACAGGGCTTTAGGGAGGGGAGGGAGGCACTCTAGAATAATTGTGCACAACACATGAAAAGCCAGCTAAACCTTTACATTTTATTCCTGAACACCACTATTGCCAAGCTAAACGATGCACATATAGAGTTGGGCGAATGGTTCGGCCTGAACATGAGTTCGGGCCAAACATTGGCTGTTCGCCCATTCGATGAACACCCAAATTATCAGGGCGTTCGGCCCACCGACCAACCACAATGCACTGCGCCACCGCACAGTGCATTGGAAGCCCTAATTGGCTGAAGCAATGAAAGCTTTGCTCAGTTAGGGCACATAGCACTGTCTGAGCCATGATTGGACTCTATCCAATCATGGCTCATTGCTCTTTTTCTTTTTTTTTTCCAATACGAGTTTATTAATGTATAGTAAACAACATCAGTAAAAGATATACATAGATAAAGTATCAATGAGCGTTATAATGTTGAATAGAATGACATTTATTTTATAAACTGGTAGTGGGATATCAAATAGCAAATAGTACATAATTAATACCTCCTAGTGATATGGTGATACATTTTACATAGAGTTTTTATCATGGTGGTTAAAGAAGGCTGAAATTCTAACGAAAAAAAGGATAACTCTGTGGTAGTTATTTTATAGAATCAAATCTGATTTTCCTTAAGGATTATTTTATAATCCTTACTGGGGAATTGGTTGTGAATTAATGTTAAGGGTTTAATTCTTGGTATGTTACCTTATTTCTGTGTGTAAATATATTTGTTAGTTAGGGTATCTTCATTAGGTTCTCGTAATCCTCGGATACTTTAAAGGTATGTTGATGGGTGTTTTCTTTTCTGATTGCAATTATTTCTTCCATTTCAATTTTTTTTTTAAACCATTCTTTCAAGTAGGGGACATGTGTAGTCCATAAAAGTGGGATAAGTGTCTTGGCTGCATTGATCATGTGTCTAGTCAGTGAAGCTTTATATCTCCTGTAGGAGAGGTTGTTTATGTTTAATGGGTAGAGGGAGGCATTTAAGATTAATTCCGAACCTGTAATGTGGTTGATCCAATTCATGACCTCAGTCCAGTATTTTTTAATTTTTTGACAAGACCACCAGATGTGGGCCATTGTTCCTTTTTCATTGTGGCATCTCCAGCACCTGTCTGAATCGTTTGACGAACATTTTTTGATTTTTGCTGGGGTGATATACCATTGGGAAAGTATTTTGTAGGAGGTCTCCTGCATACGTGTACTCAGGGAGCATTTATGAGTGAATACACAGGCCTTCTCCCATTGCTCCTCTGTGAATTGAGTATTCAGTTCCTGTTCCCAAAGGTTTTTATGTTTATCAATAAAATATGAGCTTGGCTGGGAGATCCATTTGTACGCCATTGAGGTGGCCCCTTTTGTATGATTTTGATTGTAACAGATTATTTCTAAATCAGTAAGTGGTCTTGTCATGTTCCTTTTTTGGTTGTTATTCTGAATGAAGTCATGGATTTGAATGTAGGTCCAGTATTTTAAATTAGGGTTTGTGATCTTCTCAGTAAGCGTATTGAAGGATGGCATTGTAAGGGCAATTATAATACCTTGTATGCATTATAATTTGCCTGCGCTAATAAGCGCATTTTTCAGCTCTTTTGCATAATGCATTTGATCGACCTGTGTTGAAGCAGACGCGAATAATCGCGTCCGTTTAATATTACGTATGTTCCATAATATTAACGGGAATG
>BLSH010298745.1:244133-260833 GCA_018402905.1 Glandirana rugosa | reverse complement strand
CCCCCCCCCCCCCCCCCCCCCCCGCTGTGCCGTGCGTTCTCTGTAATCACTGTGTTAAGCACAGATTGGGGAAAAGGGCCAATCACAGCAGCCCTTTACCATACGTTCAGCTGTGTCCAATCGCAAATGTAAACACAATTGCCGGGATATCGGCATTCCTCTCCTTGCGCTGTCACAGCGTGAGGAGTGCCAGTAACTGGCAAGTGTGACAGGGGTCATATTCGCTTAAAACCAGGGCACTGATCATCAGTGTTCTGATCATCAGTGCAGCCCTAACAATGCCTATCAGTGCTGCCAATCAGTGCCGACTCACCAGTGCCTAGGGTGACCACGTGTCCCGGATTGCCCGGGACATTCCCGCATTTGGCTGGTCTGTCCCGGGTCCCGGGCACCTTCATTCCGGGACAATATAGTGTCCCGGAATGAAGCTGATGCAGCCGTTCGCAATTCTAGATCAATCCATTTCCACCGGTGACATATCATGGGAATTGCTTTGCAGCACCCTCCCCCCGCCCATGGACTCCTGTGGTTCAGCCTGTCCCCCAAGATCCCTCAGGTGTGGGCAGTCAGAGCCATGTGAGTTGAGAACGGCGGAGGGGAAGGGGCGGAGCTTGGTGCAGAGCGCACAGCAACTGGTTGGTGAAGCTCCTGGCCGGCGAGGGATAACTAGGAGAGGCTGGGGGTGGGAGTTGGGACTCCAGAACAGTACCTGATCCTGGGGAGAATCCTCATCCAATGGAAACCATGATGGATGACCTGGGTGAGGAGGAAAGGAGAAGTATGACTTTTCTCAGGGTAGGGCTTACATTTCAGCAGACAAGTTATGGTTTGTGTTCTTTTTTGTACCTCCAGTCTCACCCTCCTTATCTTCACTGCATCACATGAAACAAAATGGTTTGCCATAAGGGGAATGGGCTCATTGTTATGCAGCAGCTGCTGACTCCTGGTTTTTGAATTAGAACTGTACTGATGTCAAGGAGGAAAAGGGATGGTCATGCTAATCCTGTGATTCTCTCACCATGAAATTGTAAATGTATTTTATATGTTGTTAAATTCCCAAATGTGTACCGGATTAGATACAATTGAATTTACCCTTTATTAACATTTTGCATATGATAAATTACAAATTTTATGGGTATATGAGTGGTAAAAATACAGAGGGTAATTGCAATGCAGCCTACAGAATTTGTAAGGGTATATTTACATTATAAGTGCATCAAAATTTATGAAAAAAATTCAGCTAATATGCATAACTACACATTTACCTGTGTTATGTTTGAGTGCATTGTATTTTATAGGTGTTTATTTGCATTGCAGTGTAAAAAAAAATAAGACCTAATGCATATTTGAACACAGCTCTGCACATGACACAAGCGTTTTGGTGTGGACAGGGCGCATAGAAAACCATTGTTTTCTGCGTGCTTCTGCAGAGACCTGCAGTTCTCTGCACATAGTGTAAACAAGTCGTAAGAAACAGAGTCCAGAACACTTCATGCTCAATGAGAAACATCTCTTCCAGCGCAGTAAAATGCTGCATTTTACCATGCAGGAAGCAATGGTTAGGTCAGTGGCGAATTGCACTTTAAAGCGGAGTTCCACCCTAAAGTGGAACTTCCACTGGTTGGATTCCTCCCCCCCTCAGGTGTCACATTTGGCACCTTTCGGGGGGGAGGGGGAAGAGGACACCTATCTTTAGACAGGTGTCCTTTTCCACACTTCCGGGAGCTCTGGCCGGCGGACGCGGCCGCTGACATCAGCAGCCTGGCTCCCTCCTCCCTGCTCGCTCTGCTTCTGGCCTCCTGGCCAGTAGCAGAGCGCGGCAGAGCCTCGGGCATGCACAGTAAGGTGCCCGGCGTGAAGCTGTACTGCTTACACGTCTGGGTTCCCTTACCCGCGATGGAGGCGGCTGCCCCCGATCCGAAGATCGGCGGCGGGTGCCGACATCACTGGACTCCAGGGCAGGTAAGTGTCCTAATATTAAAAGTCAGCAGCTATTGTATGTGTGCTGTATGTGTAGCTGCTGACTTTTAATTATTTTTTTAGCCCTCGGACCTCCGCTTTAAAGACTTGATTACTCCACAGTCTCAGCATTCACTATGTATTTCTGCATGTGTGTTTGTGTGCATTTTAAGGCCATGGAGAGGTGAGCAAAATCCACCAATCTACACTGTACGTGTGTGGGGGGAGTAGTGTGAGCACTGCAGGAAGTAAGAATGGGGAGGTAGGTCAGTGTATGTCCAATTTTTTCTCCGGATCCCTCAGGTAATTTGTATTCCTTTTTATAGTGCAAAGTACGGGGTTTTTTTTTTATATGCAACTTTAGTGCCTTAGATATAAAGAGCATTTGTTTAATGTATGTTAGCCTAACATTGAAGTAACAATTATACTCTTTGAATCTACATGGCCACCTGCAACTGGAATGTTAGGCTAACATACATTAAACAAATGCTCTTTATGTCTAAGGCACTAAAGTTGCATTTAAATTCCGCTCCGCCCTTGAGCATGGCCACCCGCCGACTGCATTGTAAGCTGAGTGACATTTCTTAAATAGATAGGGGCGGGGCCACCCAGTGACGTCACATGATGGCACCGCCCCCTCGTGATGTCACCGACCTGGGGGGGGGGGGTGTCCCTGAATGGCAGTTTGGAAATGTGGTCACCCTACCAGTTCCGCCTTTCAGTGCCCATCAGTGGCGCCCATGAGTACCCAACAGTGCCACCTCATCAGTGCCGCCTCATCAGCGCCCATCGGTGCTGCCTCATCAGCACACATCAGTGAAGGAGAAAAATTACCTGTTTGCAAAGTAACAGAAAAAAAAACTTTTTTTTGTTGGTTTTTTTTTTTTTTTTTACATTTTTGGTCTTGTTTTCATTTGTTTAGCAAAAAAAACCCAGCGGTGATTACAGCGCCTTGAATAAATATTCATACCCCTTGACATTTTCCACATTTTGTTATGTTACAACCTAAAACGTAAATGTATTTTATTGGTATTTTATGTGATAGACCAACACAAAGTGGCCCATAATTGTGAAGTGGAAGGAAAATAATAAATGGTTTTCAAAATTTTTTTACAAATAAATATGTGAAAAGTGTCACATGCATTCGTATTCAGCCCCCTTTACTCTGATACCCCTAACTATAATCTAGTGAAACCAATTGCCTTCAGAAGTCACCTAATTAGTAAATAGAGTCCACCTGTGTGTAATTTAATCTCAGTATAAATACAGCTGTTCTGTGAAGCCCTCAGATTTTTATTAGAGAACCTTAGTGAACAAACAGCCTCATGAAGGCCAAGAAACCAAACTGGCAAAGCCAGTGATAAAGTTGTGGAGAAGTTTAAAGCAGGGTTAGGTTATAAAAAAATATCCCAAGCTTTGAACATCTCACGGAGCACTGTTCAATCCATCATCCGAAAATGGAAAGAGTGGCGCAACTGCAAACCTAACAAGACATGGCCGTCCACCTAAACTGACAGGCCGGGCATTCATCAGAGAAGCAGCCAAGAGGCCCATGGTAACTCTGGAGGAGATTCAGAGATCCACAGATCAGGTGGGAGAATCTGTCCACAGGACAATTATTAGTCTTGCACTCCACAAATCTGGCCTTTGTGGAAGAGGGGCAAGAAGAAAGCCATTGTTGAAAGAAAGCCAAAAGAAGTCCCATTTGCAGTCTGCAAGAAGCCATGTGGGGGACACAGCAAACATGTGGAAGAAAGTGCTCTGGTCAGGTGAGACCAAAATTGAACTTTTGGCCTAAAAGCAAAATGCTATGTGTGGCGGAAAACTAACACTGCACATCACCCTGAATACACCATCCCCACTGTGAAACATGGTGGTGGCAGCATCATGTTGTGGGGATGCTTTTCTTCAACAAGGACAGGGAAGCTGGTCAGAGTTGATGGGAATATGGATGGAGCCAAATACAGGGCAATCGTAGAAGAAAACCTGTTAGTGTCTGCAAAAGACTTGAGTCTGGGGCGGAGGTTCACCTTCCAGCAGGACAACGACCCTAAGCATTCAGCCAGAGCTACAATGGAATGGTTTAGATCAAAGCATATTCATATGTTAGAATGGCCCAGTCAGAGTCCAGACCTAAATCCAATTGAGAATCTGTGGCAAGACTTGAAAATTGCTGTTCACAGGCACTCTCCATCCAATCTGACAGAGCTTGAGCTATTTTGCAAAGAAGAATGGGTGAAAATGTCCTCTCTAGATGTGCAAAGCTGGTAGAGACATCCCCAAAAAGACTTGCAGCTGTAATTGCAGGGAAAGGGGGTTCTACAAAGTATTGACTCAGGGGGGCTGAATACAAATGCCCCCCACACTTTTCACATATTTGAAACCCATTTATCATTTTCCTTCCACTTCACAATTATGTGCCACTTTGTGTTGGTCTAGCACATAAAATCCCAATAAAATACATTTATGTTTTTGGTTGTAACACGACAAAAGGTGGAAACTTTCAAGGGATATGAATACTTTTTCAAGGCACTGTAAATACCACCAAAAGAAAGCTCTATTTGTGAGAGAAAAACGATACAAGTGTCATTTGGGTACAGTGTTGCATGACCGTGCAATTGTCATTCAAAATGTCAGAGTGCTGAAAGCTGAAAATTGACCTGGGCAGGAAGGGGGTGAAAGTGCCCGGCAGGCAAGTGGCAAAAGAGGAAGGGGGGGGGGGGGGGATGCAAACAAGCGTAACTTTCCCTTTTGGGTGAGCATAATATGCTAGTATGCATCGCATTATGCATTATAAAAGGCTAATCACAGGATTTATTTATTATATACATGTATGTAAGCTCTAACGAGCAGGGCCCTCTGATTCCTCCTGTATTGAATTGTATTGTAACTTTACTGTGTGCCCTCATGTTGTAAAACGCTGTGCAAACTGTTGGCGCTATACAAGTCCTGTATAATAATAATAATATATAACTGCAAGTTCTGCAACTGACAATCTAAGTCTGACTTAAATAAAGTGCAATTGCAATATAGGCATAATAGGGTCCAACATAAAAGCAATCAGAATGTGCTATATACGTAAAGTGCAGCATAAAACAGAAATATATCCACAAAACTGTAAAATCAAACTTCAAATGAAAAAAGTGTGATAACTAGAATTCACCACCTGGGGTCATCCGGAGGTCATCTATGCACTCTTAATAGAGGATTATCAAGTGTAGTAACTAACATTCACCACCGGAGGTCATCTGTGCATCAATCAAAATCTTTCCATGTATGTGTATTTATTTTGTATTTGCACACATACATGGAAAGATTTTGATTGTATAAGATTTTGATTCATGCACAGATTTACACTGCACTTTACGTATATAGCACATGATTGCTTTTATGTTGGACCTGATTATGTCTATATTGCAATTGCACTTTATTTAAGTCAGACTTAGATTGTCACACATACATAGAAAGATCTAGATCGATTGTAATGTGATGATTGCACAGATGACATCTTGTGGTGATTCCTAGTTATTACACCATCTTTTTTTGAGTTGGGTTTTTTCTTTAATCACATACTTTTTGATGCATAATCTTTTCTGACCCTAGGGTCAGATTGTATTACTTATTTTATTGGTGAGCGCTACACATTCTCTACTCCATTTGGTTATTGAATGGCATCAAAATGGATAATAAATCAAAATTTCTACATTTATTCTAAACAATAAATTCCTATTTCACTTCCTCATTCCTTTTTTGAATCACATTTTGATCTAGACTTTGTACATGGTATTGGGAAGCTCCCATTCAGGAAGCATCTCATGCCAAATGGTTGCAGCACAGTCCTATTGACTTCACTGGGTGAGTTTGGCAAGTGGTACCTTACCAAACTCGACATGCCAAGTTAAAAATACTCAACCACGAGCACCCATGACAATATGTACAGACCCGAGCGGCATCCATGTCAAATTGTAGGTGGGCAAATCAACCTCCTGTTTTTACCACCTTGAAGTGAATGTAAACCTTAATAATGAAATTCTATTATGACATGAGACATGAGGCCCTACTCACGCTCATAATGGGAAAAATAATTCAAGCGTCAAAAATTAACTGTATAAATTGCATATATTAAGAGCTTTAAAGTGCTGGTGTCAGTACTCTGTATCTCGGTGCTGGTGTCAGTGTCAAATTAGGCAGTTGCGCTCCTTGCCATTTAACCCTGTAGACTAGTGACAAGATTTACTGTGGAGGACAGCTTCAGATAGAAGGTGAGTATGTTAGTTCTTTTAATATTTTTACTTTTAATTGGCAACATTTTTTTTACATTTTTCTTAGAAACTGGAGTTTTGCCTTAAATCTAATCAATTGCTGTGGGCAGTACAGCTCAAGGCTACTTGACTTGCACCCAATTATTACCATGAGGTTTAGGAAAACATATTATTCCCATAAAAGGGGAGCGGTCAACAGCCACAAAATTGTGACATGGCAAACTTGCATACCGGTGGCGGCCTGTCTATACGGGGCGCAGGGGCACCGCCCCCCCCAATCCATGCGCCTGGCCCCTAATCTAGAATCCATGCGCCGGACGCATAGATTCCAACAAGGGTTTTTTTTTTTTGTTTTGTTTTTTTGAAGCACGTGATTAGAGCCTGAGGCTCTAATTGGCTTCAAAAAAGAGTGGGCTCAGGATGCAGAGCACTGCGCCCTGAGCTCACCCAGTTGTGTGACAATAGCAAATTAATAGTGAATTGTTTGCCGCCCCCCACCAAAAATATAGCACCAGCCGCCAATGATGCATACTAGTTAGAACCTAAGAATGATTTTTTCCCACCCCATGATGTACTCTAAAACAGTGGACGCCAACCAGTGGAGAAAATTGTTTCAAGTGTGGTTCTCAATGCGCGCTGACAGTCAATACTGTCAGGGCGCATTGATACCTGATGCCTCCTCTGTAATTTTAGCTCCTGTGAACTCAGAGGGATGCACCGGGAATAGTGCAGAGAGTGAGACTTGAATAAGGAGGGGACTTCCAATGGCAGTGCTAATCACAGACTGTGGGAGGGAGCACGGAGCTGGAGCAAGTGGCTGGATAAGGAGGTGAGATCCAATGATGAGTCTGTGTAAGGCAGCAATGTGATGTGGGGGGGGGGGGCAGAGAGCCGGAGCATTGTGTGTATAAGGCAGCAATATGATTCAGAGGGAGGGGGGCAGAGACCCGGAGCATTGAGTGTATAAGGCAGCAATGTGATCCAGATGGAGGGGGGCAGGGAGCCGGAGCATTATGTGTATAAGGCAGCAATGTGATCCAGAGGGATGGGGGTAGTGTAAGGAATCATCCTTGGCCGCTGGCATGCCCATGCGTGGGCGCACGTAGTGAGTGCGTGCGTCTGTGCGCATCTGCACGCATCTGTGCGCGCGAGCATGCGCGTGTGCGCCTGCAATGGTGCCAAAGCGGCCATTTAAGTGGACAGCCCCCTGCAGCCAGTGCTGTCTGTTCTACAGCGTTCCTGCACTTGTGAGCCCCAGCGTTTGTTTCTGAGAGACTTCCTGTTCCTGTGACCCCGGCTACCCTTTGGACTTTGCTGCTATCTGCCTGCCCTGACCCCAGACTGTTTATGACTATTCATCTGCCTAACCCCTTTGTACTTCAGCCACCTGCACGTTGCCAACCCAGCTTGTACCCGACTACCTGTTTGCCTGATCCCTCTGTACTTCACCGCCAGCCAGTTACCGACCCCGGCCTGCACCACTCTCCTTCTGCCTGCACGAGCTCCAGCGGACCTATACCAGCCATCAGAGACTTGTTCAGCCCTCGTGCTCCCCTGTGCTCCAGAGCTCCCTGTCTGCACTCAGGGGTCCTTGAGAGGTTGCCCCCCGCATAAGCCAGACTCAACCACCAGGTACGTGACAGGCAGAGAGCTGGAGCATTGTGTGTATAAGGCAGCAGTGTGATCCAGAGGGAGGGGGGCAAAGAGCTGGAGCGTTGTGTGTATAAGGCAGCAATGTGATCCAGGGGAAGGGGGGCAGAGAGTCGGAGCATTGTGTGTATAAGGCAGCAATGTGATCCAGAGGGAGGGGGAAGAGAGCTGGAGCATTGTGTGTATAAGGCAGCAATGTGATCCAGAGGGAGGGGAAAGAGAGCTGGAGCATTGTGTGTATAAGGCAGCAATGTGATCCAGAGGGAGGGGGGCAGAGAGCTGGAGCATTGTGTGTATAAGGCAGCAATGTGATCCAGAGGGAGGGGGGCAGAGAGTCTGAGCATTGTGTGTATAATGCAGCAATGTGATCCAGAGGCACGGGGAAGAGAGATGGAGCATTGTGTCTATAAGGCAGCAATGTGATCCAGAGGGATTGGGGCTGAGAGCTGGAGCATTGTGTGTATAAGGCAGCAGTGTGATCCAGAGGAATGGGGGCAGAGAGCTGGAGCATTGTGTGTACATGGCATGTAAAATTAGCGGTCCGTGAGATTCATAATTGTGAGTTTAGTGTAGGGTGACCAGACGTCCCCAGTTTCAGGGGACAGTCCCCGGATTGAGGACACTGTCCCCGGACCAAATCTGTCCCTGGTTTTGTCCCCTGATTGGATTTGAACAGGGGCCCAAGCCATTTCAAAGACAGTCAAGGCAGAATTTAAAAAAAAATCCTGAATTACACACCACTAATTCCTGCTCGCATGTTCTTCTGCCTTGGCTCAAGTCCTGGGCAGCCGCCTGCCTGCCCATCTCCTTGCCTTCCCCAGCGGAGTAATCTTCCTCTGCTCAGTTCCGCTCCCCACTCAGTAGTAGCCGTGGCCTGAAGAGAGGCTGTGAGGCGGGCAGTGGTGGTGACAAGCAGAGAGAGGCAGCTGAGCTCAGCTGACAGTGTCCAGCAGCAGGCACAGAGGGGAAGCAGATCCATCGTGGGGCTGCTAATGCCTTCAAGGCTTCAACACAGGTGTGCTTTGGGGGTGTCTGTGAATAAACTATATTGCACTGTGTCTGTCTCTCTGGCATAATGGATGGTATCATAACTCACAGGCAGCAGACATTCTATCATGGCTCTGGCTGGCATTGCAATGCCACAGTGTGTAACATAACATGGCTGCTGGGACAGGGATCTGTGCCTTCCCTTAGTTAAAGCAACCTCCCCCACAGTGAGCAAACACTTGTTAGGCACACATTTAACCCTTTGATTGCCCTAGATGTTAACCCCTTCCCAGCCAGTGTCATTAGTACAGTGAATCAAAAGGAAGGCCAGAAAGCTGCACACCAAAATCCAATCTCTGACTTTTTTGATAGCAGGTACAGATACAGCTCATAGGCGAACTACAAGTCTCAGCTGCTGACGCGTTTCACACCTTCACTCTGGTGCTTAGTCATAGCCTGTCAGTAGCTGAGACTTGTAGTTCGCCTATGAGCTGTATCTGTACCTGCTATCAATAAAGTCAGAGATTGGATTTTGGTGTGCGGCTTTCCGGCCTTCCTTTTGATTCAAGATTCTCTAGCACAATTAGCCAGCACCCTGTTGTTGGCGCACACGGCTGTTCCTCCTGGAGCTCATTATCCCTTGAGCGGTGATTTCTTTCCATCATTAGTACAGTGACAGTGTATATTTTTAGCACTGATCACTTTATTAGTGTCACTGGTTCCCACAAAGTGTCACTTAATGTCCGATTCGTCCACCGCAATATCGCAGTCCTGCTATAAGTCGCTAATTTGCCGCCATTACTAGCAAAAATAAAATATGTCCCCGGATTTCATTTTAAAAATGTGGTCACCTTAGTTTAGTGGTCTGTGAGGTTTGAAAGGTTGATGACCATTGATCTAATAAATGAAATAAGTGGTGACAAAAGTCTCTTTTTGGCCCTGATAGAGGTATAGAGGTGTGGTAGGCTGCTCACACAAAGAAAGTCAAACAGTGGCTTTACCTGCATGCAGATCTATGACACCATAACAGCATCCTCAGGTTCAGCAATCGGAAGGAAGGACAAAACACGACTTGATAAAATAGGTATGTCAGCCAAACTATGCAGACAGTAATAAAATATTTACTGTATAACAGCTATTTTCTGCTATAACCCAACTACTGGCTGCTTTGCAGGTGTCCTTCGATACTTTCCTAGTGGAACAAGAAGTAGCATGTGTTTGTAAATTGTATTAGTCATTTTCAGATAACAATGTGAAGGTTAGGCCTGTCGCAGCAGTAAAGCATGACCAGGCAAGTAATCTGCTTGACCTCAAAGCACATTCTTCAGACGGATTGTCAGACGTGCAAGTTCAGAGGTCAAGTCATGTCAGTGACACAAGCCACAGGAGAAATACTCTGCTCACGAAGGTACATGTAGACCATTAGAAAATAAGACAGCAAAAAAAAAAAAGTTTTAGAGGATAGCTCTAACTGATTGTTTAGCAGTGTTACTTTCATTGACTAAAACTGACTAAAGCATTTTAGTTGACTAACTTAATACCATTTTAGTCGACTAAAATTTGACTAAAACTAAAACAATTGAGATGACTAAAATACGACTAAAACTAAAATGGCATTTTGGTAAAAAGACTAAGGCTAAAACTAAATTGAATTTTAACGTCAAAATTAATGCTGGTCTATAGTGCATGTTCATACCTCAATACCATAAATAATAACATATTAGATTTTTCACTCCAGCATTATATAATGAGTTTGAAAATTGTAGAGAAATGCTTAAATAATGCATTACAATTTTACTACACCCATTAGGTTTTAGGCGACTAAAATGCACTGGAGATTTAGGCGACTAAATACGACTAAAACTAAAACAATTGCAGGAGACTAAAATGGGACTAAAACTAAAATGCCATTTTAGTCCGAAGACTAAAACTAAAACTAAATTGAAATGTGCTGCCAAAATTAACACTATTGTTTAAATAAGTAACAATGAGGCTATCATATTTCATCAATTGCAACTTGCAACATGATTTTCGGTTTTAATTTTTACCTTTTCATCTTTGTCCACCGTTCTCCTTATTCCTTTCTCCTATATTCTTTCAAGTGTCTGTGGCCGAAGGGTCATTCCCTTCTCTGAGCTATTACCGTATTTGGCAGCCAGTCCCACCTTAAAACAACTCTGATCCGGCAGGACATCAGGTTATCACTTTAAAATGAGGAGCTGTTGAAATCTCTAAATACAACTAGTTGCCACTTGCCAACACCATTTCTCCCTATCCTCTGCAATGACAGAGCTGAGGGATAATATGTAGTACAGGGTCTGAAACCGTAAAAATATTTGTGGCTATGCTCACCCTCCCCACTGCATCATGGTGATTGGCAGTAGACTCTGACAGCATAGACATAAAGAAAGATGCCATTGCTGTCTTAGCTGCCTGGCTGTTTTGCATGTTTTATGTTACATGTATAGCATATGTCCATAAAACTGCCTTAATATCAGCTTCCTATCACCCTTAACAATCCTTTGACAATTCTTTTGCTTTCCCCATGACTCAGAATCCAGAAACATCAGTGCAGCACTGGAAGAAAGATGCAAGGGTCTGTCAGGACTCCAGAAACTCATTGACCTTTTATACACACACACTCATTAAAAACAAACAGATCACAGGTGAGGATGGTTACCTTTAATCGTCATTCAAACCCCTTTGTGTCAGCTTGTGTGCATGTTATCAGGCCAAAATCACCAGGGTATGTAAACTTTTGATCAGGGTCATTTGGTTAGTTTCTGTTGTCATTATGATTTAAAAAGAGTAAACGCAGTTGATTGATAATAAATGGCTTCAGCCAAACACTAACCATGAGTGAAAGAAACGTTTTTGTGTTATCATTCATATTCTTTGAAAAATGGCCAGGAAATCATATATTCTGCCAGGGTATGTAAACTTATGAGCACAACTGTATCTCATGTTTGCCATACAAGAGGTTCCGCAGGCGTCCATGGGTTATTCCCTATTTGAACTCTTGTATGGTAGACATCCCAGGGGGCTGCTAGATATTGAAAAATAAATGTGAGGAGGAGAGGCCACCTCGTATAGAAGCATCATAGAGCATATCTCCTTGATGCAGGATCGAATTGCAGCTGTCCTGTCCCTGGTAAGGGAACATATTGAACGAGCCGGGGTGCCAAGACCCGAACTTTCAACCCCGGGGACAGAGTCCCCGTACTGGTCCCTACTGTTGAAAGTACATTTTTGGCCAAGTGGCAGGGTCCCTTTGAGGTTAGGGAAAGGGTAGGGGAGGTAAACTACAAAGTTTACCAGCCAGGGAAAAGAAACCCAGAGCAAATTTACCACGTTAATCTCTTAAAACCATGGAAGGACAGGGAGAGTTTACTGACCGTCTCCCCTTCTCAAAAGGACAGGGTACCAATGACCTCTGAGTCCTTGTCCGTAATGCAACAAAATGACATTAAAGATTTTGTGAGTAAAAATAGAGACTTTTTCTCCCCTTTACCCGGACTGACCTCAGTGATCAAGCATGACATAATCACAGAACCAGGTGTTCGCATAAATGTGAAGCCCTATAGAATCCCTGAGGCTAGGCGCAAGACAGTGGCAAAAGAAATCAAAACCATGTTAGAGTTGGACGTGATAGAGGAGTCCCACAGTGACTGGTCAAGCCCCATAGTGCTGGTCCCGAAGCCAAATGGTACTATCAGGTTCTGTAAAGACTTTAGAAAGTTGAATAGCGTGTGCAAGTTTGATGCCTACCCGATTCCTCAGGTTGATGAACTTATAGACCGGTTGGGAGGTGCCCGGTACATAACAACCCCAGACCTAACTAAGGGCTATTGGTAGATACCCATAAAAGAGACAGCAAAGGAGAAGACTGCCTTTTCTACCCCTGAAGGGTCATTTCAGTACAAGCGGATGCCATTTGGGTTGCACGGTGACCCTGCATCATTCCAAAGAATGATGGATAAAACATTAAGACTGCATCACTCCTATGCAGCAGCCTATTTGGATGATGTTATCAGCCACCGCCCCGATTGGGAGTCTCATTTGCCCCAGGTACAAGAGGTAGTGGACAGGGGAGGGCTGGGCCAGGGGGAAGGGTGGCAATTGCCCCCCTGGCCACCTTAACTTACATTCAAAATGGCCAACGGCCACTGCCCGCTCTCACTTTTTTCTTCTTGTAGAGGAAGGAGGCAGGGGCCAGGGGCGCAGCCACCAACTAACTGCAGGCAAAGGAGGGGGGGGGAGGCACCCAGGGCCAGCTGTTCTGATGGGCGCTGGTGAGCCTGCATTGATGGGCACTGATCAGGTTGCATTTGATAGGCACTGGTGAGGCTGCATTGATGGGCACTGTTGAGGCTGCACAATTATGTTACCACCTTGTATCATATTTGTCTTGCTTCATAACATCAATATCCGTTCTAAAACCAGGTGTGCATGGATGGTGAGCTGATTCGTTGGTTCAATGGGCCACTTGACTGGACTTGCCCCCCAGGCCTAAGGCTGCCAGCCCTCCCCTGGTAGTGGATGCCCTTCGGAGAGCGGGACTCATGGCCAACCCTAAGAAATGTGCCATAGGTTTGGAGGAGGCCAAATAATTTGGCCACATTATTGGTCGGGGGCTGGTTAAGCCACGGACCAACAAACTTGAGGCAATCCAGAAATGGCCCCAACTGCTGACTAAAAAACAAGTGTGTGCATTCTTGGGGATCACGGGGTACTACATACCCAACTTTGCCACCATTGCCGTCTCTCTGACAGACCTGACGAAGGGTAGAGGTTCAGTCATTGTAAAGTGGAATCCTGAGGCCGAAAAGGCGTTCCAGAGGTTAAAGCAAGCCCTTTGTTCACAACAGGTGCTCGTGACCCCGGATTTCTCAAAGGAGTTTGTTGTGCAGACCAACGCCTCTGATGTGGGTCTAGGGGCGGCACTGTCCCAGATCAGAGACGGGGAGGAGCACCCGGTGGTATACCTGAGCCGCAAGCTAAACAGGCATGAAATAAATTACGCCATCGTAGAGAGTGTCTCACTATCAAATGGGCCTTAGACGCCCTGAAGTATTATCTGTTGGGGAGACCGTTCAGGCTAGTCACTGACCATGCCCCCTTGAAGTGGATGTGTGACAACAGGGAAAAGAATAGTCAGGTGACAAGGTGGTTCCTTGCTGTAGAGCCCTTTAAGTTTACAGTGGAGAATAGAGCGGGAAAGCTACAAAACAATGCGGATGCCCTTTCTCGGATCCACTGTATGATTGGGACAGTTGCTCAACTCCAGGGGCCTTTGCAGAGAGGTGGGGATATGTGACGGTATGCAAGGCGAAGTGATAGACGGATGCTATTTGTCACAGCGCATACGTTCACTTGAATTGGACAGAAGCAGAGTCTGGCCCGGGTTTTCCTTTCTACCGTGGCAGGGCTGGTTCCGGGCTGGGTTTTTGGGTCCTCTGAAGTCCAGTCTCAGATGTGGTTAAATGACCATGAGGAGAGCACAGTGTTGCTAAGGCCTGGGACTCGGAAACATTACACTGAGAGAGCTATACAGTGGGAATTGGGTGCTCTAAGGACTCTAAAGAAAGGTTTGCATTTGTTTTGTTTGGAGGTGTCTGGGACGAGCCCGGCACCGTATAGAGAGGTATCCTGCTCTGTATAGTTTAGTGCTGGACTTGCAACCTTTTCTGATAAAACTGGCAACTCGCCAGAATTTTAAGAACATTTGCCTGCACGCTGCCTTTTTCCCAGGAAAGGTGATCCCCACAAGCTAATCTACCACAATCAAAAAGTGTTTTACAGTGCTAAACCTTTCATCCAATTTCTAAACTGCTGCATTTGTAAATTCCAAAGGCCAATATAAAGGATCACTAGTGGTAAAAAAGCATTTGTGGGTTTAACCAATCATATGTTTTTTGTACAATTCTCCTTTAAGAGGGACGTGACAGGAGGTGTGTCCTATGCCTACATACTTTTCATTAATAGGTGTCCCTCATTCCCATCTCAGAAGGTTGGGAGGTATTCGTAAAGCATGCTTGTTATACTCACTATGGAACCTAAGGGGTTAATACTGCGCATTGTGTAAAAAGGCTGTTTGATCCTGCCTTCTCTGATCCTCCCCTTCTTCCATCGTCCCCAATCTATCTTTTGATAGAACAGAGCCTGTGGAGTCATTCTGCACATGCTCAGTTTGCAGAGAGTTTTTCTTTTCTTGGGAGGGTGCATGTGATCAACACAGGGTCAATCAGCACTGTCGAGACAGAGGGTCAGGGACCCTGCAGCCTCATAGGATAGTCAGAAGAGAATGAAAACTCTTCCTACAAACTTTAACCAGTGCTCGGCTAGACACTGATAAAAGTCACAAGACTGCTATATACTGCTGATGAGAAAAGGTATTTAGCAGTTTATGTTTACTAAAATAATTGCATTTCCATGTTTTGTGTACTGCGGGAGACCATATATAGTGAATGCAGGGTTCTGGGTTTAGTAACACCAAATCTGGGCTTCTTCCTTCTGCCCCCAAGTGCTACCACCCTCCGCCCTCCCCTCTCTCTCTTCCTTTTCCAGATGTATTTAGGTTCATCACAACACACAGGGTTCTGAAGAGAGCAGCGCTGACCTCAGCACAGCTTTATGGCATCATTATATGTAAGTGCATAGTGCCATCATGATGCCCCCTCAGTGGGCAGTCCCATGACCTCTTGAACTCACAGGATGTCCTCATTCTTCTGAGTTACATGAAACTGGGAATTATTCAACCCAGAAGACGGAGGACATCTAGGGGCGAAAAGGCATCCTGCAGGGGCCGGGCGCTTTTTTGTTTAAAAAGACTTTAGGCTTACTATTTAAAAAAAGATACCTGGAAAAAAATTAAAAATGTTCACCTATGTGCATTTCAACTTTGTATTCAACTGTTTGCATCAAGCCCAGATTTAACAAGACATTTTTAAAGGAAAGATAAAATAAAGCACAGATCAATGTCTATCAGCTTTCAGTGGGCCATACATATTTCATTTTCGATGTGTAGGAGAGATAAGTCACAGAAAATAAAGACATTTGTGTAGTAAGAATTCCATGCTGAATAGTAATTTGGGTGAGATTTGTTATCACTCATATGAAATGTTTTTGAGGCGTTCTCATTGATCCCCTGGATGCAGATTGTCAAACCATATTCAGGCTGCAAGACACCTCGGCAAACACATCAAATGGTATAGAAACAATAAAACAAATCCTGGTTTTGGGTAAATTAATCTGAGATTTGTAGGGGATTGAGAAAGTCAAGAAGTGTCAGGCAGATCAAATTTTGGGATTTGCCTTTAACCACTTCAATACCAGGCACTTAGGACACTTCCCTACCAGACCAATTTTCAGCTTTCAGTGCTGTTGCGATTTGAATGACAATTGCGCAGTCGTGCGACGCTGCACCCAAACAAACTTTTTGTCATTTTGTTCCCACAAATAGAGCTTTCTTTTGGTGGTATTTGATCACCCCTGCGGTTTTTATTTTTTGCGCTATAGAAATCACGGTGGAGTAGTCACGGTTAGACATGACGGAGTAGTCACGGGCAGTCACATCGGAGTAGTCACGGGTAGTCACATCGGTGTAGTCACGGGTAGTCACTTCCTCTTTTACATGAAATATGTTTGAAAACACTGTCTTTGTTTCTTTTTACAACAAAAAAAAGTTTTACAAGCCAGAAAAAAAAAAGATATCGCGTTTTTTATTTTTGGCGTCCCCACTAGTTTATGGTGGTTTTCTTTCGAGATAAACACCCTTGTTTTACTGTTTTTCAAACAAACCCACGTCGCAGCGTGCTGACGCGTTAACAGTAAGTTTAGCGT
>BLSH010298745.1:221502-238034 GCA_018402905.1 Glandirana rugosa | reverse complement strand
CTGATCTGAACCCCATAGAAAACCTGTGGTCCATCATGAAATGTGAGATTTACAAGGAGGGAAAACAGTACACCTCTCTGAACAGTGTCTGGGAGGCTGTGGTTGCTGCTGCACGCAATGTTGATGGTGAACAGATCAAAACACTGACAGAATCCATGGATGGCAGGCTTTTGAGTGTCCTTGCAAAGAAAGGTGGCTATATTGGTCACTGATTTGTTTTTGTTTTGTTTTTGAATGTCAGAAATGTATATTTGTGAATTTTGAGATGTTATATTGGTTTCACTGCTGAAAATAAATAATTGAAATGGGTATATATTTGTTTTTTGTTAAGTTGCCTAATAATTATGCACAGTAATAGTCACCTGCACACACAGATATCCTCCTAAAATAGCTACAACTAAAAACAAACTAAAAACTACTTCCAAAAATATTCAGCTTTGATATTAATGAGTTTTTGGAATCATTGAGAACATGGTTGTTGTTCAATAATAAAATTATTCCTCAAAAATACAACTTGCCTAATAATTCTGCACTCCCTGTAGAGAGCAGAAAATAAATGTCAAAAGACCCGCGTAACAAGGTAATGGAATTTTATTAAATGGAAAAGGATATAAAAAGATATTCTAAGTGTTAAATATGCCAGTAAGTACTGTTCAATCACTTATTAAGAAGTGGAAAATTTGGGAATCTCTTGATACCAGGCCAAGGTCAGATAGACCAAGAAAGATTGCAGCCACAACTGCCAGAGGAATTGTTCGGGATAGAAAGAAAAACCCACAGGTATCCTTATGAGAAATAGAGGCTGCTCTGAAAAACCCTGTGTGGTTTTTTTAACCACTTCTTTTTATATCATTTTCTGTCTTTATAAAATTCCATTACCTTGTTACGCAGGTCTTTTGACATTTATTTTCTGCTCTCCATGGCTCAGTATCTAAGTCTGCTCAGTGCATTAACGTGAGAGCTAGCACACTCATTGACAACTTATACACAGACCCGAATTGCAATTTAAAAAGCCATGGATGCGGGAAATTAACCTTTAATTGCCATTATAACCTGTGTGTGTCACCTTGTATGTCTGTACCAAGGCCAAACATTCCAGGGTATGTAAACTTTTTATCAGGGCCATTTGGGCGATTTCTGTTATCATTATTATTTAAAAAGGAGCCAAACAACTACCTGATCATAAATGGCTTCATGTGATCACTATCCTTAAATAAAAGAGAGTTTTTGGCTTCTTCAGTCATATTTTCAATACTAATGCCAAAATTTCATGATTTATGCCAGGGTATGCAAACTTTTGAGCACGATTGTGTATATATACGTATATATATATATATATATATATATATATATATATAAAAAGCAAAGGCCCTAGAGAATAAATGCCGTTAAAATTTTCTATGTCACATAGTATTTGCATTTTTCAAACGCAATTGTTTTGGAAAAAATAGACTTTCTTGAATTTAGTTACAAAAAACACAATATGTAATGTAATTTTTTGGTAAAAATATAAATGATGATGTTATGCCACCTAAATAGCTACCTTACATGTCAATCTTTAAAACTGCGCACACTCGTGGAATGGAACAAAATCTCTGTAGGCGATGCTTTAAAAATGTTTACCAGTTTAGAGTTACAAAGGAGGTCTAGAGCTAGAATTATTGCTCTTGCTATAATGTTTGCAGCGATACTTCACATGTGTGACGCAAGCACTGTTCATATATGCGTGCACAAGTTACATATGCGCCTGCCTCTGGGTGCAAGCACGGGGGGGGGGGGGTGCTTTCATTTTTTTTAATATTATTTTACTATTTATTTTATTATTTATTTTAATGTAAATGTTCCTCGTGATAGCAATAAATCATAATAGGTCCTCTTAGAGACATCTGGGGTCTATAAGACTCCAGATCTCTCCTCTACCTTTAAAAGCATGAGATAAAAAGAAAAACCATTGAACCGCTTCCAGAAAAAAGGCTCTGCTTACAATTTCCCTAGCTGGAAGTGATGAAGGTTTTAGATGAATAAATAAAAGCTGATCATTGTAAGCACCCCTGTCAATGATAAACGGTTAGTCTCCACACTCTAGATGATACATTTACAGGAGAGCTTGTTGTGTTGAAGATCAACAGTCTTACTGGCTGGATCGCCTGGATCACCAGATGAAAATGAAGGAAAGAAAGCCTAAAAAATAAAAATAAGCTGCAATATAATAAATGTTCACTGTTAGGTTTAATACCACTTTAACAAACTTCTCTCCACTTGTAACAACAGCACAGCACCATCTACAGAGTGGAGGAAAACCCACACCTGTGCCACGTACCTTATTGGAGGCTGAAGTGATGAGGGGGCTTCCCTTGCGGCTAAAGTCCAGGCTCCCCTGGAGTAGGTGACAGGAAGTGCTGGGCCCAAAGAAGTAGGGTTGCACTTATACTAGTATCGGTATAGGTGCCAATACCGAGCATTTGCACGCGAGTACTTGTACTTGTGCAAATGCTCCGATGCCTAATCCGATACGTGAGCAGTCAGGGGTGATCAGTGCGGCGGTGGGGGGAGTTACAAGCACCAATCTCCCTGTATAGATTTCAATAAAGCAGCTGACAGCTGCTTTTCCTCCTCTCCCTCCCGCAGCTTTCAGCTGCTTTATTGAAATCTATACAGGGAGATCGGTGCTTGTAACTCCCCCCACCACCGCACTGATCACCCTTGACTGTCCCCTGTGTCCTCCTCTGGTCCCCCTCCCTGTCCTCCTCCATGCTCCTCCGGTCCCCCTCTGTGCTCCTCCACCCCCTCTGTCCCAGATCTGTCAGGATGGAGAGCGGAGGAAGGAGCTGGTAAATCTGTCATTTACCGGCTGCTTCCTTTCCTGAATGAACAGAGTCGGTGATCACTGAATGTCCATTAATAACTGAGCATAGTGAACTGTGTTTATGATTTTTCAGTTAATGAATGAACAGGAAACTGTGTCTCCTGTCCATTCACCTTCAGTGCAGCTGAGGCTGCAGAGAATGGGACTGGGGAATTTCTGTTCTCAGTCCCTTTCTCTGTCTCAAAGGGGAGATGTCAGGGGTCTGTTTAGACCCTGATAAAAAAGAAAGAATTGTAGTAAATATTTAAAAGTTTAAATGGTAAAAAGAATAAAATAAAAAAAAAAACACTGACACCGTCCACTCCCCCCTCCTCCCAAAAAAAAGAAAGCATTGTAGGAAAAAAATAACAAAATATATATAAATTGTAAAAAATTATAAAAAAAATAAATTGTAAAAAAAATAAATAAAGTAAAATAAAAAATTGACAGTCCACGCTTCATCAGTGCCCATCAGTGCTGCATATTAATGCCACTGTCACATGAAATTATAAAAAAGTAGCGGTAATCGGCATCGGTAAGTACTTGAAAAAAGTATTGGTACTTGTACTCAGTCTTAAAAAAGTGGTATCGGTACAACCATACAAAATAGCATGGTTGGTTGCTCTGAGGAAGGGAGTTCTCCCTCGAAATGTGTAAGCTGCACCCTATCTGATTGTGATGCATCTGGGGGAAATTGGTATAAGTTTTGTAAGTATTTTAGTTTATATTTTTTATTCAATAAATAGTGTTACAGTAATGCACTAGGCTGGTGAGCCTTTTTCTTATGTTTGTTTATAACCCCCATGGGCATGGGCGTCTGCAGGTAGGGGCAAGGGGGGGCAAGCGCCCCCCCCCCGGAATTAGGGATCATATTGGACGTTCCCCACTTTGTCCTTATCCTAGCACCGATGGCGGGCCCTGCTCGCACCTGTACACAGTTTAGCAGGGCCGGTGACAGCTGGTGCGACCGGGACAGCGAAGGCCTCAAGGGGTGGTCAGGATGACATCACCCGGTCTACATAGTATGAGCGAGCAGCCCAGGAGATGGAAAGGAAAGCGGCAGATGCCAGGAGCAGCGGGTACAGCGTCCCCAGC
Organism: Glandirana rugosa; assembly: GCA_018402905.1. Taxonomy (NCBI): domain Eukaryota; kingdom Metazoa; phylum Chordata; class Amphibia; order Anura; family Ranidae; genus Glandirana; species Glandirana rugosa. Next base: position 234,094 of record BLSH010298745.1, on the reverse strand, counting down.
ACCTCCCAGAGCCTGAACCTTGGACTACTTAAGCCTCCTCACCGCTCCCAGGCCCAGAAGACAGACTAACCGGGGGCTTAGAGAACAAGGACAGGCAGGAAATGCAAGCAGCCAGGGACCGCTGCATGTCACATCATAGATCCGATAGAAGGAACAGAGCATCTCCTGTCCTCACCCATAATGGAAACAGGTCTTGCCAGCTGCTTGCCATCATGGACATTCTACTGGCATGCAGGGTACTGTACTAGGCATTACACACCATTAGACATGGGGGCACTAGAGGGACTGAAGACAGGGCTAGGGGTCTCTCTCTCTGACCCCCCTCTCTCTCTCACCCCTCTCTGTTACCCCCCTCTGTCTCTCTGTCACCCCCATCTCTCTCTGTCACCCCACCCCCCACATTTATGCAGTCTCTTACAGTCTCTTGTGCCATGGCCGCAATCTTAGTCTCTTGTGCCATGTCCACAGTCTCTGACCGTCTCCTGTACCATGTCCACTGTCCTTGACCGTGTCCTGTACCATGTCCACAGTCTCTGACCGTCTCCTGTACCATGTCTGCAGTCTCTCACCATCTCCATTACTATGTCTGCAGTTTCTGACCCTCTCCTGTACTACGTCTGCAGTCTCTGACTGCGATAATGTGATAAGGGCATTGTCGAAAAGGGGCAGAGCATGGGTGACCTTAAAATGATGCCCCCCCCAAAAAAAGTTCTGCGGATGCCCATGGGGGCTCTTTGGCTCTTTAGGCTGGTCTACTAGTATAGTTTCTGGCAGTGCTTCACTGGTTTCCAGCAAAACAACAAAGCCACAGGGCACACTGGTGGAGGAGCAGATGCTATGCAGCAGCTAGTGGTGTGGTGTAACCCTTAGCAGATGCAGGATCAGGTTGGCAAGGTGGTTTTGGAGAAGTGTAAGCATGGTCAAGGTCTGAGCCAAGGCCATAGACGGAGGGTGAACAGGATGCAAGGTCAGGAACCACAGCCAAAGTCATTCATGGGAGTTAGGGGGAAAGACAGAAAAGCAGTGAGGCTAAGCAGAGGGGAAGTCCAGAGCAGTGTTAATTTTGGTAGCAAATTTCAATTTAGTTTTAGTCTTAGTCTTAGGACTAAAATTGAATTTTAGTTTTAGTCCCATTTTAGTCTTCTGCAATTGTTTTAGTTTTAGTCGTATTTAGTCAACTAAATCTCCATTTCGACTATAATGTCCCACATTTTAATTGACTAAATTCTCCAGTACATTTCATTCGACTAGAATAATTTTAGTCGAATAAAACAAATTTTAGTCATCTAAAATCTAATTGGTGTAGTTAAATTGTAATGCATTATTTAAGCATTTCTCTACAATTTCCAAACTCATTATACAGTATACTGCTGGAGTGAAAAATCTAATAGGTTATTATTTATGGTATTGAGGTATGAACATGCACTACAGACCAGTGTTAATTTTGACATCAAATTTCAATTTAGTTTTAGTCTTAGTCTTTTGACTAAAATGCCATTTTAGTTTTAGTCCCATTTTAGTCTTTTGACTAAAATGCCATTTTAGTTTTAATCGTATTTTAGTCATCTGAAATGAACACTGGTCCAGAGGCAGGCCAAGTCGGTAACAGGAAATCAGGAATCGGACAGGAATCACAGGAACAAGCAGCACACAGGAGCTGAAGATCTCCCAACAACCTTTCATGGATGCTCACTTCTTTCAGTGGTGCTTTTGGCACCAGTTTTGTGCATGCCCGTGTGCCAACAATCTAACACCCATAGCCCAAGAATGGGCTGTGTTTTTAAGTAGCTTGAGCCACCAGGTGCTGTTTGGCAGTATTTCATTCAAGTTTATGCAGATGCAACAGCTGCGCTATCAGTTGTTTGTCTCGATCTGACAGACTTGCCGTTAAGCAGCTCTGATCGCACACTGTCTGCATCCAGGGATGCTCATCCTCACCTGCACAGCAAGCAAATTAGGATGATAGGCTGTGTCTGTGCAGCAACTGTGTCCTCGTAGACTTGAATGGTTTGGTGGCAGCTTAAGTCTCAGAAACACAAGGCGCATTCACGGACTATGGGTATCGGCATCCATGTGAATGAGGCCGAAGGTGACAAGCTTGAGATGCAATGCATACGATGGGTAGCTTAGGGATGATCCTTTTTTGAAAACAATATAAAATAGAGACTTAAAAGAGCACTATTCATTTGTTTTTGTAATATTTTTGTTGGACGGTTCTGCAGATAAAATTTTTCTTAAAATTTCTTATTAAATTAGTTTTCATTTAAATTCAAAATCAAATTAAATGAAAATCTAGATGATAATTTTCCTTGTCTGCTGGTAAAATATATATATATGAGTGCTGTTTTACAAGCCAAATATTTTTAATTATTTCCATTCAGTCTTGAAATGTACACATCTCTACCACATAGCACATCCCTGCCTACTGCAGTTCCGTAACACTTTTAGGCCTCCTGTCTACCCACTGTCTATGACTGGACAGTGATAGGAGAAGCAGCACACTAATGCACTCTTATCTCTGTCACTCTGCTCTCCTCCTATCCACATGTAATAAGGACCTCGGCATTTTAGTGAACACGCACCGCTGGGCTCCATTTTTTCAAACAGGGTCTCAAGGAGTCATGCTTGTGTGTTCAGCCCAAACCCACATATTGTTCACGTATGCCAGTCCTAGACCTATTTTCCACACCCTGGTCACTGCATACATTATCCCCTTAATGCCTGGAGTTCTCACCTATAAACTTATATTTCACACTGGCTACCATGAGAGATGGGGATCCTGGCTACCTGATGCATGCTACATGAGAGGGTTTTCTAGCACTGTCAGGTGGTGGACACCTTTTGTTCTATTACCATCTTCTCCAGAGCTAACCAGGTTTGCACCAGCAAAGCACACAACTTTTTTTACTCCAGGCATTGGCTGTACTTAGCATATCAATAGAGCGGTGGTCTCCAAACTGCGGCCTGGGGGCCAGATGTGGCCTTTTGCTTGCTTTTCTCTGGCCCTTGGGGCATTATTCCCCACACTGTCAGCAACAGTGCAGCATAGTTCCTGCCACTGACACTGACAATGTTGCGTTAGTCCTCTCACTTACACCAGCTATGGCACACTATTCCTCCTATTGATACCAACAATGGGGCACTATTCCTCCGACTGACACCAATAATGCGGTGCTATTTCTCCCAATGATACCAGCAATAGGGCAATATTCCTCCCACTGACACCATTGATGGGGCCCTGACACCGATGATGGGGCACTATTCCTCCCACTGAAACCATCAATGGGACACTAATCTTCCCATTGATACCAATGATGGGACACTACTACACCCCCTAATACCAATGATGGGGCATTGTTTAATCCCACCGACTCCAGGACATTTTCTTCTCCCACTGGCCACAGTCTGCCCTAACTCCCCCCCCCCCCCCCTAAAATTTGAAGGACAGTAAACTGGCCCTTTGCTTAGAAAGTTTGGAGACCCCTGCAACAGAGTAAAAAGAAAGCATAGTGGTACTCATACGCTCAACCACAATTCTTATTTGGTGCCATAGTCCTGACCTTGCTCTATGACTTCCATCCTGCCACTCCCTGAACTGTAGTAGAACTGATAGGCTCCTTGTACTGCTTCTTCCTCCCCCAGTGTCAGCACTGTTGTACAGTGTATTGCAAGCGGGTGATACAAAGTAAAATCTAGGCACTAACACTTACATTTAGGGATGTATTGTACACACAGTGCCGTATTAATGTGTGTCTCCTTGATCTGCCTGGAATTCAGCTATAAATATTATAACATACATAGGTTCCTATGGAGTAAACTTCCAGCACAAAACTCCTGACGCCAAAAGTTTATATATCTTGTAAATGGGCCCCATGCAGCTGTTTACTCCAAATAATAACAATTAATTTTTTTGGAAACTTGTGTGTCTCAATTCTTCTAAATAATAGATCCAAATTACCCTTTGCAGCTTTTAAACCAATGTATGTTTCATTTTCTTACAAGAAACTTTCCAGCTGTCGTGGTCTTATATCCTTGATATCTACAGTATATTGATATTTTTCACTCCCTGTACTTTAGACACTTTCCAGGTGTTAGTTGAAAATTTTGCCTGAGGAAAATGTGTGGAAAAGGGTGTTCTCTGAATACTTTTCCTTGTTCTGTAGCTTAATCCTGACTTAGGCAATGATACCCTAATAGAGTTTTACAGATGACATCATTAACATTATAAATTGACAATATTTCTGATGGATGTTGAAGGTGTCTTTTATGACTTCAGTTGGGAGATCTCCATTGTTGACATTTGACGGGTAAAATATGTGAGCAATTTATGAAAATTCCTGTACCAGATGGATAAGCCCCTAAATTGCCCAGGTGCAGAGGGTTAATTACACTTTACAGTTGTACACTAGGAAATGTTTCCTTGTCACATTTTTTTACACCGCTTCTAGGGTTATATACTGATTTTAATTAGTTAAAAAAAAAAAAAAATAGAGAAGTACTGTAGATGTTTGAAATAGTCACCATACTTAGCTGAAGCAAAAAAAAGGAAATATTTGAAAACATTTTTGTAACTGTATTTGCATACCTCAAAAAAGAGGACTCCAAGTAACACATTGTCTGTGACAACATTGGGGATATTTACCCTCACTATTTGTCTTGGTGACCACTATAACTGCTGTAGAGAAGAGATTTCTAAAATATTACAGTTGTTACTGGAGTGTTCCTGTTCCAACTATCAGAGGTGTGATTTCTACTCACTTCCTTTATATTTTCAGAGGTGAGAGGAATATCCCGGTTAGGAAAAAGGACTATGTGCCAGCTAAACTGGCTGTTTTCGCGGTGGTACGCACACCTGTGCGCGTGCGCTGTTTAAGCCTGGAAGTTCATGCAGTGGGTGGTGCTCGTTCTACAGTGTCCGTGACCTATGAGCCTCAGCTCCCTCCATCTGTTCCTGTGTTTATTGCTTCCTGTTTATTGCTTCCTGTTTGACCCGGCTTGCCCTGACCTGCTGTTTGCTACCTGCACTGACCCCAACTATCCACGACCATCCGAACGAACCTTTCCTTGGACCTGACTACCCGCCTGCCTGATCCCTTTGTACCTTCCTGCCTGCCCGTTGCCGACCCAGCCTGCCGACCCAGCCTGCATGACCACTCTTCTATCTACACATCTGTTGGAACCTCACTACATCATCAGTGACCATCCAGCCCTCGTGCCATCCCGCACTCTTGGCCCTCGGGTGCACAAGAGCGGTTGTTCCCTGCACAAGACAGACTCCACCACCAGGTTCGTGACAGAAACGAGCAGCCATGACTGAGTCTGCGCAGGGAACACGCTCCGCTATGGATGACTTGTGTGCCCATCTGGCTGGCCTCACCCAAGCCGTCAAGAATCTCCAAGAGGGATATACCCGGCTGGAAGAGCGAGTGCAGGAACTGTCTGCCGCCCCAACCACCGGCTCCACAGCTGCCCGTACCATAGTGGCCCTGCCCTCGGAGCCCAAGGTCCCGCTGCCGGACAAGTTCTCCGGGGACCGGCGCAAGTTTCGGGTCTTCCGGAGTGCCTGCAACCTATATCTGGGTCTTCAGCAGCGGACATTTTCTTTGGAGAGCACCAAGGTCGGATTTATGATCTCCCTGTTGCAGGGTGAACCCCAAGCCTGGGCCCTCCGACTGTGGGAGCAGAATGCCCCCGAAGTTGCTTCCGCTGCAGCCTTCTTTCTGGCGCAGCTATACGATGATCCCCATCTTGCCGCCACCACGGTAGCCACCCTGTACAACCTCCAGCAGGGCCGCCGCACTGTGGAGGACTATGAGCCGAATTTCGGCGCTGGAGTTCGGACACCGCCTGGGGCAGTGCGGCACTCATGTTCCAATTTCGCATGGGACTGTCGGATCCCGTGAAAGATGAGTTGGCCCGAGTGGGGATCCCAAAGACCTTGGAGGAGCTGGTCACCTTAGCCATCTCCATAGACCGGCGCATCAGGGAGAGGTCCTCCGGACAACTGCGTCCCACCTGGATGCTTCCTCGGGTGCCCAGTTACCCGACTCCACCGGCTTTCCGGCCCACAACCTCCTCCTCCTCTCCTTCGAACTCCTCTGAGCCCATGCAGATTGGGCTACTTCGACCATCCCTTAACATCGAGGAAACATCGAGGAAAAACAACGCCGGTTCCAGTTAAATCTTTGTCTTTTCTGTGGAGAGCCTGGTCACATGGTCCGGACATGCCCCGCGAAGCGCGGTAAGTGCTTGTCCACTGTATCTGATGAACCGATTAACTCCCGTGCCCATCTCACCATTTTCTTGTCTCTGCAGCTTCTCGGAGGGATTATCACGGTGCCGGCAATCCTTGATTCCGGCGCGTGCAGCTGTTTCGTTGATTTGGATTTTGCTGCACAACACCGCCTGGCTGACGGATCACACATCAAATCCGAAACCGTCACACAGGAGACGGTCCCTCTGCTTTCCTGTACTCTGGATGGTCACCGGGAACGTCTGCGGCTGGATGCCATTGCCTCTCTGCTCTGCCCCATCATCCTGGGATTGCCCTGGTTCCAGGCCCACAACCCCAGCATAGACTGGACCACTGGAACCGTCCAGTTCCAATCCTCTTATTGCCGTCAGCATTGCCTGAACCCTAGAGATGGGACCGCCCCAGCACTTCTCAGCCTGGAGTCCGACACCGAGCCTGATGTTTGGGCTCTCCTTCCACCGGCCTACCATGCATTTCTAGACGTTTTTAGTAAGAAGGGGGCGGACAAACTTCCGCTGCACAGGCCCTGCGATTGCCCCATCGAACTGCTGCCCGGGGCAGAGGTGCCTTTTGGGAGGATCTACCCTCTTTCTGAACCCAAATTGGCGGCCCTTAAATCCTACTTGGAGGAAAACACCAAGAAGGGATTCATCAGACCGTCTACATCCCCGACCGGAGGCGGCATCTTCTTTGTAGAGAATAAAGATCACTCACTCCGGCCGTGCATAGACTATAGGGAGCTCAACCGGGTTACCATCAAAAACCGGTACCCGCTACCTTTGGTTCCGGAACTTTTTCAACGGCTGGGGTCAGCAACCGTCTTTACAAAGCTAGACTTGCGGGGGGCATACAGTCTTATATGGATCAGGGAAGGAGACGAGTGGAAGACCGCATTCCGCACTGGGTTTGGGCATTAGGAATACTCGGTGATGCCCTTCGGCCTATGTAATGCCCCCGCAACCTTCCAACACTTTGTCAACGACGTGTTTCGAGATTTCCTGGATCTCTTCGTGATCATATACTTAGACGACATCCTGGTCTTCTCCTCTTCCTTGGAGGAACACCGCAGGCACGTCACTAAGGTTCTTGGGCGTCTACAGCAGCATGGCTTATACGCCAAAGTGGAAAAGTGTTCTTTTGAACAGCCCAGTATGCATTTCCTGGGGCTGATCATCTCCACAACTGGCATCCATATGGATCCCCAGAAAGTGTCCATGATCTTGGAATGGCCAGCACCTACAGACCGAAAAGGGGTACAGAGATTTGTGGGCTTCGCAAATTTCTATAGGAAATTTATTAAAGGATTTTCCGCCATTGTGGAGCCCATCACACGCCTAACAAAGCAGAATACCCGGTACCAGTGGACCCCTGAGGCTGAAGCCGCTTTCCAGAGACTCAAGTCCCTCTTCACATCCGCCCCCATTCTGAAGCACCCGGACCCAGCGTTACCTTACGTCTTTGAGGAGGACGCATCGGAAACTGCAGTAGGGGCTATCCTGTCCCAGCGCCAGGGTGTCAAGGCCCTGCTCCATCCAGTGGCCTTCTTTTCCAGGAAGCTAACCGCACCAGAGCGGAATTATGACGTGGGAGACAGGGAGCTACTGGCCATCAAGTCAGCTTTAGAAGAGTGGCGTTATCTGCTGGAAGGGGCTTCTCATCCTATTCTTATATTTACCGACCACAAAAACCTGGAATATCTCCGAACAGCAAAGAGACTAAGACCTAGGCAAGTCCGTTGGGCGCTGTGCTTTTCCAGGTTTCATTTTCATCTTACCTATCGTCCCGGATCTAAGAATAGCAAGCCTGACGCTCTCTCCCGGATGTTCACAGAGCCAGGCAATACGGCCCCACCAGATACTATACTTCCTGCACGGAATTTCCTGCTGACAGACGAGGACTTTCTCTCCCGACTGCTTTGGGTCTTGGACGGTTCCGCTACCGACAGGGACACCCGATTGACCATAAAGGATGGGCTATGGTGGTTTGGGCGGAGAATGTTCATCCCGGAAAGTCTGCGTCTTAAGGTCTTGGGTCATTGCCACGACCATAAATTGGCCGGACATTTTGGTGCACAAAAGACCGCTGAGCTCATCTCACGGTCATTCTGGTGGCCCAACATTTTGGAGGACTGTAGGAAGTATGTTGGGGCCTGCCCTGTCTGTGCCAGAAACAAAAAAGACAGAGCTAAAGCCTGGGGTCTGTTGAACCCCCTCCCCATACCTGAACGCCCGTGGTCGCAACTAGCGATAGATTTTATTGTGGAACTCCCCCGTCAGAAGGCTTTACCACCATCTTTGTCATAGTGGATCGAATGACAAAGATGGCACATTTCATCCCTATGAAGGGGACCCCCTCAGCGGCCGAAACAGCCAGTACGTTCATAAAGGAAGTCGTCCGACTTCATGGAGTACCCAGCAACATTGTGTCTGATCAGGGGGTCCAGTTCACGTCTAAATTCTGGAGAGCCCTGTGTGCCGGGCTAGAAATCGAACTCGCATTCTCTTCGGCCTACCACCCACAGACAAACTGACAGACGGAAAGGTCGAATCAGATGCTGGAACAATACTTACGGTGCTTCTCGTCCTTCTCTCAGGATGATTGGGTCGCACTGCTGCCAGTGGCCGAATTTGCCTACAGTAATACTATCCACTCGGCCACCCAGCAGTCCCCATTTTGGGCCAATTATGGCTACCACCCCACATTCCTGCCAGTGTGCCAGAGTGTACCATCCCAGCAGCACAGGATGTCACCAACTTCCTCCACTCCAATTGTCGACTCCTTCAGGAGACATTATCCAAATCCCGGGAGGCTAGCAAAGAGGCCTATGACAAGAGGAGGCGGGGGAAAATGGAGCTTCAACCCGGTAACCATGTTTGGCTGTCAACAAGGAACCTGAAGCTTGCATGCCCCTCGAAAAAATTGGGCCCGAGATTCCTGGGGCCTTTTCCTGTGAAAAGACAGATTAACCGGGTGGCATTCGAACTTGATCTCCCACCATCCCTGAAGAGCCACCCGGTTTTTCACGTATTTCTACTAAAACCCATGGTCCTCGATTCCTTCTTGGGTCGAAAAGTAGGGCCACCGGGTCCCATCTTAGTCAACAAAGAGGAGGAGTTTGAAGTAGAAGCAATTTTAAACTGTCGCCGGAGAGTGGAGAAACCCAATATCTGATCAAATGGAAGGGGTTCAGCCCGGAGGAGAACTCTTGGGAACCTGACAGGAACATTCATGCCCCTGGACTGATCCGAGCCTTCAGGAGAAATCGGAAGGGTGATGACACCCGGTAAGGCATCCGGAAGCTGCCCCTTGGGGGGGGGCAATGTTAGGAAAAAGGACTATGTGCCAGCTAAACTGTTTGTTTTCGCGGTGGTACGCACGCCTGGGAATGGAGCCAAAAGGAGCTATTTAAGCCTGGAAGTTCATGCAGTGGGTGCTGCTCGTTCGACAGCGTCCGTGACCTGTGAGCCTCAGCTCCCTCCATCTGTTCCTGTGTTTATTGCTTCCTGTTTGACCCAGCTTGCCATGACCTGCTGTTTGCTACCTGCAACGACCCCGGCTATCCACGACCATCCGATTGTCTACTCCTCTGTACCTCTCCTGCCCGCCCGTTGAACGAACCTTTGCTTGGACCTGACTACCCGCCTGCCTGATCCCTTTGTACCTTCCTGCCTGCCCGTTGCCGACCCAGCCTGCATGACCACTCTTCTATCTACACGTCTGTTGGAACCTCACTACATCATCAGTGACCATCCAGCCCTCGTGCCATAGCCCTCTGTCTACTCTACCAGGGGTCCTTGAATCGGGTGCGCAAGAGCGGTTGTTCCCTGCACAAGACAAACTCCACCACCAGGTTCGTGACAATCCCCTTTCTTGCAAGAAGACTTTGCAAAGTTTATAAATTATTCCAAACAATTGCAATCTCACTTAAAACTTGACAGATACCACACTGACTGGACTGTATATAATATAACCTATACACTAGAACAGCTCTCAAAATTTCCACTCGCCTGCTCGCATTAGGCGAGTGGAAATAAGCTGAGGGCGAGGGGGGACCAATGGAGATCATTGATTCATATCAGAATGACTTCAAGGGGTGAACATACTCAGAAATGGGATGAAGGGCAGCCACATCATGTGTATACACTATTCGTGTTCTCCGGGCTCACAAGCTCTGATTTATATGCGGAGATCTGTATACAGAAGTATTCTTCGCACACCTGCCAGGAAGAAAGATGGCGGCAGGTGCTTCCTGTCCCTTCTCCTCCTCCTCTCTGTTCTGTCCTAGCAACACACAATTCACCCTCAGCTGCCGGCTTCTAGGGGTGGAATTAGGGATGGGGCAGGGTGGGGGTTGGGTGGAGAAACTGGTGGCGAGTAACTCTTAAGACCTGGCTAGTAGTTCAGGACTTGTAATTTTGAGCCCTGCACTAGATACTATGATCCATGTTTAGGACTAGTTTTAGTTATTAGAAATGGACCAGTGCAAGGATAACAATCAACCTTGGGCTAGTAAAATTCACAATTTCATGAAATGTAAAAAATCATTTCTGTAAAGTATGCATGCTAACAGCGTTTACAAGATATCAATTGTAGTTTGGATTCAACTCACCCCACTACACTCCCCCCCCCCATCAACATCTCTTCTAGTTCACACTTTGTTCTCTAGTGCCCCCCTCTGACTTGTTCAAGCCATGTACACAGTAGTTCTCCCTCCACTGTTGTGGTAGCTCTCCTCCAATTATGCATGTCACATTCTCTAGCATTGTAAATTGTGCAATAGCTGCGCTATTTCAAACCATGTGCGAAATATCAATCTGTGCAATAATAATAATTGGGACACTGCTGCTATATTTGTGCAACCTCAACCTACTTATGAGATCACCAATAAAGATAGCTGTGCTGCCCCCTACACTCAATGCTCTATAAAATATATACAGTGCCAGAATTCATAAAGTGCAACATTAAAGTGCTAGCAATCCATAAAAGTGCTTCAGATAAAGTGCTTCAGTTCTTGAATAGGCATGACACTACATCACTTCCAATTAGTGGAATGCAAGCTAGCTCCTGTGTGCATTGGAGCAGCGGCATCCCAGTACATTTTAGCATCATATTATTCCGAGTGCCAAGGGAGGCACTAGATATTGTGAGTGCATACTTTTATGATTTTGTGGGGATTTTTTAATAAATAGCATTGCACAATGAGACCTTTTTGGTTCTTTTCCTATGTGTGTGGAGTATTGCGGGGCTGTGGATGGTGACTTACCTCCAGAGGCTGACCAGAGATATTAAGCCCAGTTTATACCTCAGTGTGTACTTAGGAGGTCAACAACTTGCGGTGAGTTTGGTCCTAAAAGGGCACGAGAGTGGTCACCGGAACAAGCATTTTTCTTTCTCAGCACAGAGCACAGTCACTTTATGTTCAAGAACTGGAGCAATTTATCTGAAGCACTTTGCACTTTTATGGACTGCTAGCACTTTAATGTTGCACTTTGTGAATTGTGGCACTGTATGTATTGTATAGCGTGTAGAGTGTAGGGGGCAGTGCAGCTATCATTATTGAAGATCATTCTCTAGCAGCCCAGTCTATACTATGCTCTCTGACAAGCCCTCACCCCCGGCAAGTTATGTTTCCTAGCATGTAGCCCCCCTTTAGTGGTGGTTGATAAGCCAGTTCCTGCACTAGGGGCCTACTGTAGATCATGAGAACGGGAGGTTGGTTACTTCTCCCTTTTAGCTGGGGTACTCATCAGCATGTTGCGACCTGTCACATTGTGAATGGCCATGTGGCCCAAAACAGTAGCAGTCAGTTCATGGGTAATTTACCTGTTTCACTAGTATTTGTACTAAGACAATGTGCCTAAAGCTTCCACAGCGCCAGGACATCAGCTGAATCCTCCACACTCTACCTGACACCCTGAGGGCCAAAGGAAAAACATCTGTACACCTTATTCCACTGTTCACAAGCCCCAAAAGGGTATAGAGACCCTTTACACCATACACTACATTATACTCAACCCAGCTAGCCCATTAATGGAATGTCCAGTCGGGAAACTTGCATTTCTGGTTACTTCACTAACTGGTAAAACAGCATTACAGGGTCCAAATAATAGTAAAATATTCAAACATTGACATCTCTTCCAAAGAGTTCAATAATCCTGCATCAAAGTCTTCTTATCAAGACACCTACGTCGGATACCGATTCCTATATCTGAGTCTAGTGACCACCGGTACTACGTCCTAATAACTTGAGAAACCTTCTCTACAGTTACAAACTTATAAAATGATAATAAACCTGGGACATTACGACAAAATGGTCAATCACTTCATTGGTCTTTACGT
>BLSH010298745.1:199805-218245 GCA_018402905.1 Glandirana rugosa | reverse complement strand
TGTGTATAAGAGACAGGTATTTGAGAGAGCAAATCTTACTTAAAGCAAATTTAAATTGTACTGAAAGTGATAGTAAATTGCACCAATTATTATTTTTTAAACCATGCAATGTAAAGGCATAATGTGCTAGTATGCATCTCATACTAGCACATTATGAAATACATACCTTAGAGCAAAGCCCCCCAGCACCACACTGTCACCGCTGACAGGCACTTCCATCTTCACCCGGTCTTCCTTCTGGGTTCATGTCTTCCAGCCATCTGATTGGCCGTGCCGCGATGATGTCACGAACCGTGGCACAGAGCTCTAAAGGGACAGCACAGGTATACAGTCCCTTCAGAGTGCATTCGCCAGTGACATCACTGGCTGCATGCAGTGTGAATATCTCCTAAACCATGCAGGTATAGGAGATCTTAATTTTTCCTATAGGTAAGCATTATTATAAGCAGTGGTGGTTGGTGGTTTTTTTTTGGGGGGGGGTGGCAAAAAAAACCCCAGCCCCTGCCACCCCCACGGTCGAATCACAGACGGCAACCAGCCCCCTGCCGTCTGGTCGGGTCATGGCCAGCTATGCCAGGAGGGCAGGGGAGAGCAGAGAGTGAGCAGGGTTTACACAGATCCCGCTCTTGTCACTGATCTGCAGCTGCAGCGAGAGGAAGGGGGGCAGCCCACAGCCATACACATCCAAGAGGAGAGCTGGCTTCCATCTCTGTACCCCATACTCTCTCATAGCAGCAGCACTGGTGGGGGGAGGGGTGGCAAGCAGAGTACACACAGATGTAGAGTTCCCTGGCTGTTTGCATTTCCTATCAGTGGAGGCACAATGAGGGAACAGAGGATGACAGCCGGTCCGCACATACCCCATCCACGATTGCTTCCCTTGTTGGGCACGGTAGACTACTGAGAGCAGCCAGGTGGACAGAGCCAGGCCGCAGCACGCCATCCTTCTTCTATCTGCTCAGGCTGCTCTGCATGTCACTAATGGATGGGCCGCCACTGATTATAGGCTTACCTGTAGGTACAAGTGACAGAAAAGGGTTTGCTTCCACTTTAAAAGAGATATATGGGTTTTTTGAAGAATCATACTTACCTAGGTGGTTGCTGCATCTGTCCCCCGGCACCTCCAACACAGCTCCGTGAGCAGAGAGCTGGTGACTGTCAGTCACTGGCTCTCTATCCCCCCCCCCCCCCCACACACACACACACACATGCACACATTTACTAGAGGGCTGTGGAGGGGGCTGCTGAGAGGCTGGGCCGGGTGCTGGTCCAGGTATGTGGACACCATTTTTGCAATCCTGGACCGGCTCTGTGATGTCAGCTCACAGCGGGCTTCAGCATTTGGCTGTACTTCTCCAGCTGGTCACAGGAGTGCAGAACGAACTGCACTCCTGTGACCCACAGGAAAAGTACAGCCAAACAAGCTTTGGCTGTAGTTCTCCTTTAAGCACCACAAACCAAAAACGCTATTTGATTAATTTTTTATACTCAAAGCAAACTCCCCCATCCATCCAGTACTTGATGCTCACCCAGATGACAAATTTACCTCGGATAATTTTATAGGCAAGGTTGTGGATGAACAGTAGAGAAAAACAATGAAAATGGTCCGACTCCTACAACAGAATCTGCACTAGGAACCAGTGATTTCCGTAATAGTAATATGCAGTGTGAAACATGTGAATGTAGTTTTCAAAAAGACAGGTCACTTAAAGGCAAACTGTAGAATTCGGAACGCTAGAATAAATCATCATTATCAGCATTTTTAACCTGGTGCATTGACTCCGGAGCTACAACTCATATGACCAAACATACAAATTTTACACCCAGCTGGATCAAAGCAAGACAGAAATAATTACAACAGCTAATGGATGATATATGATCTCAATATGAGCTATGGAATAGAAAAAGTCTGAAACATCAAAGTCTTTGGAAGCAAAGCATGCTTACATGTTCCTAAAAAAAATGTACAAAATGGGAACCTTGTACTAAGGTATATTTGCCGGCTACAGTGGTTCTCAAAAGGGTTACAAAATCCTGTAACCATGCAACTATGCAGATATAGGTGCAAAGACCATTCCCATATATCATACTGTGATTAGTGGTTCTGCCACTAGGTAATGGTGTTATAGTTGATGCTTGGGTAACCGCTTTCTGTCCAGCATATGTATATAAATGTCCTATGTGGGGAGGGAATATACCAGGATCATGGCCGCAACTGCAACCATTATTCTGATATCCTGCATCATCTTCCACCGTCCCTGTGCTCTCCCATTCCACCCGTGTAAGTGGTCGGGGCAGCTGCCTACAGGGGAGATAGAGGAACACTTGGTCCCCCATCTCCTTTGTGATTAATGAAGCTCAAACCGCGATGAGGATTTTGCCAATTCCAATGTCTGTGATAATTAAACCTATCTCTGTTTAATCAGCAGCCTTGGAGCGGAGAGAAGGGATCAGAGGGTCAACAGACCCCTGATCTCTCCATAAAGGGTACCTGTCACTGCCCAAAGCTATCACAAGGGATCTTGTTCACCCCTTGTGATAGCAATAAAGTTGAGTGAAAAATAAAAAATAAAAACAAATGTAAATAAAATATTTTTTATGAAGCACCCCTCTCACCCTATGCTCACGTGCAAATGCAAATGTGCACACAGGTTCAGCAAGCATATATAAACAGTGTTTGCGCCAAACATGTGAGTGTGTAAACGTCAGAGTGAGAGCAATAAATCAAGTGCCATAGCTCACGTTTAATCCTAAAGTGATAACATGTAAAAGCTTTTACAGCGTCACCAATTTAAAATTTTAGGTACTGTAGTTTGTCGAAAATTCACAGGCATGTGCAAATTTTGCATGTTTAGTATCTATTTACCAGCGCAACATCATCATTTATATTTTACCAAAATATGGATTTAATTTGTGTTTGTGTGCACTAAAATTAGTTTGATAAACAGCTGAGCAAATATCAGGCAACATATAAAAAATTGCAACAGCCACCATTTTATTCCCCGGGGCCTCTGTTTTCTGAAATTGTATAATGTTTGGGAGTTCTAAGTGATTTTCCAGCAAAATGCTGATTTTAACATGTATGTGAAAGGATATCCAAGCTTCCTGGTTCGGTGGCATCAATATATTAAAGATGCATATACTCCCCAAATTGTTATACTTAATTCAGGCTTTACCCATTGTACTTCCTTCCACTTCTTTTCACAATCTTTGCTCCATAGTGATTCGGCTTATCTGGGGTGGCAGCCTCTCCAGATTAAAACAAACTTCTCTGTTACCCCAAATCTGAGGGTGGGACGGGTCTCCCAGATTTCGAACTATATCATCACTCTGCGATTGTGTCCTGATCTGGAATGGTTCCCTCGCCCCCTGAATACAGCCTCAAACTTGGTGGAACTAGATATGTCTCCTGTAGACCTCTGGGCTCTGCTATGGGGCTACGATTCCACATTTAAATCCTTGGCTACGCTTCCCCCCCTGACGGTGGCAGCCCTCCAAGTTTGGTGCCGTAGGAGAGGTACTTACTCGCTTTACACCGACCCATGTCCATTGACCCCGTTATTTGACAATACAGCCCTTCCTGAGAGCAGAGAGGTGTTGAGTTTCAGATCCTACGACAGATCCTCCTGGCCCATAACACCCTTTTTTTTACACCCGTCCCTCTGGTCCTTGTAGCCCACCCTACTGCTACACCCTCTACGATAAATTGGTTGAAATTTCAATTATCAACCTAATTTAAACCATTATTCGCCTCAAATACATAAACTTTTGCTAGATTTCAAACACTTGTGTCTCCTCCTGGAGTTCCCCCACCACACTTTTGCAGGGATATACAAATCCATATTGGCTCACACCCACAATACACTTTCCACCTTCACTAAACTGTGGTCAAGGGAGCTGGGATTTGAGGTCCCCTTTGAGGATTGGCATACGGCATTTCTCTTTACTCACAAATCTTCTATCTCGGACTATGCTGAAGAGAAGAACTACAAACTATTATCCAGATGATACCGTGATCTTGTTACCATCAATCAGATTTTTCCAACGTCTACAGGCACATGTTGGCGCTGCCACACGAGGAGGGGAATGTATCTGCACATCTGGTAGGAGTGTGACATATCTGCCCTTTTTGTTTGCAGATCTTCCAGATCTACACAGAGATCTAAGATGAACCCTTTACCCCCTCCCCTCTATAACTCTGTTGTCCATTCTCATTCTTCTTAAATTCCAAAAATCTAGTTTACTAAGATTCTTCCTCTCCGCAGCCACACAATTGATATCCAGACACCGGAAGA
This sequence comes from Glandirana rugosa, assembly GCA_018402905.1. Classification (NCBI taxonomy): domain Eukaryota; kingdom Metazoa; phylum Chordata; class Amphibia; order Anura; family Ranidae; genus Glandirana; species Glandirana rugosa. The sequence continues at coordinate 213,950 of BLSH010298745.1, read as the reverse complement.
GTACTACCAGCCCACCTTTATCTTCTTGGGTAAACAAAATGAATGGCATTATGCTTATGGAGGAGATGCAAGCTAGAGAGCTTGATAAGTGGGAAAATTCCCCACCACTTGATACGCATGGATGCATTACTCCTCTTCGGAGAAATTGAGTAATAGAATTCGACAATAATCCAAATCCTTTTCCCCTTTTATTTTTTCTGTTGTTTTATATCCAGAGCAAACTCATCTCCTTTGTTCTTCCTTCCCTCTTTTTCTATTTTCCATCTTTCCTTTCCCTTTTCCTTGCTAAACTTTTTCTTTTATGTTCCCCGACTTTTACCCAAACATTATTACATAACCGATGTTTAAGGGTCTCCTGACTTTGGTCCAATGTGTACACCTTGGACTGTTCTGAGGACAATAACTTTACCCATTCTCATGTATGTTTATCCTTTGAATAGCGCTCTTCGTTCTATGAATAATGACCCTTCTTGAGAATTTCCTGTTTTCTTTTATGTTATTTATTTATTTTATTTATATTTATTTCAGGTACTTACATAGTGATGCCTGTATTGCAATGTCCTTATTGCTTTATTAATAATGTTTATGTGCATTTGAATTCACTCACTATGAGTGACTGTCTATATCACTTTCTGAAAATTTGTTAATAAAAAATATATTCAACCTTAAGGCCTCATACACACGGGTGTTTTTTGATGCCACTTTTTTTGGGCATTTTTTGCAGCTCTCCATGTTATTCAATGGACATCTAAAAATGCTGACGTTTTTGAGCAGTAGAGGGCATCGATGTTAGTGAGCTGTTTCTAGAACGCGGCACCAACGCGTTCTGAGGCTGTAGCGTTTTGGCGTTTTTTGATGCTAATCGGCAATACGCTCACTAACGCCGTACCGGTGTTAACCAGCGTTTTTTGACGCCAACGTTTTTAGGTTGAAAAATAGCAGAGGACTGATTTTTTTTTAAAAAACACCTATTGACGCCGACGCTCACTAACGCTGATGCAAAACGACGAAAAAAACGCAGATTTTTCCAAAATGTCGGACCCAACGCTTTGCTTATTTTTTTTCAGACGCCCATGTTTATGAGGCCTAACATGTATGTGAAAAATGTCAAAATTTCCCCGGGTGGCAAATGGTAACGTAATACTCTTCCTAGAGATACTACAGGGTTATTGTTTCCAATAAACCAAGAAGGGCCATGCATCCAGCATCATCTTGACTTGTAATAGACATATCTGCAGCAGCTTTCCTACCATTAGCCTCATAATCCAGTTTCACAGTTCAGTCTAAATGAACCTGTTTAGTAACAGCGTACATATTCTAATAATACAATTAGCATATTGACAGACTGAGAAGTCCACTGGACCTTATAACAGCTCACAAATATTCACCATAATACTGTACCAGTCCTTTACAGCAAATGCCAAAAGAGCCTGATTGCCATATTCAGGCTTGATCTGGGCCAATCAGGTTTGTTAGAACAGGCATATAAATTCACTGTCACCCATAATATTTAAGGCCTCATACACACGGGCATTTTTTACAGCCACGTTTTTTAGCGTTTTTTACAGCTCTCTGTGTTTTTCAATGGCCCCATAAAAACGCCAATGTTTTTGAGCTGTAGATGGCGTCGGCGTTAGTGAGCTGAAAGTAGTACCTACGGCCAGCGCGTTCCGAGGCTGTAACATTTTGGCGTGTTTGAAGCCAATGCGGCAAAACGCTCACTAATGCTGTACAGACGTTAACCAGCGTTTTTGACGCCAACGTTTTCAGGTTAAAAAATAGCAGAGGAATGTTTGTTTTTTAAAAAACGCCTATTGACACCTAACGCGCATTAACACTCATTAACGCCGATGCAAAACACCATAAAAACGCAGCTTTTTCCCTGACGTTGGGCCCGAGGTTTTGCTTATTTTTTTCATACGCCCGTGTGTATGAATCCCAAGTGTCCTAATTTAGCACAGTTGTGGAATTTTCCCAGCTAAGGAAAGTGCAGATGCTACCTGTTCTTGAAATAACTATAGTTACATTTTGTCGTGTCATAAAATTGACTCTTCTAAAAAAAAAAAAAAAATTTCAAATGATGAAACCTGTGAATGCACAGAAAACTGACAGTAATATTTTGTCTGCTTGTAACAACTGGTGGTCTGTAAATGTTTCAGTTCATATTACATGAAATTACATTTGTTCCTAACTACAATATGTTACATGCTTCAGGGCCATTTAGGTCTGTCTGCAAGCAAGAAGGAATTGAAAGCATTCTTCGTTGTCAGATAACTAATAGATGTTACTTATACGCACTACGCAATTTACAGAACACCTACATTCAGCACACATTTTTAAATGCAGCCCTTGACCAAGTCCACAAAGTTCTACAGTATTTATTTTGAAAGCGGTTTTAGACTCAAGACCAAAAATGGAATACATTGCAGCTTACTAATCTTTGTGATAGCTGCATTCATTTTCCTTTTTAGGCTTTTTTTCCCTCTGTTTTCACCTGTGATCTAGCCAGTAACACATCTACTGTATAGGGTGTTTACACTCTTGATCAAGGAGAAACAGAGACACATTTGGACAGCAGCATTTATAATCGGGGGGGGGGGGGGGCGCAGGAGGGTGTTAGATATAATAGCAGATTTAGATACACTAACAAATTGAAACCAAGAGCCTGTCGGTGGTAAATGGTTTGGCTCAACCCGCTAAATGCTACATCTGCGGGACAGCTTGGTATATTGTAAAACAACAGATTTATTGGCCAGATCATCAGGTGAAAATAAAAGAAAGGAAGCCTACAAAGGAAAATGAACGCAGCCACCACATCTAGCAATTGGTAGGTTGCAACATAATAGAAGTTTGCTTTTGGTGTTAATACAGCTTTAAGATTGACACTGAAATGTTGACATTGGTATTGAAAATATGACTGTTCATGTCAAATTTAATTTAAGGATTTTTATTTAAAGTGATAGTTAACCCACCCATGTAAAATTACAGTATCCTCTCTGTTTATGTATGTAATGTCCCCCTGTGTCTGTGCCTAAACATAATGCAGTATATACCTGTGTACAGAGAGCCAATCGGCACTCACATGCCCTGGCGGCTCTCTCCTCTCTCGGCCTGACAGCTGAGGTTCCCCCACTGACATCAGGGGAGGGTAAGAGGAGAGGAGGAGAGAGGCGGCGGGTCACCTGAACGCCAGTCGGCGCTCTGTACACGGGTATATACTGCATTATTTTTATAAGGCACAGACACAGGGGGCCATAACATACATTAGCAGAGAGGATACTGTAAGAAAATAACAGTAATTTTAGCAGCAGGAGTGGAGGCGGTGGCCATGGACACAGAGATGGCAGGCAGGGAGGGAGAGGAGAAGAGGACAGAGGAGGATAGATGAGAGCTGTGGATGACAGAGGCAAGTAAACTGACCAGGGTGTCAGGGCTCAACAGCCATGATATACCGTGGTCAGTTTACATAGGGGAGGACAGGACCAGGCAGCATCAGCCACGTATTTCAGGTGATACAGGGGGCCAAATTACACAGCACAAGCACTGTACTGTATAACATGCTTTAAAGCAGGGATATGCAATTAACGGACCTCCAGCTGTTGCAAAACTACAAATCCCATCATGCCTTTGCCTCTGGGTGTCATGCTTGTGGCTGTCAGAGTCTTGCTATGCCTCATGGGATTTGTAGTTCTGCAACATCTGGAGGTTCGCTAATTGCATATCCCTGCTTTAAAGGAATAGGTTCTTTGTTTATTTATTTTTAGGTTAACAAACACTTCAAGGATAGTGATCATATAAAGCCATTTATTATCACATAGCTGTTTGGCTCATTTTTAATGCAATGATAACAGAAAGTACCCAAATGGCCCTGATCAAAAGTTTACATACCCTGGAATGTTTGGCCTTGGTACAGACACACAAGGTAATACACACAGGTTAAAATGGCAATTAAAGGTTAATTTTCCAAAAGCTGTGGCTTTTTAAATTGTAATTAGTGTCTGTGTATAAATAGTCAATGGGTTTGTTAGCTCTCATGTGGATGCACTAATCAAGCTAGATACTGAGCCATGGGGGGCAGAAAAGAACTGTCAAAAGACCTGTGTGACAAAGTGATGGAACTTTATAAGGTTGGAAAATGATATAAAAAGATATCCAAAGCCTTTAATATGCCAGTCAGTACTGCTCAATCACTCATTAAGAAGTGAAAAATTCAGGAATCTCTTGACACTAAGCCAAAGATTGCAACCACTGTCATTGACGCTAAAGGAGGCAATACACAGTATAAAGAACTAAGGGTATGCAGACTTTTGAACTGAGTCATTTCATTTGTTTACTTGTTGCCATGTTTTATTTTATGATTGTGCCATTCTGTTATGACCTGCAGTTGAATATGAATCCCATTAGAAATAAAAGAAATGTGTTTTGCCTACTCACTCAGGTTTTCTTTAAAAATAGTACAGACTGTACCGCATATTACCAATTCTCCAAGGGTATGCAAACTTTTGAGAACAACTGTATATCTTCCCTCTTATTTTAGAAAACACTATGGCACTTTCTTTGAACATACAGTGCCTTGAAAAAGTATTCATACCCCTTGAAATGTTCCTCATCTTGTCATGTTATAACCAAAAACGTAAATTTATTTTATTGGGATTTTATGTGATAGACCAACACAAAGTGGCACATAATTGTGAAGTGGAAGGAAAATGATAAATGGTTTTCAACATTTTTTACAAATAAATATGTGAAAAGTGTGGCGTGCATTTGTATTCAGCCCCCCTGAGTCAATATTTTGTAGAACCGCCTTTCCCTGCAATTACAGCTGCAAGTCTTTTTGGGGATGTCTCTACCAGCTTTGCACATCTAGAGAGGAACATTTTTCCATTCTTCTTTGCAAAATAGCTCAAGCTCTGTCAGATTGGATGGAGAGCGTCTGTGAACAGCAATTTTCAAGTCTTCAAGAAAGGAAGGGTGACCCCTAAAAGTCACACAGCCATGGCGTCCTACTGCAATGAATGGAGTGGCAACCTCAGCATGGACTCAAATCAGGCCAAGTCTTGCCAGAGATTCTCAATTGTATTTAGGTCTGGACTTTGACTGGGCCATTCTAACACATAAATATGCTTTGATCTAAACCATTCCATTGTAACTCTGATTGTATGTTCTGAGTTGTTGTCCTGCTGGAAGCTGAACCTCTGCCCCAGTCTCAAGACTTTTGCAGAATCTAACAGATTTTCTTCTAAGATTGTCCTGTATTTGGCTCCATCCATCTTCCCATCAACTCTGACCAGCTTCCCTGTCCCTGCTGAGGAAAAGCAATCCCAAAACATGATGCTGCCACCACCATGTTTCACAGTGGGGATGGTGTGTTAAGAGTGATGTGCAGTGTTAGTTTTCTGCCACACATAGCGTTTTGCTTTTAGGCCAAAAAGTTAAATTTGGGTCTCATCTCACCAGAGCACCTTCTTCCACATGTTTGCTGTGTCCCCCACATAGCTTCTTGCAAACTGCAAATGGGATTTCTTAAGGCTTTCTTTCAGCAATGGCTTTCTTCTTGCCACTCTTCCATAAAGGCCAGATTTGTGGAGTGCACGACTAATAGTTGTCCTGTGGGCAGATTCTCCCACCTCAGCTGTGGATCTCTGGATCTCTGCAGCTCCTCCAGAGTTACCATGGGCCTCTTGGCTGCTTCTCTGATTAATGCTCTTCTTGCCTGACCTGTCAGTTTAGGTGGACGGCCATGTCTTGGGAGGTTTGCAGTTGTGCCATACTCTTTCCATTTTCAGATGATGGATTGAACAGTGCTCTGTGTGATTTTCAAAGCTTGGGATATTTTTTTTATAGCCTAACCCTGCTTTAAACTTCTCCACAACTTTATCCCTTACCTGTCTGGTGTGTTCCTTGGCCTTCTTGATACTGTTTGTTCACTGGGGTTCTCTAACAAACCTCTGAGGGCTCAAGGAACAGTTGTATTTATGCTGAGATTAAATTACACCAGGTGGACTCTACAGGGTGGGCCATTTATATGGATACACCTTAATAAAATGGGAATGGTTGGTGATATTAATTTCCTGTTTGTGGCACATTTGTATATGTGAGGGGGGAAACTTTTCAAGATGGGAGGTGACCATGGTGGCCATTTTGAAGTTGGCCATTTTGAATCCAACTTTTGTTTTTTCAATAGGAAGAGGGTCATGTGACACATCAAACTTATTGGGAATTTCACAAGAAAAACAATGGTGTGCTTGGTTTTAACGTAACTTTATTCTTTCATGAGTTATTTACAAGTTTCTGACCACTTATAAAATGTGTTCAATGTGCTGCCCATTGTGTTGGATTGTCAATGCAATCCTCTTCTCCCACTCTTCACACACTGATAGCAACACCGCAGGAGAAATGCTAGCACAGGCTTCCAGTATCCGTAGTTTCAGGTGTTTCAGTTTGATGTGTCACATGACCCTCTTCCTATTGAAAAAACAAAAGTTGGATTCAAAATGGCCGACTTCAAAATGGCCACCATGGTCACCACCCATCTTGAAAAGTTTCCCCCCTCACATATACTAATGTGCCACAAATAGGACGTTAATATCACCAACCATTCCCATTTTATTAAGGTGTATCCATATAAATGGCCCACCCTGTATTTACTAATTAATTGAATTCTGAAGGCAATTGGTTCCACCAGAGTTTAGTTAGGGGTATCAGGGTAAATGGGGGCTGAATACCAATGCACATCACATTTTTTCACATATTTATTTGTAAAATTGTAAAACCATCTATCATTTCCTTCCACTTCACAATTATGTGCCACTTTGTATTGGTCTATCACATAAATCCAAATAAAATACATTTATGTTTTTAGTTGTAACATGATAAAATGTGGAAAATTTGAAGGGGTATGAATACTTTTTCAAGGCACTGTATCCTGTACTTTTTGTGGTGTTTATTTCCAGGACAGATTTGAACCATCTGCCCATTCTAGGCCTACTGATTGATTTAACTGTCTTTTGCCCACCTCCTGTTTTTTTTTTTTTTTAAACTGCTTTAAAGCAGAACTAAATTCTCCTATCCTTTTTATCCAAGGAAGCTGCCATCTTAGCTTCTGTTTGATTTGCAACTGCCATAGTGCAGCACATGTGATCAGGTATGACACCAGCTAATAGATGGTTTGACAATTTAGAAGAGTGCCCAAGCCAATGTGACAGCTGGCATTGCAGAATGTAATTGTTTTGAAACCATTAAATCAATGGGTTTAGTTCATGCTTTAAATACAACATTACTGAAAATAAACCTGTGCTCTATATCAAGATATTCAAAATATAAGTCCTGGCAATGTGCAGACACTACTAAGACTTGATTTATGATGGCTCCATGGTAATCCCTGCTAACTGCTATTCCACTGTCCATTGAGCTTATCCCCATGGCCAGTAAGGACTCTCTCGTTGGAGAGGGGGTAGAAGTTGATGGAGCTTAGTTGCGTAGTCAAGTAAAGCTAAGTTGTAATAACATAATTAAAGCTCAGAGTAAGGCACAGAAGAGGCAATTTGGTCAATAAATATACAGGAATAGCAGGGAGGATGTATTCTTTAAAAAGTTTCAAATAAAGTACAAGTTTCCTTGGATGTAAAAGTGGAGTACCATTTCTTGCTGAGTCTTATCATATTTAGCAAAGAACTTGACAAATGTTAGCTGGAAATTATAATCTTTAGTTTACCTTCCCTTCTCTTCCTCATCAGCCATATATATGCCCTCTTCAGCATTACATTCAGTTGCGTATACACCATATCTCCACAAATCCCTAGCTTATTTTTGCTTCCCTAACAGCCAAATCCACCCTTCATCATATATTTATTATTGCTGACTTCTAGCAGTCATTTATACACCTCTTCTCAGCAGCAATTTTTAAATTTCCATCCCAAGAACCTTGGCAAGTCTAAATACAACATCACCTCCAATTATATACCATCCCATCCAATATCCCTCCACAAAAACATTTGCATTGCCAGCCAACTCAGTATCTATGTATAAATCACTTTGCCTTCCAGAGAATGCAATTGAGCATACACTGTATACCACCCGCTAAGCTCTGCCCAACACAGAGATGTGCCCCTTATGATGTCAGCATCGACAAAACGCATCAGCTGGAGCTTAACGATCCTGGATTGTACTGGTGGTTTGTGGGCTGGAGTAATCCTAGCATTGTTGGGCGGTATACAGGTTATTATACCCACACAGTGCTGCTCTGCTACTTGCTTTGTTTAGTAAAAAGCATTCTCTTCTTTACATTCATGTAAAGGCCGGTTCACACATAGGTGACTTGCGATCCGACTTGTGTCGCCCCAAGTCACTTGATATCAGAAATCCCATTGAAGTCAATGGGAGCCATCTTAATGTACACTACTGATTTCGCTCCCACTTCAAGGCGATTTCAGAAAAGGTTCCTGTACTACTTCAAGGTGACTTCTCTCTGACTTGTGCCCATAGAATTCAATGGAAGTCGCCTCCAAGTCAGATCCCCATCTATATTGAAGCGACTCTACAAGAAAAAGAAAATAATTTTCCCAGGTAAAAGGAATGATGTCAGAAGAGCTATATTCTCTGATTGTCCACAGGCAAAGTTGCCTGGCATGGAGGTCGCTTTAAGTAGCGTTGGAAGTCGCCCAAAGTCACGCTGAAGTCGCCTTGAAGTCGCGCAAAGTCGCCACTGAAGTCCAATCGCCTATGTGTAAATCGGCCCTAAGTGTCATTTTAAATTCTTTACAGTAAATCTATTGCAGTGAGCACTATGTTCTTTCTTTGTCTTTTTTTAGCTTGATTGCCTGGTGTATCTCGGTGGCTGACCCTGTTGATTAGCTTGGTTTGCTGGGACCAGTGATTAATGAATATGTGCTGGTGATTTATGTGGGCTGCATTGCATTGCAGGTGTTGCCATTATTAGGTCCATCTAAAAGTGCCTGTCTAAATTCCTAGTTTGAGAAATATGCATATTTGACATTTTTTGTGAAGGTCAAAATTATAAGTTGAGAGAGCACCCAAAAGATGATGGTGGAGGTTCTTTCCCCTTCAAGTGCACATCACTACTGTTTTGCAAGGTTTGGACTGTTTTGGACCTACCATGTTGGACTTAACACTTTTGGTGTTATACTATTATGTTTTATATATTGATTTACAAGATTTTGGACTGTTTTATCACAAGTTTCAAGGAGTTTGGTCTTATACAACTTTGTTTTTATATTAAGTATACTTTAAATGTTTGACTATTTTGAAGAATCTGATTATTTGAATAAGTTAAATAATGTATTGATTGAATTAGTGGAACACTTGTACTGTATACACATTTCTTATAGCATGTTCACATCTCTGACCATCTCCTGTAGCATATCCAGCCCCTGACAGTCTTATGTAAAGATGCTTTCTCTAATTACAGATGCTGAAAATGATTGGTGGCTTTTTGATGATGTGCTGTTGTTAGACCCCATAAATCTTGCAGATTCAGCACTACTAATTTGTAATCTCCAAGTTATTTTCTCCATTCCTGGTTAGTCCTCTATACCAAGTGTGTTGTAAATATGGGCTTAGATCTCCAATCTGACTTGAAGCCAAACCCTGCCTCACCATTCAACAATCCAATACCATAGCCTCAGAAGTCAATAGAATTTTGGGAATCGTTTGTTGAATAGTAGGTGGTAGAGCTAAGCTCCAGGTCAAAGCCTAAGTCAATGTGGACAGGGTACCTGTATGAAGCATTCTCCCTGTGCATGACACAAACAGGTTGGAGGGTTATGTTAGCTTCTCCTCAATATTTCTTTTTAATGTCATACTGTAGAGGTGTCAAAAAGACAGGACGGGGACTAGGCTTCTGCATTCTTGTACCCATTGGTAGGGAATGGGGAACTCTTTAGTTACTTCCTATCTGTAGGATAATTTTTGATAAGTCCCCAACAAGCCAAGTGACAAAAAGCAGTACCCCATAGCAAGTAATCAAAATGTACCTTGCAACTGCAAATAAACTATTTAAGACATTAGGGGCCGGTTCACACCATGCCTGCACAGGAATGTGCTGTGCGTACCTGTGCAAATCACATGCGGTCCTGTGCAGTGCGATTTTAGCCCATTCATTTTGAATGAGCTAAAATCTCACTGCACCGCACCAAAAGTAGTGCATGCGCTACTTTTTAGGTTTCATGCACACTGGTTTATTCTAAACGTTGTTGCTCCTGACAGGAGAAACTCAGCGTTACAAATAACCCTAAATGCACTGCGAAAGTACCATGCAATCCGGCGCATGCAGGTGTGGGCAAATGCACTGCGTTTGAGGTGTGGATAACTTTGTTTTGACACCCGCTGTAGATCGTAAATTGAGTGCATTTTGCATGCAGTGTGAATCGCACAGCAATGTACAGCGCATTCCTGTGCGATTCATGGGCAGGTATGGTGTGAACCAGCCCTAAAGTGTGTAGCTTCTAAGTATATATACTGAATATATGCTGCTGTGCTCTAACATGCCAGCTTAGCAACATATTTTCATGTTATACAAATTCCTGTCGCCAATGACCAGACAATCGTAAGAGCAAGCACTGAAGGCAAGTTTAAATTAGATAAATGTTAATAATGCAGAGGTGAAAAAGATCTTACAATGAGAGGGGAAAAGGTCTTAAGGTCAGCTAACCCAGAAGTTTACAGGTGAAAATGCATTCCTTTACAGGCCAATAAACAAGCTACAGGACTAGGTATAATATTTTATGTACTGAGTAAGTAACATGACCATAGAAGGCCAAATATTTTAACAAATTTCATAATTACTCCAAGTAGTTCAGAGCAATGAAAAATTGTAAAGTTAGGTGATCTATAGAAACTCCAAAAGTGTAAATCAATCTGCACAATGAATATACTCAATATGAATGTGAAAAACACTTATACACACAAAAGCAAATCAAAACAACAAAAAGGTTGCAAGCTAAAACTAGAAGCCTTTTTTTAAGATTCAGCTACTAGGAGAAGAAAAAAAACTCATTTTTTTTGGCGTCTTTGGGAGTGATTTGCCAGAAGAAAAAAAAAATGCAGAACTTTCCTAACTGCTACTAAAACTGGCACAAAAATGCTATTCTAAGTGTTTTTCATCCAGCACTTTTCTGACTTTTTTTTTAGCTTATAGTGTGCATGGAGCCTTAGCGCCCTTTCACACGGGTGGACCTATTGGGTCCACCTGTCAGTTTTTCAGGTGGGCCCAATCGGACCCTCCAGTCTCCTCTATGGAGCGGTAGATGTCATCGGACATGTGCCCGTTGACACCCACCAACATCCTATCTGATCCTGTCCGCTAAAAACAAATTAGGACGTGTTCCCCATCCGTCTGGCAGATCGGGTCGGATGTAAGCAGACTCTTAGTCCTTTTACATCCGACTGCCCATAGAGGAGAACGAGCTGTGTCTGCGTGCCCTCTGCTCAGCGGAGTTCAACAGACAGATTCCCGCTGAGCAGGTGGACTGCACCGGAGCCCGCCTCGTGTGAAAGTGGCCTTAGTGACTTTGTGAGTATACACGTAATCATTTTTCATAGTTTGAATCTAATGACATTACCATATTCATACAATATGTTGTAACATGTTCTATTTATTTGAGTGCTGAAGGATGACTGAAAGTAAAGTTTCAGCTAATGAGCATGGTAGAATTTCCAATAAGTACAAGACTCGAGGTGCATGGAGGCATTTCACATAGTTCAAATTCTGGCTAGGAAGCAGCCATGTGCTGTACATGTTTAACTACAAAATTACTGAGGCCCAACTAAACTTTATAGACAGATTTACACCTGGTAAACATATCTCCAGGGTAGGATCCAGAAAGAGACAACATGATCTACAGAGAAATTAGCTTTGTAAATGCTGAGTTTGTAATACATCATTCTCCTAAACACCAAACTTGCTTATTAAAGAGGAGGTAAACGCTGCCTTTTTTTTTTTTTTGGTGACCTACAAAGTAAAGGCATGATGTGTTAGTATGCATCGCATACCTGAAAAGCCCTCGTCGTCCCCACTGGAGGCCACATCCATCTTTGCCTTCCTTCCGGGTCCGCGGACTCCCACTGTGTGACTGGCCAGAGCCATGTGATGTCATTCCCAGGCATGCACGGAAGAGCCGCCGGTCATGCACAGGGCTTTGAAAAAACAACACGGATGGACGTTTTTTCAGAGCACATGCACCGATGACATCTTTGGCGCAGTATACAGTAAATATCTCCTAAACAGTGCAAGTTTAGGAGATATTTACAGTACCTATAGGTAAGCCTTATTATAGGTTTAGCTCTAGGTACAAACATTAGAGGGAAGTTTACTTCCTCTTTAAAGCTGAAGCTTGATCAGCCTATTACTTGCCTCTCTGGTTTATACTTTCCTTATTCACCAACATGTTATTTATTTTTTAGTAGAACTTTCCTGTTTTATTTACACATCGTATTTTAGGCCCAGTGTAATAATCACTGGGTTTCTGAGTGTAGCACCCCAAAGGCTCAAACACCCCAATGGCAGGAAGACACCTCCAGAGACAGAGTCCATGGTTAAAATAGGGGATTAAGAAAGGATACGGGGTGCCTTTTGTGTTTGTTGAGCGCTACACCCACTGAAAGCAATAGGATTTCATGACTAGGGTAGTTCAGAGCTAACCCCCTTGACCTTGTACCCCCCAACAAACTACCCCCCCCCCCCACCATTAACCTCAAGTCACCCTTCCTTATAAAAAACATGCAACACATGATTGGGCGAACACGGCTCTTTATTTAAACATAACTTTTATTTATATTACAAACATACTAAAAGGTCTTAAATCAGATACAATACTTATTTTAAGATCCTTGACGGTACCAGCTACTCATAACTTATTGTGTCTGAGGCACCAATAGCAGAGTAGCAACCCCAGCCGCAAAATCCTGGCTCGGAGCCCAACCCAGCTGACCTCAGCCACCCAGGGTTCCTACCACTACCCGGTCACTATGAAGTAAACAGTATCCACTCGAGGATACCATACCTCAGATGGTTCCCCACCGTTCACCCAGTGACAAACTTTTATACCGCCGTCAAGGACCCCAAAAACCCATCACATCACGCACCATGCAATAAAATAAGACTTTTTAAGGGTGGGAGGGAGGGATGTTCTTCACCGCAATTTCTGCTCTGCCACTGCCCCAAATCCCTCCTATCCAATACTATACTTCCCAAACTCCACCCCGTCACACCGTCATATGGGCCAATCAGGTAAAAGACCCTGCCAACCATGCCATAAACTATTTTAACCTCCCTTTGCCGGTTCCCCTTCCACCCAGTCATGTATGCCCTACGCTGACTCGTTCCTTCTCAGCTTCCTGCATGACCTTCCTGTTGTAGCCGCTAGGCAATGCATCTCAGCCCTGGCATGTGTACACCTCCAGCCGCTGCCTCTGCAGCTAAAGGGAGTAGCGGTTGGGGTTTCTATCCCACACAAAAGCAAACTGAAACCGCTCAATACATCTGAAATTCTTGATGCAACTCATTGTAGAAGTTAAAGACAGATCAAAGCAACTCATACGCAAGTCAAACCAACTCCGATTCACTTCAGAATTTACTGCATTTGTACAATTTAACATACGTTTCTATCTGGGTCAGGGAGTCACCAGAAAAATAGAATAAATGCCTAATCTTGTTTCCAGTATAATCTTTTATTATTATGGCTTCTATCATAATCGCTTATAAAAAAAAACCCTTCCACTGTCTGCTACAGTCCGTTGTAGTTACAAGCAAAATATAAAAAAGCCATTATGAAAATAATTAGAAAAATATATAGGCAGACCAAAACCACCAATGTGTAACGCTAGCCACAGTCTTGAAAGTATTTTTTTCTATTACCAATGTCTTACATTTATGTGAATCATGATATGCTACAAGCATAGATGTGCTGCAAGCCAAGGAGACAGGTGTTACAGTTGCTTAACCACTTGCCGACCGCCGATCGGCATCTGACGGCGACAAAGTGGCTCGTTCCCGCAAATCGCCGTCATACGACGGCGGCTGCGGGAACGTGTATAGTGAGCGCCACACCCTATCTTTGGGGTTGGCGATGAGGGAAATCGACGTCTCCGTCGCCGACCTCCACATGTGTACGGTCCCGACTCTACGTA
>BLSH010298745.1:187720-198459 GCA_018402905.1 Glandirana rugosa | reverse complement strand
TTCCAATTCACAGAGAATACCTTTTTTTAATAATATTTTCATTATTTCTAACTTTTTCTTTTTTTTCTTAGGAGAAGGTGTCATGACCATTGGAGGGCCATGCATTAGGAGAGCACGGGTGCCATCCCCCCCATCCATGCTTTCGGCCCCCTTGATCTACATACAGGGACAACGGATGCATGGATTCCAATGGGGGGGGGGGTGCTTTAAGCCCGTGACTAGAGCCAGAGGCTCTGTGCCCGGAGTCCTCCCAGTTGTGCGATGAGAACGAATGGATATTCATTATCGCCACACTGATCCTCTTCCCGGCCAATCAGGAAGCGGGTCTGAGACCCATCACCCAATTGACTGAAAGGACAGGAGATGCTATTGGACGCCTGGCAGGAGGAGAGAAGAGATGCATGGCTGAAGCCGCTGTGATCAAGGAGAGGACACACGAGCCGCTGCTTGTCCCACAGCCCGCCGCTGTCACCCACCACCAAGATGCGGTAAGTGCCGGGCAGACAGCGAGCGGGTGGGCGGGGGGTGGATGTAGGGGTCTTGTTGTGTGCTGGTTAAGTGCCCTTGGCGGGGTGGGGTGCTGGGGTTAAGTGTCGCCATCTGCTCGGGTGGGGCAGGGGCAGGGGAGGGCTTCAAACTACCCCCAGGGGTGGTTTGAAGCCCCCCCTGCCTCCGCCCCCCTGAAAGAAAAAGACACCAACCGTCACTGGTCATGACAGATTGCAAACATTTCTGAACAATTTCATAGTGACTCCGTCAAAGGACAGACTAAGTTTTCTGTCGCTAACATACACTGCAAGAGGCTAGCTATATATTAAAAAAAAAATGAACAACCTTGTGCTTAGTGTAAAATAAGTCAGTAAAAGAATAACAAATGTGTTCTGAAAGTGAAATGAGGGGCACTGCACATTAAAAAGTGCAAACACAAATAGAAATGCATTTATTTTGTTATTGCACTTCTACATTTTTTAACCCTTTGTTAGGAAAGACGGTGGTCAAGTTTACTTTACAACTGATGATGAGATCTACCAGCCCAGTACAGACAGGATTAATAGTGACAAATACAGCTCCCCAGCCCCCTCATGAACAAAGAGAACTAAGTAAGATTTTTCACTGCTGGTATTCAGATAAAACAAGCAAAAAAACATATGAAGATTTTTTTCTATGTGTCCATGAACATACAGTATAACAAATATAAGGCAAGTGTTATCCCAAAAGTACAAATATACTTTAACCACTTCAATACCAGGCACTTTCCCCTATTCCCGCCCACACCAATTTTCAACTTTTCGCGCATTCACATTTTGAATGACGATTGTGTGGTCGTGCGATGCTATACCCAAACAAAATTTTTATCATTTTTTTTCCTATAAATAGAGCTTTCTTTTGGTGGTATTTCATCACTTTTGGGGTTTTTATTTTTTTGCGCTACAAATAAAAAAAGATCGAAAATTTTGAAAAAAAAAGTTGTTTTTTTTTCTGTCACAAAACTTTGTAAATAAGTACATTTTCTCCTTCACTGATGGGCACTGATGAGGCTGCACTGATGGGCACTGATTGGCACTGATGAGGTGGCACTGATGAGCACTGATTATGAGGCCCTTATATGCAGCACTGATGGGCACTGATAGGTGGCACTGATAAGCTGCACTGACGGGTACTGATAGGTGGCACTGATATGCAGCACTGATGGACACTGATAGGTGGCACTGGGCACTGATAGGTACTCATAGGCGGCACTGATAGAGGGCACTGTTAGGCGGCACTGATAAGGAGGCACTGGCAGAAATCACAGATGGGCACAGTGCCATCCCTATAGTATGGTGTATGCCCCTTACCCAGGGCCGGTGCTACAACTAGAAAAACTAGGCAGCCGCCTAGGGCGCACTGCCGCATAGGGCGCCCGACCACTGGTTTACCTCAGCGTCTGCATGCTCTGCAGGCTGCAGCATGTAACTCTCAGGCAGCCGCTCTGTCCGACCGATAGTAGACATGAGTAGAGCAAAAACGGATTCATGGCTCTTCCTGTTTACACTGTGATCAGCCAGGTCACGGCTGATTACATAGTAAAGCGCTTCCGATGGAGGCTCCTTACCGAGATTGGTAATGCGTGGGCACGTGATTGTGGGTTATCCGGCCGGACGTCATATGATGTCTGGTCAGGATAACTGAACCACAGTGCGGCCGTCATTTGTCTTTAGGCTAGACGGGCAGTGGTTGAAATGTAAAGCTGGCCATACATGGATTGAAATTCAGCCAGTTCAGAAGGGACGGGATGAGATTCGATCCATTTATGGGCAGACTGATTGTACCCAAGTCGATAGATGGCTGACAGATTTTTTACATGCTATTACCGCCGGCAGCTATAGCTACTAGCAGTAATCATTGTATTCTGCTGTCCAGGAAGGCTACCTTTGACCCCCCCACCCACCCAATAGCACTACAGGAGGCATTCCCCATCATTAATGACTGTACTGTTGTAGGAATTGAATCATCTTTGGGCATTGGGCTGCTTTATATCAAATTTTTCAGAAAGAATGAAAAAGTGAACTAACAACATACGCCCCCATGCTCCTCCCCTCCGATCCCCAGTGTAGTTATCTAGGGTGGGTGATGAGCTGTTAGTACCCATGCAGCTGGAGTAGTGATCTGGGGATTTAAAAGCGCTGCTCTTCTACCTCTTCTTAATGCAGGACTTACAGGGGTGCTGCAGAAAGAAGAGGTTGCACGGGCACTGACAACTTATTACCCATGGAGGTAAGTACAGCGTGGACTGGAGGGAGGTGGTGGGGAGGGTGTATGGCAGGGGTGTCCAAACTTTTTTCAAAGAGGACCAGATTTGATGAAGTGAACATGCGTGAAGGTCGACCATTTTGCTTCAACTTTTCACTGCGGTCGTGCCCTGTTAGCTTGTCGTATGTCTCGACTGGTAGTGTCTCTTGACATTAAATTCCTTATAAACAGCCACAGTCTCTTGGCATAGTAGACAAACACAGTTTTTCCTTATTTCAGTGAAGAAATGTTCCACTTTACACCTGTTTTGGAAGCAGCGGACATCACTGTCAACTTTCCTTCTCTTATTTACAGTCGCCATTTTAAAAATTGGCCAGAAGGGGAAGGGATCATGTGAGCATAGTGCCAGAGGTTTGGGTCTAAGTGTGTTTGCCCAAACCCTGATTGACTAATACACTGCCCAACAAGAATTCGCCAGAGTTCTCTAGTGTACAGTGCTCAATGCTGGTCGGCCACAAGTAGTGTCTGGAGAAGTAGTGGATTAGTAGTGGAGTAGTGCATTACTTGTCTATAGTGTAGAGATGATACTAACTTCCTCTACTGGCCAGTCTGATGATCCAAGCCCAGTAACGGCGCCTCTGATGGACTAAGGAACCCAGCTGCAGCGAGCTGAACAGCTCTACAAGCCGTGCATGTTCCGTGCCCTTGTAGCTGTGTGCGTGGTGGAGACACAACATAGGCGCCACATGGAGCAGGAATGCACCAAATCCCGCAACGTCAGAGAGATTGCAAGAACGCAGACTGAGGAGGTGCAGTCCCACGGCGCTCAGAAATTCCCGGGGTCCTGAGCGGCGCTCAGGGGCCACAACACATAGATTTTGCCAAAGTACCTGCGGGGCCGTATAAAACTTGAACACGGGCAACAATTGGCCCGTGGGCCGGACTTTGGACATGCCTGATGTATGGTGTTAGCTCACCTTTTCATTTTTTCTCAAAAGGTGAACTAACCCTTTAAGTGTTACTAAACGCAGAACCTTGCATTCCCTATATCGGCCCCCCACAATACACAAAACATGGAAATGTAATTATTTAAGTAAATATAAACTGCTAAATACCTTTTCT
The DNA here is from genome assembly GCA_018402905.1 of Glandirana rugosa. Lineage (NCBI taxonomy): Eukaryota > Metazoa > Chordata > Amphibia > Anura > Ranidae > Glandirana > Glandirana rugosa. The sequence goes on along the minus strand of BLSH010298745.1, from coordinate 194,604 downwards.
CATCAGCAGTATATAGCAGTCTTGTGATTTCTATTTGTGTCTGGTTAAAGCTTGTAGGAGGAGTTTTCATTATATTCTGGCTGTCCTATGAGGCTGCAGGACCCCTGCCCCTCTGTCTGGATAGTGCTGATTGGCCCTATACAGATTACATGCACCCTCTCTAGCAATACACATCAAACTGAGCATGTGCAGTGTGACTCCAAAGACTCTGTTCTATCACCAGATGGATTGGAGACAGTGGAAGGAGGGGAGGGTCGGAGAAGACAGGATCAAACAGTCTTTTTACACAATGCAGAGGATTAACCTCTTAGGTTCCACAGTCAGTATAACAAGTATGCTTTTTCATCACAATGAGTAAATAGAGCTATCCATACAACTGCCTGTTTCATTTGGTGTTTATTTCAATACAGCTAGAACATGCATGATACAAAAATATGCATTCTTCAGAATTTCTCTTTAGCACACAAGGGAAGTTCAAAGTAGGAATGTAAAAAATGTTCACCTGGTCTGTATAGGCAGCATAAAGTTCCGTTTGATTAGTGTTTAATGCAGAATATTTCATAAGGAGATAAGGAGGAGTTAAAAAAATATTTTATGCTATATGCTTTGGAAGGCTAAAAATGTCAGCTATGTTAATAGCCGTACAAGTATTTAGATTCTAATCTTGTGTAGAAGCTTTATTCTGAAAACCAGTTTAAAATATTTCACCAACATCCCCATTTTACAGCCAAACCTTTTTTGCATGGAAATTAAAGGGGCAGCTTTTGCATAAAACTATAAATACCTCCCGCAACACAAATGTGAAGAACCAGCAGCATTCAGCACCTCCAGTGATTGGCTCTCTAATGTGCTCATAGTGTTTGTCTGTGACTGCCAATTGTATGGAATTCACTAACACATTGGTGGAGACAGAAGGAGCACTTATGGAAGGAGAGCACAGGATCATAACATTTTTAGTTGGTCACATCAGGGCTAAAATATATAGCTACAAACTAGGCAGCAAATTACAAGGAAAAACCCAGCCTATACGATATTATTTTTTGGCAATACAGAACCATTACATTTAGCCCCTTTTGATGTAAATATTACCAATGCTGTACTCTAGACAGATAGTTCAAATCACAGTTGAAGCACATGTAAGAAGGACTTCGTAGTTGGCTGAATTTGGAACCAAAGCACAACTCCCTACCTCCGCTAGAACACTGCCCCTCCTGCTGAGGCCAAACCCTCCGCCATCTTGTGCCCTGCTCCTTGCCATAGGCCCCCAAATGACATTCCCGGCCATAGACCTTTACATCCACAAAGGAGTGTCCACACAAAAAAATAGTTTGCTGCACTTTACTGGTGGTGTTAAGGAGATGGCAATACAGTCACATCACAAGAACATAAAGTGGGGAAAATAATTATTTGATCCCCTGCAGATTTTGTAAGTTTGCCTACTTACAAAGAAATGAAGGGCCTATAATTTTTATCATAGGTGTATTTTAAATTATAGGGACAGAATATCAAAAATCCAGAAAAAACACATAACATAAAACATGACTTAGTACTTGGTGGAGAAACGCTTGTTGGCCATCACAGAGGTTAGACGTTTCTTGTAGTTGGTGACCAGGATTGCACACATCTCAGGAGGGATTTTGGTCCACTCTTATTTACAGAACCTCTTTAAATCCTTAAGGTTTCTTGGCTGTCTTTTGGCAACTCAAATTTCGGCTTCCTCCATAAATTTTCTATAGGGATAAGGTCTGAAGATTGACTAGGCTACTCCATGACCTTAATGTGCTTCTTTTTGAGCCACTCCTTTGTTGCCTTGGTGGTATGTTTTGGGTCATTGTCATGTTGGAAGACCCATCTACGACCCACCTTCAGTGTTCTGGCTGAGGGATGAAGGTTCTCATCCAAGATTTTACAATACATGGCCCCACCCATTGGTCCCTCAATTCTGCAAAGTCAGCCTGTACATTAAGCAGAAATACAGCCACAAAGCATCATGTTTCCACCTCCGTGTTTGACTGTAGGGATTGTGTTCTTAGGGCCATAGTCAGCATTTTTCTTCCTCCAAACACGGCGAGTCGAGTTAATGCCAAAGAGCTCAATTTTGGGCTCATCTGAGCACCGCACTTTCTCTCAGTCCTTCTCTGAATCATTTAGATGTTCATTGGCATGACTGTACATGTGTCTTCTTGAGGAGGGGGACTCGCCGTATTTAGAGGAAGAAAAATGCTGACTATGACCCTAAGAACACCATCCCTACAGTCAAGCACGGAGGTGAAAACATTATGCTTTGGGGCTGTTTCTCTGCTAAAGGTACAGACTGACATTGTCACATTGAGGGGCCAATGGATGGGGCCATGAATTGTAAAATCTTGGATGAGAACCTTCTTCCCTCAGCTAAAACGCTGAAGATGGGTCATGGATGGGTCTTTCAGCATTATATTGACCCAAAACATACCGCCAAAGCAACAAAGGAGTGGCTCAATACGAAGCACATTAAGGTCATGGAGTGACCTAGCCAGTCTTCAGACCTTAATCCTATAGAAAATTTATGGAGGGAGCTGAAACTTTAAGTTGCCAAGAGACAGCCAAGAAACCTTAAGGATTTAGAGAAGATCTGTAAAAAAGAGTGGACCAAAATCCCTCCTGAAATGTGTGCAAACCTGGTCACTAACTAGAAGAAACATCTTACCCCTGTGCTTGCCAACAAGGGTTTCTCAGCCAAGTACTAAGTCATGTTTTGCTTGGGGATCAAATACTTATTTTACTCACTGAACTGCAACTCAATTTATAACATTTGTATCGTGTTTTTTCTGGATTTGTGGTTGATATTCTGTCTCTATCATTTAAAATACACCTGTGATAAAAATGATAGACCCTTAATTTATTTGTAAGTGGGCAAACTTACAAAATCTGCAGAGGATCAAATAATTATTTTCCTCACTGTACATTCTGGAGTCGCTTGACATTACACAGTCAATCACATTTGATGGATGATCTGCAGTAGTCACAAGTGAAAGCATGTGCAGCATTTTAGCGCCCATCTCCCTTTCAGTATATCCTCTGCCCATGATCATCAGTACTTACAGGACTGTGCTCTCTGTAGTCACCTCCTTACTAAGTACATCTCTCCGGGGAACCCTCCAGGGAAGCAGCATCACACAGGGATCTCTAGATCTTACAATCCACCCTAGCCCCCACATCTATAAAGGACAGAATGACTACATCCGACTCCTCCTAAGTACAGGCCCACTCCATCCCACCTCCTGCCCTGTCTAGGGTCTATGTGTGCTGACTACACAGATGTGGGGTGTTTAGCTCCCACGCACCACGTGCCTGTGTGCCCCTCCTCACTTGGCTTATATATGGGTACTGGCTCACATCACACATCACCATAGGAGGTCTCTACCTTAAAGGGGCCTAACACCTGATTTCACTACCTGCTGTACCAGACACTATTCTGCCTAGGGGCAAAATATCTAACTGCACCTGCCTACACACATACAGAATACTGAATGCTATATACTGTAGTATTTTTTATCTAAAATACACAGATTAGCCGTAACATTAGGGCCACAGCCAGGTAAAGAGAGTAGCATTGATCATTAAATGAAATGAGTGTGATATATTAGGCAGCAAGTGAAAATATTGTCCCTGAAGTTGATGTGTTGAAAGTAGCAAAAATGGGCAAGCGTAAGGATTTGAGTGAATTTGTATTGGTTAGATGACTGGGTCAGAGCAACTCTAAAACTGCAGCTCTTGTGGTATGTTCCTGGTCCTCAGTGGTCAGGACCTACCAAAAGTGGTTCAAGGAAGGAAAACTGGCAAACCGGCAACAGGGTCATGTGCAGCCAAGGCTCATTGATGCATGTGGGGAGTGAAGTCTGGCCCATGTACTCAGATCCAATAGAAGAGTTACTGTAGCTCATATTGCTTAAAAAGATATTGTTGGTTCTGATAGAAATGTATCAGAACACACAGTACATCATGGTTTGTTGTGTATTGGACTGCATAGCCACAGATAGGTCAGGATGCCCATGCTGACCGCTGTCCACAGTCAATAGTGCCTACAATGGGCACCTGAGCATCAGAACTGGAGCACAGAGCAATGGAAGAAGGAATTTTTAAGGTGTTAAGATGGTTGTAAACCTTGTTAAACCACTTTTACCTACAGGTAAGCCTTAATAAGCCTTACAGGTAAGCCTTAATAAGGCTTACCTGTAGATATTGTGAATATCTCCTAAACTTGCACAGTTTAGGAGATATTCACTGTATCTGCATGTGTCAACATCATTTGCGCACTGAACATACGGCCTGCTGGTGCTGTTTCTTCAGGGGCCATGCCATGACCGGCAGCTCCTGTGCAGGAGTGACGTCATTGCGGCTCCGGCCAATCACAGCGCAACTCCGGGAGACATGTCGCCGGTCACAGCAGTATGTGGGGATCGCTGCAACAACTTCAATCTAAGGTAAGTATTTCATAATGAGCTAGTATGCGATGGATACTAGCTCATTATGCCTTTGTCTTGCAGGGTTTTTTTTGTTTTTTGAGTTTACAACCACTTTAACTTGGCCCTGAAATTTTCCATATCTCCAGATCTCAGTCCAATTGATCATCTATGGTATGTGCTGGAAAAACAAGTCCAATCCATGGGGGCCCCACAACTTGCAAGATTTACAGGGCCAAATCTTTTGTTGAAGGGAAAACGTAGCTCAGCTGCATGTTTTTCCACCCCCATCACCTCAATTGCAAGTGCTAACATGCCCTTAAACTGTGAGATTTTCTCTCACTTTCTTTCTGTTCTTATGAAAACGCAAAAATATTGGATTTCCCATCACTTTCTGTAATGGAGAAAATGATCATTAGGACCAACAGAGGGGTAAAGCTCCCCAATGGGGACATGGACAGCAATGAAAACCCAACTTTTGGCCTAACATATACAAAACTTCTTTAACCTAACAAGTCGAAACCCGTGTTGTATGCCCTTATGGTGCAACCTCATGGTTTTATGGTAATCTTGCATAGAAATAAAAGTCAGAAAAATACAGGTGTAGCAACGATGACTTGGTGGTATAAACAAAGTATGGAAGGGCTCTAGGGCAGGAGTCTCCAAACATACTAAGGGCCAGTTTACTGTCCTTCAAATTTTAGGGTAGTCGGACTGTGGCCAGTGGGAAAAGAAAATGTCCTGGAGTCAGTGGGATAAAACAATGCCCCCTCATTAGTGTTAGGGGGTGTAGTAGCGCCCCATCATTGGTATCAATGGGAGGAACAGTGCCCCATTGTTGGTGTCAGTGGGAGGAATGCCCCATCAATGGTGTCAGTGGGAGGAATAGGGCCCCATACTGTAGTTGGTATCAATGGGAGGAACAGTGCCCCATTGTTGGTGTCATTGGGAGGATTAGTGTCCATCCTTGATATCAATGGGAGGAATAGTGCCCAATTATTAGTGTCAGTGGGATTAATAGTGTCCCATTGTTGGTATTAATGGGAGGAATAGTAACCCATTATTGTCATAAATGGGAGGTATAGTGTGCCATAGATGGTGTCAGTGAGAGGACTGGTGCACCATTGTCGGTGTCAGTGGCAAAGACCATTTATCCAGCCCTTGAGGAATTATTGCCCCCACTGTCAGCAATAGTGGGGGCAATAATGCCCCAAAGGTCGGATAAAAGTTTAGCAAAGGGCCGCAGTTTGGAGATCACTGCTCTGGGGTAACTACCCCTTTTGTCTCTGATTTCCCAAAACTGTCCCTTTTAGAGGGACCCTAGATATAAATTTATTGGGTAACTGCACAGACTATACTGTAGTTCACAAACTGGGGGGCATATAACTATTGGAATCCTAGTTGACAGTCTATGATTTGTTACTGCGCTGCAAGTGCAGGATGTATTTCAGGTCAATGAAGAGAAAAAGGTCAGCCAGCTACTGTTGTAAAAAGCAAATGCAGTAGCTTCTACTATGAAAGGTTGACCTGGAGATGGCAATAAATTCTCCAATCTGAAAGGTTATTGATGGCATCAATAAACAAAGACATGTTAGGGAAAGAAAGGGCAAGTACAGTTTGGTTGTAAGGTTATATTTTCTTACTATTTAAAATTACAGCCACCCAGTGGAATACATCTATGCTATGTTGATGTTCTAACTTTCTATTGAAAGGATACCTGTATTGAAAAATGTATGCAGGCTGCCATTTCTGAAATCTTAAAGCGAAGTTCCAACCAAAAGACTGTTTTGACAGGGTCCCAGCTGCACTTCCTGTCTTGGTGCCGCGGAACAGGAAGGAAGTTCACCTTCCCCCCTCCCACCTGGCAATCTTCTGGGACACATCACAGGTCCCAGAAGATACGCCGGCCATTCACAAAGCGCAGCATGACTCGTGCGCGCCAGGCTTTGAAGCCAAAGCCAGGCGCCCACACTTGTGATGCCGGTGCCACTGAGGGGAGGGGGAGAGGAGAGAGCCTTCGGGCAGCCGCATCACTGGAGCCAGGGACAGGTGAGCGTCCGATTGTTAAAAGTCAGCAGCTACACTTTTTGTAGCTGCTGACTTTTAACTGGGTGGAACTCCGCTTTAAATACGTTGGTTGGTCTTTAGGAGCTGACAGAGACCTGTGGCACATCTGCACAGGCGCAAGCTTTTCTGTGTATGAGCAGATGACCTGAGTTTCAGGACCTCAGTACCTGCAGTATCTTCACGCACTCTTCTGAGTGCACAGATATGCCACAGGTCCCTGCCATCTCCCAAAGCCCTGTGGCACATCTACGCACGCTTGCAATTGTGGTGCGCATGTGCTGTGAGAGGCACTGGGAGTGACCAATGTCATTCCAGTGCAGGCAAAAAAAAAATTCTTTAAATCTAATTGTGGGAGAAAGGGGGGGGGGGGGGGCA
>BLSH010298745.1:172177-187710 GCA_018402905.1 Glandirana rugosa | reverse complement strand
GGCCATTCACAAAGCGCAGCATGACTCGTGCGCGCCAGGCTTTGAAGCCAAAGCCAGGCGCCCACACTTGTGATGCCGGTGCCACTGAGGGGAGGGGGAGAGGAGAGAGCCTTCGGGCAGCCGCATCACTGGAGCCAGGGACAGGTGAGCGTCCGATTGTTAAAAGTCAGCAGCTACACTTTTTGTAGCTGCTGACTTTTAACTGGGTGGAACTCCGCTTTAAATACGTTGGTTGGTCTTTAGGAGCTGACAGAGACCTGTGGCACATCTGCACAGGCGCAAGCTTTTCTGTGTATGAGCAGATGACCTGAGTTTCAGGACCTCAGTACCTGCAGTATCTTCACGCACTCTTCTGAGTGCACAGATATGCCACAGGTCCCTGCCATCTCCCAAAGCCCTGTGGCACATCTACGCACGCTTGCAATTGTGGTGCGCATGTGCTGTGAGAGGCACTGGGAGTGAGCAATGCCATTCCAGTGCAGGCAAAAAAAAATTTCTTTAAATCTAATTGTGGGAGAAAGAGGGGGGGGGGGGCAGATGCAAATAACTTGTTTTATTGGGCAAATGCATGCTTAAAGTGCTTGGGTTTAGATTTATTTCATGGGGCTAATTCCCAGGTGCAGGCCTTCTTCCTCAACCAATCAGCTAATTAAAAGAACAATGGTTGGTTGCCTTGGGGGTCAAAGCTAGCTGATCTTCTTTAGGGAAAAAGAAGCGCCAAACAGCAGCCATAGAATCCCACTGTGATCAAAGGACTGCTAGTGGCCGAGGACACTCCTCATCCTACAAAACAATCCAATAATTGATGATAGCCGAGGAGAGCATGAGGCAGTGACACAGTATGTTTAATGTCCAATCTTGACTTATAAATGAAGAAAGCATACAGTATATCAGTCCAGTGAACAATTACCAGTGTGTTCATAATATGAAGTCGTATATTACATCACAGATCAGGGAATCTTACCCTGCTGCTCTCTACACTGGCCAATGGGTACCTTGTATTGTACATGTAGCACAGATATACTGGATTCCCCACTCCTACATAGCCAGGCAAACTAATTTTCACAGGCACTCCAAAGACAGATAACAGTCTGAGAGTTTATTTATTTATTTATTTATTTATTGAGGGTTAATAACTTGGATAGGAATGAGAGGTTATGGGATGCCCAGTTCGACTTCAGCAAAACTTCAGGGACATTCTTCATATATACGTCTCTATATACAGCATCTACTTCTTCCTCCAGCACACACTTGCTTGTTCCAGCTATGTCACTCTGTGATGGTCTGACAGCCTCCTATCAGACGTAGCAACAGCCCATTACAGGCAGGGACTCACAGTCCCTATGAGTGTAGAACAGTAGAGTGACACAGCTTGTACTTTCACATCACTTCCTCTCTGTGGTCATTGATCCCAGCACCACCTCTTCAGGCACTGCCAACCCACCTGGCTGCTGTTGCCCCTTTCACTAGCCCTCTAGGCTAACTCTTCACCAGCCCAACCGGCTGACTCTCTCACCACCTCTCTTACCTCTCACCACCCAGCTGACTCTCAGGAGATCTCCTGGGGAAGGATGAAGACTTAAGCACACTGCTGTCTTCAGGAAGAACTGGCTTCATGTGGCAGTCTCCCCCTTGTAAGTCCCCAGTAGTGCTGACCTACTCACGCTGTCCTCTCTCTTGTTCCCATGCCTCTGGGTAGGGGTTCCTTTTGTGTTGTGGCAGGATCCTTCATGCACCCAAGCCCAAACCCCGGCCCAAGGCAGGACACCCCCCCAGACCCCTGAGGGCCACTGACAGCCACCTCAACACTATATCTCCTTCTTCCACCAGACTGCCCTGCTGGAATGGCCAGCCCAAGGCCTCATAGATATTCCAGCAGCTCCTCCTAACCTCCTTCCCACTAGCTCTAGACGTTTCTACAATCTTCTAGACCAGGGGGAGGCACCAGAGGAGCTGTCAGGATGAGTCATCCAGCCCTGAGTCACTGAACCCCTGACCCTGATTCAACAGCTCAGGCTTAGCCTGAGCTGCCAACCCATCTGGCTGTAGCTGCCCCTTTCACTAGCCCTATAGGCTAACTCTTCACCAGCCCACCCAGCTGAGTCTCTCACCATCTCTCCCAGCTGACTCTCAGGAGATCTCCTGGAGAAGGACGAAGACTTAAGCATAACGCTGTCTTCAGGAAGAACCGGCTACATGTGGCAGTCTCCCCCTTGTAAGTCCCCAGTAGTGATGGCCTATTCACGCTGTCCTCTCTCTTGCTCCCATGCCTCTGGGTAGGGGTTCCTTCTTGTGTTGTGGCAGGATCCTTCACACACCCGTGCCCCGGCCCAAGGCAGGAGACTCCCCCCAGACCCCTGAGGGTCACTGACAGCCTCCTCAACACTATATCTCCTTCTTCCACCAGACTGCCCTGCTGGAATAGCCAGCCCGTTCCTTGGGATTGGCCAAGGCCTCATAGATATTCCAGCAGCTCCTCCTAATCTCCTTCCCACTAGCTCTAGAAGTTTCTACAACCTTCTAGACCAGGGGGAGGCACCAGAGGAGCTGTCAGGATGAGTCATCCAGCCCTGAGTCACTGAACCCCTGACCCTGATTCAACAGCTCAGGCTTAGCCCTGAGCTAAATAAATTTACCTACAGTAACAGACACCTATACTACATCTACCACGACTAGAGAGTTCTACACACAGTTAGAACACTATGTTATATTTTCATTGACTGTGACCGTACACTTTAAATGAACTTTAAAAAGTTTAGATAAAAATGATTCTTTGCCCTTGTTCACACCAATGCTAATTGTCATGCATTTTGACAGTTAAAAATCGCATGACAAGTGCACCCAATTTTCGGCAATGGAACCGTTCAAATCGTTGCAACTTTGATCTGCGGCTTTGAAATCGCTCTGAAGTTTCAAAGCCGCACTGGTGTAAACCAGGGTTAAATGTGAGTTTTACATTACTTGCTTCATTATAGTTTCACAAGGCGGTTTCATAAATAGATTTTAAGAGGTTGAATTACTAAAGGCAAATAGGATGTTCACTTTTCAAGGGAATTTTCCATTAGTTTAGCCAATTAGGTGAAGCTCTGCTGACTTTTATTATCCAATCCAATGTGCAAGCCAAAAAACTGTTTTTATTTAAAAATGTTTTTCCAAGTGATTCGGTATTCTTTTGAAAGAGAATTTTTACCACCTTCATTAAGCTAAGGGTAACATTCCTTAGCAAAGTGAACAGTCTATTTACCTTTATTAAATAAACCACAATCACTGTGCCGAATCACTGGATGCAAAGCCTGTAGATGTAAGTAGTAAATGTGACTGCCAAAGTTTATTATATAAATACACACTCCCCGGCCACTTTATTAGGTACACCTGTTCAATTGTTTGGTAACACAAATTGCTAATCAGCCAGTCACATGGCAGAAACTCAATGCATTTAGGTATCTAGACGTGGTGAAGACAACTTGCTGAAGTTCAAACCGAGCATCAGAATGGGGAAAAAAGGGGATTGAAAGTGGTGTTCCACTCGTTTTTCTGAAAATAAAAAAGTGTAGCTGCTGACTTTTAATAAACAGCCATTCACCTGTCCCACGGTCCAGCGATGCGGTCACCTGAAGCCTCGCTCCTCTCCCCCGCATGTCTGCGGCACCGGCATTGCAAGTGTGGACACTCGGCTGTGATAGTTTGAGGCTTCACAGCTGGGTGCATACAACGCATGCGCGAGTCGAACTGCGCTCTCTCAGTGGCCAGGCAATCTTCTGGGACCTGTGACGTGTCCCAGAAGATTACAGAGAGGGAGGGGGAGAGGAGGAGTCGTCTAGGCGGCAAGGATGCAACAACAGGAAGTGGAAGCTGGGTACCTGTCAAAACTAGGTGTCCAACCCCCCCCCCCAACAAAAAGATGACATGCCCGAAGGGAGCCCCCAGTCTGGGGGGGGGGTGACCTTGAGGCCTGGAGGTTCGGGTGCAGCCAGGAGTGGAGGTGATTCCTTGAGTCGCACAAGGGAACGGGAGAGCAGCAGAGGTGCTACTGAGATATTTTAAAGAGTCCACTGGAGTCAGTGAGTGACAGACCCTTGGAGCTGGAATAGAAAGTGCTGGAGCAGGCTGGGAGAGGAATAGTGGACAGTCTGTGGAAGCCTTGGGAGCCAGTCAGGGAAGGAGTGTCACTGTGAGGAATGCAGGTCCATGTGATGGCCTGGAAGAGGGATGGGCTGGAAGTTGTAGTCCATCAAAGGCCCATCTAGAACTCAAGTACTTTGCTACATATTCGGGAGCTTGTGAAACCTGGCCTGTAATGGGTGGTCCTGAGGTCCCGCTGACAGAGTGTAGGCCTCACCATGTGCTAGTTGTGGTGAAGAGAAAGGAGTAGAGAAGCTTGATAAATTTCCTTTCAAGTTGGGAACCAAGTGATGTGCTGGAGAGTAGTGAGGAAGCAATAGTCTGCAAGTACAGTGCTGGAGAGAGAATTGAGAGGAGAAATGGTCAGCAAGCTGAGAGCTGGAGAGAGTTGTGAGGTGTAACAGTCTGCAGAAGGACGGTCTGCAGGGCAAGCAAGTGTGCATATACAAGACTGTATATGGAGGTCATGTACAATCATTTCTGGGGCATCCCACAGTCACCCCCTTTCCCCATCTAAGTTATTTCCCCTAAATAAAACAACAAAAACAAGAGCCGGCCTGGTCAGTGTCTATGGATGTGTGAGATATGGCGGGATTGAGGGCAGCTATCAGATGAACTACAACTAATGCTACTCCCAAGGGAGCACATGGCCACACTAATAAGGAATTTTATTGACTGGTTTTACATATGCTTGTAAAGTATGCCGTATGCTGCAGTAGTAAACCACATCCAAAAAGAAAAATAAACTGGGCCCCGGGCTGTTTAACCACTTCAATACCGGGCACTTACCCCCCTTCCCGCCCAGACCAATTTTCAGCTTTCAGCGCTGTTGCATTTTGAATGACAATTGCGCGGTCATGCGATGATGTACCCAAATTAAACTTTTATCATTTTGTTCCCATAAATAGAGCTTTTTTTGATGGTATGTGATCACCTCTGCGGTTTTTATTTTTACATTTACACATTCTCCATCACTGACGGGCACTGACTTCTGGGTTCACGGCTTTGGCTATCTGATTGACCAAGCCGGCAATGACGTTACTCCTGAGCATGCGTGCTGGAATCGTTCTTTACGGCACGGCTCTGAAGGAATGGTATGGGTATGCCGCTCCTTCAGAGTGCATGCACCAGTGACATCACCGGCTGCATCTAAAGTAAATATCTTCTAAACAGTGAACGTTTAGGAGATATTTACAGTACCTATAGGCAAGCCTTATTGTAGGCTTGCCTATAGGTAAAAATCATACATGGAAGTTTATTCCCACTTTAACCACTTCAGCCCCGGAAGGATTTACCCCCCCTAAATGACCAGTCCATTTTCTGCGGTACAGCACTGCGTTGCTTTAACTGACAATTGCGCGGTCGTGCGACATTGTACCCAAACAAAATTGATGTCCTTTTTTTCCCATAAATAGAATTTTCTTTTGTTCTTTTGGTGGTAAGTGATCACCTCTGCATTTTTTATTTTTTGTGCTATAAACAAAAAAAGACCGACAATTTTGCTATAATACATATTAAAAAATATATATATAAAAAAATGAATTTATTCATCAGTTTAGGCCGATATGTATTCTTCTACATATTTTTGGTAAAAAAAAAAATCGCAATAGGTGTGTATTTGCGCAAAAGTTATCGCGTCTACATGACTTTTTTTTGGCGCTCTGTGATTTTTAGCGGGACTGCGACATTGCGGCGGACAAATCTGACCCCAAATGACACTTTTTGGGGACCAGTGACATTATTACATTGATCAGTGTTTTAAAAATGCACTGATCAATGTATAAATGACACTGGCAGGGAAGGGGTTAACACTAGGGGCCGATCAAGGGGTTAACTTTGTTCCCTGGGTGTGTTCTAACTGTAGGGGGGATGGGCTGCCTGGAACACCACAGAGATTGCTGTTCCCGATCACTGTCTGCTGGACCCGTGGGCTCCGCCGGCTATCTCACATGCACGAACCAACGTACACCTACGGCGATTCGCGCAGCCAAGCCACCTGGTATAACTTTGCCGGGTGGTCGGCAAGTGCTTAAAGCGGAGTTCCACACTTTTTTTGTTTATTAAAAGTCAGCAGCTACAAAAAGTGTAGCTGCTGACTTTTAATAAACAGTAACTTACCTGTCTCCCGGTCTAGCGACGGCTGCTCCAGAAGCCTCGCTCGTCTCCCCCCTCCTCCCGACAGCCCTGCCATTCCTAGTGTGGGCACCCGGCCCGGCTTCACGGCTGGGCACCCACTGCACATGCGTGAGTCGCGCTGCGCATTCCTAGTGGCCAGGCAATCTTCTGGGACCTGTGATGTGTCCCAGAAGATTGACAGGAGGGAGGGGCCGCCTAGGAGGAGAGGAGGAGTCACCTAGGCGGCCCCGAGGCAGAAGGTGGAAGAGGGACAGGAAGTCCCTCTGAAACCTGGGGACACACCCCCCCAAAAAAATTACATGCCAAATGTGGCATGTAAGGGGCGAGGAGTGCTTAAAGCGGAAGTTCCATTTTTGGGTGGAACTCCGCTTTAACTATAGATCTGAATCCAGGATACCAGTACTGTGAATTTTAACTAAATTTAATTTAATTTAGACCAAATGCAAAAACTGATATCAAATACAAGATGTGTGTTATCTGGTATTAGAAATATACTTTTTACTAGGTGAAGACTAACTCAAACATGAAACACACAGAAGCCCAGTGGCAAATGAATATGAAGCTCAGCTTCCAGAGGTGAATTCCTCAGTGACAGCTCCATTCTACAAAACTATTTTTGCCTCCAGGTTTCAACTTGGAATGACACTACAGTCCTGTCCACAGCTGGCTCAGGTATTAAAGTGCACCATACCCCTAAACATACAGACAAATATTTTAAATGCTGCAAACAGCTGCATTTTATGAGTAAGGCTTTAGTAGTTCTACTTAGGAAAAATGGCAAATGGAATTTTTTTTAAGTACCCATCTAAAATATTGTCTTAATGATGGTGACATTTGGAGATTTACTGTATGTTCTTTACTTTTATATATTGAGTGGAAAGCAATTTACAGGCTTTAATAGAAAGGCTAAAAATATAAAAGGAAAGACTACACTAACAATTCACATATTGATTGACAAAGAAGACTACAAACAGGCACAGCTATATGAATGTAATCATTTCTACAAATGGATTTCACGGTGAGTCAGCGAGTCTTAGCATGTTAACTAGTAGATGATTCATTGAATGGTCTTATATTGTATTCAGTTATGTACTGTCCATGTTGTCTACCCGACACATTGAAGAGACTGGGCTTGGAGCCGGCCCAATGTTCCTGTACCTAGTTTTACCCTACTAGAGTCTCAAAGAAGCAGTTGAACCTAGTTTTATTATTTTGGAAGAGAAGAACTGATATTTTGTAATATGGTATATACCAGGGTTGCCAACCGCCAGTAAATTTACGGACAGTTTGTAAAAATCTGTGATTTTTACATCTGTCTATAAATATCAGGGTCTGATAATTTGTCATGCTGTGCTGACTTTTTAAGTGTAAACCAAGCAAACTACTTGATATCGGTATTGTCAGTGTTTCCATGTTGTGTTTAAATATCAACTGTCTTAGTTTTTAATAGGAGTTCTATTATTTTTAAAGTTGCCAGTAAAAAATGTGCTCTGCCAGTAAATGTTCCATGTTTTGCCAGTAAAAAATGCTGCGGGAGGTTGGCAACACTGGTATATACTGTGAGACGCGTCAGTCAATCTACAAGTGATATTTTCAATGTAGGTAGAGCCTGGTAGGTTGTGTCAGCCCCTGGTTTCTTATATTTTTTTGACAATCCAATAGCAAGAGCTCCTTGCCACAATTCCCAGCCCTGTTCTCATTCACATTTTTATGGTTATCATGTTACACATGCGTTGTCTGTATGTTTGCCTTTAAATTATTTTGTCCCTACTTTACTCCACAGCTAGGGGATGCTCTGTGTAGTTAGTCCCACCCTTCTTCTAGCATCCAAACACTACACATGTATTGTATTCTGCTGGAGCTAGACACACTGGTAAGATAAAAGCCCCTTTCACACTTATGCGACTTGTCCTGTGACTTGGGACTACAAAGTCACATGACAAGTCGTTCCCCATTATTTTCAATGAGTACCATTCATATCTGTATGCCTTCAAGTCGCGCTGACTTCAATAGTCCCTGCATTACTTTGGTCCAACTTTGATGCAACTTGAAGTCCATAGACTTCAATGTTAAACCCTCAAAGTCATATGCAAATCGCACCTGAATAATATAGATGTGATTTCTGTATTATTTCTGTACGACTTTGTAATATGTTTTCATTGTGCCAAAGTTGCAACTAAGCCGGACCAAAGTTGTGTCAAAATCGCATCAAAATTGCTGCGTAAAATCGAGTCGCACAAGTGTGAAAGGGGCCTTACTAACCTGGAGCAGCTGTGCATGGTAGAGTGGAGATGGTTTAGAACCCCTGTCAGTTGTTATTGCTAAAGCAGAAGGGAGAAATAAACCGCTCCAGGTGAAAATCCTTCTCAGTCCAAATCCAGGTGCAGGTCAGATCCGTGATCCTCAGTAGTGCTAAATAACAAGTAAAGACTGCACTCAGGAACTGTAGAACTTCATGTGTTTTATTTGCATGCTGTACAGTACACTGAATAGCAAACCAGGCAGACAATGGTGCGGCCACAAACAAGGAAGGGTTAACGCGTTTCACGGACCCTCTGTCTGCTTAGTCATAACCTCATGACTATGCGGACAGAGGGTCCGTGAAACGCGTTAACCCTTCCTTGTTTGTGGCTGCACCATTGTCTGCCTGGTTTGCTATTCAGTGTTCTGTACAGCATGCAAATAAAACATATGAAGTTCTACAGTTCCTGAGTGCGGTCTTTATTTGTTATTCAGTTGTTATTACTGTCTGTGCCCCGTTAAGGAGATTCACCCTCTCTATTTGTCCTGTTTACCATTATCATTGAAAGTGAAAGTAAAGAAAACCCCACATTTTGGGTTGTCCCCAAAAAAGAAATAGAGGGGAAATCTTCCAATGAGGACACTAGTTCTGGTGACCTGGGGGTCCCCAAGGGATTCCCTTAATTTGCAGGGATTTCCTCTCTCTTCCTGTTTGTCTATGGGACAGGAAGTGAAGGGAAATCTCCAAAATGGGACAGAGATGGCATAAAAAAAAATCTGACATGGATTATAACTGTCCTCTTACTCCATCCAAAATGAAAAAAAAAGGTTTTGCCTATATTTCTTCTTTAACTACTTCACCCCCACATGCCGTCATATGACGTCGCTGCCTTTGAGTGGTGATATCTGAATGGTGCCAGCAGCTACAGGCACCATTCAGATATTGTTTTTTTCCGCTGGCGATTCTGTGTGAGATAAAAGTGGTCTTAGTGGCAGATTCGCCGCTAGATCACTTTTATCGGTGGCGGGAGAGGTGCCTCCCACCACATTCCTGTCATCTCCGCCACTTACCGGACCGTCGGCAGTGGCGGAGATGATCGGGTCCGTTCCCCCCCTGCACAGGAAGCTGAGTGAGTGAGTGAGTGGAAGATGCCGCCCACTCGGCTCCATAACATTGCAGGTCACATGTCACTTCCGCCCAATGCTCTTAAAGGGCCCATTTTTGTTTTGAACTGTCATTTTTTTAAAAATCTTTTTTTTGACCCCAGATCCCATATTTAAGAGGTCCTGGCATGCTTTTTTCTATTACAAGGAATGTTTACATTTCTTGTAATAGGAACAAAAGTGATGAAATTTTTATTTTTAAAAAAAGAACAGTGTAAAATTAAAAAGTTAAATAAATAAGAAAAACAAAAAAAATTTAAAGTGTCCCGTCTCCGCGAGCTCATGCGCAGAAGCGAATGCATACTTAAGTCCCGCCTGCATATGAAAATGGTGTTAAAACCACACATGTGAGGTATCACTGCGATTATTAGAGTGAGCGCAATAATTCTAGCACTAGATCTCCTCTATAACTCAAAACATGTAACCTGTAGACATTTTTAAACGTCGCCAACGGAGATTTTTAGGTTGCATAGTTTGCCACCATTGCGCGAGCGGGCGCAATTTTGAAGCATGACATGTTGGGCATCAATTTACTTGGCGTAACATTTTCTTTCACAATATGGAAAAAAATTGGGCTAACTTTACTGTTGTCTTATTTTTTCACTCAAAAAAGTGAATTTTTAAAGAAAAAACACGCTTGTAACACTGCTGCGCAAATACGGTGTTACATAAAGTTTTGCAACAACCACCATTTTATTCTCTAGGGTGTTAGAAAAAAAAATATATATATAATGTTTGGGGGTTTTAAGCAATTTTATAGCAAAAAAAAAAAAAATGGTTTTAACTTGTAAACACCAAGTCCAAAAAACAGGCCGGTATTGAGGTGGTTAGGTTCTGTATACGTTTTAGATTAAAGCTTTCTACGATGTGCAAGATGTCATTTGGATCAAGTCGCTGCCTGCCAAGTTACCGAGACTGTAAGTTAAGCTACCTCACCACAACTAGATAAGTTATAGAGATCAGACTTTCAATGCTTAAACTGGGGAAATAGAACAATGGTCCAGTGTCTCCTATTGAATTCTCAATAATATCATATAAATTAAACAGGAAGAGCAGGGCTCCTCATAATAGGAACGCTCAGCTGTGCAGAACCTGGGACCTAAAGCTTACCTAATCTTACCTAATCTTACCAAAAGAGATGAAAATTTCAGGTGGTTTGACTATCCAGAATTTATCAAAAACAAAAATATTACCTTTTCCAATAGAGCTTTGTAGATAACCCCAATAATGCATGGAGCTAAAAAAATAATGACATGTTGCATAAAGGGGGGAAATGACCAAATCACTATAGTGGCAATTTGATTAATACCTTATCTACCTATATTGCTATGTTTCTAACATTATTTATGTCCTTTATTCTGTTGGTGTGTACATTTTTGTTGGTTAATAGAAAGTAGGTTAAGAAGATAAAGAAACTTTTACACCAATTTTATAACATTTTCTAGCATAGTCTTTTTATATGAGGCCTTTATATAAGGTAGTACATTGTTTATCATTGGAATTTATACATCTACAGACAGTAGTTCAGCTTTATTCGGTTTCTGGCTATTGCTTTCCTTGTCACAAAGAGCCACTGTCTCAGGAACATTTTATTACAGTGATCTCAAGAGTCTTTTTCCACTATTCCAAATAAAATAATTTTCTATTCAAACAAAAGTTTATGTGCTGTAATAGTGGAGAGAAGGCACACAACCTAAGTCCAGAATTGTTGAACCATAGGACAATCCCATATTACATGCCAAATATCTGCATTGTGTTGGGGACATCTATTACAATTTGCAGAGATGTTTTGCACAAGATGTTTTGCACAAATTATATAGTGTAAGTGGGGTCTGATATAACTTATGGATGAGTTGCATCATTCAGTTAGTGTGAGTACCAGACTGTTTCCAATAATCAGAGTTGGAGTTCTCTCCAGCCATACTTTTTAAAGATTCATTTGCAGTGTACTATTCTGCTTTATAGCCAGTATTGGTATTTTTTTAATCTAAAGCATAAGGGGCCTTAAAGGCTGAATATCGGCTGGCACTGGCCGATTTAACAAAACACAGGCGTCATTCTGCCCATGTGTATGGCAGCCTGTCCAACAGAAGCCAGCCGAACATCAGGCTTCTGTAGAATTAGCATACCAGAAAAATATCTGCCAATCGGCACACATTCAGCACTTGCAAGCAATGGCTGTGAGTGCTCACTGGTGTGTTCTGGCGGGGGGGTTGGCAGTCTCCCTGTCAGAACACTATAGCTCAGTGGGGAGATCGCTCTACTAACATCACATAGTTAGTGCAAAGACCTCCTCGCCAGCTCTTCAATTTTTTGTTCAGCCCACTGGGCTAGTTAAAAAAAAGCTCATAGAGATTGATTTACTAATGTCAAATAGACTGTGCACTTTCCAAAGTGCAGTTGCTCCACAGCTTAATAAATGAGCAGAAGCTCTGCTGACTTCCATCATCCAATCATGTGTAAGCAAAAATGCTTTTTTTCACATTTTCCCTGCACGTGATTGGGTATTCTTGCAAAGTGAAGCCTTACCTCATTTACTAAGCTCTGGAGCAACTGCACTTTGTAAGGTGCACAGTCTATTTGCCTTTTGTAAATCAACCCCATAGTGTATATCAAGCATAAGATCCATCTAAGTTTATTCAACATCAGTTATTCTAGTACCAGGATAGCCCATGCACAAAATGCGATGCATTGTGTGAGAACAGATATACAAACTATCTGAATAACGGAGAGAGCAGAAGGTTGCAGGCAAGCAGCGTATCTCTGCACACTAACAACAGCATATGTTAACGCTCACAACTCTGGAAGGTAGCCACTCAAGGTGAAATCTGGTGGATATGAAGTAGACACTGAAGGAAATATTTTTGCAAGAAGCAGCTGCCCTCCAGGTAATGGGATACACACTATTACAAATAATGAATGTGTTTTGTGCTATATCCCAAAAAATACTAAACCTCAGCTTTAACAGTTACAAGAATAAGTTAAAAAAAGCAAAAGTGTCTCCTCTATGGATCTGTGGATAAAGATCTTACCCGTATTATGGCAGCAGGATGTAGGTTTTCTAATAGGCGAGCCAGTACACTTGGGGGCTTTTTTTGCCCAAGTCTATTTCAATCTCAAGCACATAAAAAAAACTGGCTCCATACCACAGGCTCATATGCATGTGAAGTTGCCACTTTTCTGCACAAAACATCAAACAAACATCAAACAAAACATCAAAAAAGCCTAAAATGGTACAATCCTCTTCCACTGGGAAAAATGTATTTATGAAGGATTACATGAATTGTGGGAGTCATAATGTGGTCTATGCGGTAGAATGTACACTTTGTCACATTCAATATGTGGGCTGCACTACCAGACCACTGAGAAAACGCATAAGCGAGCATTATCATGGGGCCTCTTACAAATCAGACAAAGGGTTATCTAATGTATCTAAGCACTTTAAATATCACCATCTAGGCAATATGACCTCTTTCAAATTTGATTGATTACAGAAGGTTGAAGAGCCTTTATCGCAGGCTCCTAGAGTGAGAGGTTTGGTGGATCTTCAACCTCCACACCAGGACCCCTTTTGGTATGAACCATAGGTACGACTTTGATCTGTTTCTTCGTTAAATAATTGAAACATAGTTATGAAATAGATTTATAAATACAGTGGAAGACAGCTCAGTCATTTAATAGATGATATATATACATACGGGTGCTATTACATTGAACTTTTCATGTGTGTTTGCTGATCTGTGGTTCTTTTAATTTAAATGTGCAAAATGTTTTTTTCTTTACCAACTTTTATTCTTTTCCTTTTCTTTTTTCACATTAATTTATTTCTTCTTTTTTACTCATATTTTCTCTGCCCCCTTTCCAACCATTTCTCAAACTTATTTGCCTTCCATAACAGGTGAAAGAAACTAAACAAGACTGCTTTGAATTCACTTTAATTGATGTTACCACCTGATTGGAGGGGGCAGGGTTTCACATTTATGAACCTATGGGTTTATTTGTTTTGTGTGTCACTATAGAACAGGGATATGCAATTAGCGGACCTCCAGATGTTGCAGAACTACAAGTCCCATAAGGCATAGCAAGACTCTGACAGCCACAAGCATGACACCCTGAGGCAGAGGCATGATGGGATATGTAGTTTTTCAACAGCTGGAGGTCCACTAATTTCATATCCCTGCTATAGAACATGCAGTGAGCAAGGCCCTGTGCCGAAACGTGTCTGCATCTTTTTATCTGTACATGATCACTGAATAAAACTACTCAAGATTGCATCTGCGGTTGTGCCAGCTCTTCAGTTTATATGTGTCTCCTCTATGGGCCATGGAAGAAAGAATGGTGGATGGATGCCATTAGCTTGTGTCAATTTCAACTTATTTCACAACACATTTGGAATCTTTAGGCACCAATACCTTTGGCCACAACAATATCTGAGAATACCAATGCCAGTAAAGATATGCTGGAGATATAAAATACCACGTGTAGGAAACTTAGTATTGGAACTATGAATTGAGTTGCATTATTGATGATGTTTTAGGGCACAACACAGTCTGTTCTAATAAAAACTAAAACTTATTAGAGCTTTTAATGACGAAACTGCAATGTTAGAGTGATATAATTATTATTTTGTGCTGAGCTTTGCAGGCTAAAGCATATATACTAGTCAAGAAGAAAAATCAATTTTCTGTGATTTTCAACATGCTGTTGCTTTCATTGAAGCCTATGCATTTTCTCTTTTAACAACATGAAGGAGACCACATGAAAGACTTAACAGGGCCATATTAGGAGCACTGAACACTAGTAGGGAAAGAATGGCGTATCCTGCGTTGATAATGACAAAAACCACAGTTTTTTTTTAACCAAGATTGTTAACCACACAGGACAAGTTTTTAAGTAAAGTGGAACTAAACCTAGCTTGTAAAAAAACTGCGAACAGGAGTTTTTTTTGGAGAAGAGATATACTATGTCTCTTCTGCAATAACACACATTTACCTACCAGGGCAATGTATTCTATTGAATGTACACTGAGATGTGCACGTGCAGCTCAGAATGCATTCCCGTTACACTCCAGCTGTGCCGGAACAACTGACTCCTGTGCACAAGCGTGGGATGGGATCATCCTCCACCGGCCAATCAAGATGCTGGGAACCCAGCACCCTGAAGTAGCCTGGGAAGAAGATGACAGTGGCCAGCTAGGGATGCATCTGGTACACCACTGGAAGGTAGAGGTGAGTATTTTAGGAAGTTCCGTTCCACTTTAAACTGTAGGAACTATTGGCTGTAATTAAAAATAAAATGGTAGTTCACATGGCCACAATAAACAAATTATTTTAGAATATAGTGTCACCACAAGTTGAACTTTTGGCTCTGTATGCCACTAGAATAAAAATAAAACAAAACAATCCAAATGAATTTGAAGTGCGGACTTTGAGTTTTTATTCAACGGGTTGAACATAAATATCAAGTACAAATTTTATGAACTGCAACCATTTTTTACACAGTCCCCCCATTTTCAGCAAAAGTAATTGGACAAATTTAAGTAAACCTAACAAAACAAAATAAAAATAAGATCACCGTATGTCTCGGTTTTCAAGTTGAACACCACTGTGATATAAGATTTTATTAAACAAATAACACCGGTACACTTGATGGTAAAATAAAAATTAATGTCGGTTATCAAGGATGTCAAATTTCACCTTGCCTTGAAGGATTTTATGAGTGGAGATGGAAGGTCACCACATGGTCTACGTAGGGATCGACCGGTGACAGTAGAAGAAGGGTCCGATGAAGTCCCACGACCCAAGGGTCGTAGAACTAACCGGCCACCTCCTACTAGGGTAGGGTGCGAACACGTGTCCTCAGTCAACAAG
>BLSH010298745.1:137007-168604 GCA_018402905.1 Glandirana rugosa | reverse complement strand
GTTAATAGGCTAAATACGCTTCTACATTTAATGTTCTTCCTTGTTTTTATTGTCTTTTGGATTATATACTCACAATTGTGAGTTTTTTAGAAACGCAAGTAAATAAAATAAAATTTTCTTATGATTACTGGCTCCTGTGAAGGATTCATTTTATGGTACCCTTAAAGTCCCAGGCGCTATCCTCTGTTCTATTGTTTCCATTATGATTTAGGGACGTGGTACCTTAATTACACAATATAGGTCCCTGGCAGTCACCCAGGTGGACTTTAACTAATTCTCTATTCTCAAGGGGTATACAGTCACCAGATACTGTATACAGGCACCAGGTAGGGTATACAATCACCAGATAGGGGTTTGCGGTGCCCCCCCCCCCCCAGGGACAAGTCCCGCACTTACCCTATCTAATAGGCAGGCAGGCAGGAGTGTGCCGAGTTTGGCATGCTGCCAGCAGCTGTCTTATGCAGAGACAGTGCTTATGTGAGTGTGCTGAAGCTTGGAGACTGGAGACCGGCTTCTCTATCCAGTCTCCATGGCCGGAAGTGACGCCGAGGCTCCTCCAGATCAATCACCGCCGTCTATTGGACGGCGATGATTGACTGACAGTACCAGGAGCCAACAGGTGGCTTGAGACGCAGAGCAAAGCGCCTCAAGGCAGGATTAAACCTTGCCATTGAAGCATGACTCCTGCAATCATGTGATTGCAACAATGTCACGCTTCCAATAGTGCACTGTGTCCGGCGCCCGAACACATTGTAGATTTGACTGTAGATTTAAACAAACTTTTTTTTTTAAAGGGGACTTTTTTTGGGGGGCGGTGCCCAGGCGCCCCCTATGGACGGGCCGCCACTGCTTATGAATGGTTTGCACCTTGTGGCGAACCCTCTGTATTTGCTCTCATGTAGTCTTCTCTTGATTGTAGACTTTGACAATGATACGCCCACCTCCTGGAGAGTGTCATTAACTTGTCTGGATGTTGTGAATGGGGTTTTCTTTACTATAGAGAGGATCCTGCAATCATCCACCACTGTTGCCTTCCGTGGACGTCCAGGCCTTTTTATATTGTTGAGCTTAACAGTACGTTCTTCTTTCCTCAGAATGTACCAAACTGTTGATTTGGCCACTCCTAATGTTGCTGCTATCTCTCTGATGGATTTGTTTTGTTTTTAAATCCTTACAATGGCCTGTTTCACTTGCATGGACAGCTCCTTTGAACGCATTATGTAGGTTCAGAGCAATAGAATCACAGCAAATGCTTTAAAACCCTTAAAATCAACTCCAGAACTTTTACCTGCTTAATTGATGAAGAAATAACAAAATAGTAGCCCACACCTGGCCATGAAATAGCTTTTGATTCAATTGTCCAATTACTCTTGGTCCCTTGAAAAAGGGTGGGGGGGGGTGGTTATCTTAAGAGTTGTAATTTCTAAACCCTTCCTCCAATTTGGATGTACATACCGTAAAATTAAACCTGAGAGTGTGCACTTTCAGACCATATCCATTACATAGCTACAGCTTGAAAATCTTTTGGTAAATACCTAAAAAAAAACTAAAATTGTGCCTGTGTCCAAATATATATGGACCTAACTGAATACACAAATCAAATACCATTAAGGGCTGGCAAAGGATTTGTACCTCTGTTTATCTTGTCCTGACATTTACTCTGCCACAAAAAAACTGCCCTCTCCGGCAGGGAAGGAGGCCTGATTTTTTTCTGCTACAATTAAACACCGCTTACAACTTTTTTCCCTCCCCCAGCCTATAACTGAACAGTGGCAGGAGAAGCAGCATAGTGATGAGATACTCTGCTCTCTACTCCTATCAGCATACCCCTGGCACTGCAGACCAGCTGACATGTTCAAACTACTGCTTCTCCCTCCCCCAGTCTGAGCTCTGCTGTAAAAGGAGAGCAAGAGGCTATTACCAAATCAAATGTAGGCACATACCCCACTTTCATTTAAGAAATCCATTTCATAATGTATTTATGAATACAAACCTGCATTAACCTTGTCCTTGCTCCATGCTGGAAAGCTCTCAATGCATAATTGTGATCTGAAGTTTTCCGATCATGTGACCATGGTGACTGCCAATGACAGTGGTCACATGATCTGAATGCCCGTCTCCATCTCCCAGCATTTAGAACCTCTTCAAGGGCCGGGTGGCGGTGGTGGGAAGGGGTTAATTTGTTAAGTGTGAGTTTTTATCTGCCAAGTTCAACTTGTGAGAATTAAAAAATGAAGGCAGTAAAATAAAGTCTCTAATATTATTCCATGCCCCAGGCAAACCAAATCACTATTTACCTTGGCTGATGATAAAAGTTTCCACTTCAGCAATAGGTAATGCTTGTTGTCCATAAATCATTTAATTATGAGAGACTTCCATTAAAGAGCATGTATATATAAAAGAGAAGCAATAAATTGGAGACACGGGGCATTTCTGTGTAACTTGATGGCATGAAGTGAAGAAATAGGAATGCTGGATGTGGGTTTGGATTGATTTACTAAAGGAATAGTGAGGTGAAGCTAAGTGAAAATTCACTTCGCAAAGGATATCCAATGATATGCAAGAAATCTTCACCTCATTCACTAAGCTAAGTGAAAATCCTTTTGCAAAGTGAAAACTTATTGTAAAAAATGAACAGGCTCTGCTCCTTTAGTACATCAACCCCCATGTGTTGCAAAGTATTGAAAAGTAACATAGCTAAAGTAATGGTATAAAGTTAAATTTTAACCATGGGTGCTCAACCTGTGGGCTTCCAGCTGTTGCGGAACTACAAGTCCCATGAGGCATTGCAAGCTGCTGCCAGTTACAAGCATGACCCCCAAAGGCAGAGGCATGATGGGAGTTGCAATTCCGCAACAGCTGGAGGGCGACAGGTTAAGCACCCATCATATAAATACTAACCAAGTTTTCAGAAGTAATGGGACATATATAAAAATTTGACATGGGTTTTAATCAATCCCTAAGCCATCCAAAACAAAAAGAGCTGGCTCTGGATATATTTTAAGTCACAACCTCTTTTCCTTTTTCAAAGGAAATAAAAACAGCTTAAGATGGTAGATACAAAAAGAAGCAACAAATCGATAAGCAGCAACTCCACTGCATGATACAGGCACAGTAAGTAAGCATATACATAAAACAGAGTCGTGCTAGCATATATAATAGAGCACAATAAGTAATTAAGAGCTTGAACATAAGAGGTACACATATAGAGTCCAAAGAGATATAATATAAGAGTTCTCAATTGGTGATATAGAAAGAAATCAAAAGTTGAGCTCAGAGACACTTTGCCATATGTGATTCCCAATCAGAATGTCATGCAGCCTGCATATATCCCCATGTGCAGCTGACCACAAGAGACACTGCCCCCTTAGATGGAAAAAATACCTGCTTGCCAGCAGTACTAGACTTCTTTTTTACCAAAAGGTCAGTAACGCTTTTGGCTGAATACCCTGCCAGGGCCTTTAGACGGTGTTCCTGCAAAATGTCATTGGGCCATAGGAGGAGTCATCCGGCTGGAGTGTCCATGTTGTCAGGCTCAAAGACAAAAGATGCTCCACATAGTATAAAATCCCATAACACTTTATTTAAAATAGTAGATTTGCACTTACGATTCAGTAGATTAAAAAGCACATTGTAAATCTCACCAGCCGGCATAAAAACAAACATCCATACTTCCGAGACTCGTGGTATGCGATGACATCAGAGCATCATCTGCCCTATGCATTTCATCACAGACTGACATCATCCTTGGGCACTCAGGACGTCAGTCTGTGACAAAACGCGTAGGGTGAACGACACGTGATTGGGAATCACATGTGGTGAAGTGTCTCTGAGCTCAACTTTCGATTTCTTTCTATATCACCCATTGAGAACTCTTACTTATATGATATCTCTTTGGACTCTATGGGGTTGATTTACTGAAGCTGGAGAGTGCAGAAACGGGTGCAGCTTTGCATGCTAGCCAATCAGCTTCTAACCTCAGCTTGTTCAATCAAGCTTTGACAATAAAACCTTGAAGCTGATTGGTTTTTGTGTGGAGCTGCACCAAATTTTGCACTTTCAAGCTTTATTAAATCAACCCCTATATGTGTACCTCTTATGTTCAAACTGTTAATGACTTATTGTGTTCTATTATAATTGCTAGCATGACTCTGTTTTATATATATATATATATATATATACAAACTCTTTTGCAACAACAGCAACCAAAGCAAGTTACCTATATAGCCCCCAACAGGGTCTGGTTTCAAGGGAACCAAACATGTTGTAAAAATATAAAAAGCCAATAATCAATATTTTAAAGCGGAGCTCCAGACCCCCTCCAAAAATTAAAAGTCAGCAGCTACAAATACTGTAGCTGCTGACTTTTAATATTAGGACACTTACCTGATTCCAGTGATGCTGGCACCTCATCAGATTTTCCGATCCCTCTTGGGTGCTGCCACCACCATTCGTGGTAAGGGAAACTGGTAGTGAAGCCTTTCAGCTTCACACCCAGTCCCCTACTGCGCATGCACGAAGAGTGCTGCACTTTCTAACTGGCCTGTCGGTGAAGTAAGGTGGAGGGGGCCGAACCTCCGAGGAGCCAAACTTCTGGTGGACCTCGCCGCATCTCTCTTCAGCCAGGTCTCCCGGAAGTGGGGACAGGTACCTGTCAAAAACAGGTACCCCCCCAAAAGGTGCCAAATGGGGTACTGGAGGGGGGGAGGAAGCAAACAAGAGGAGCTTCCCCTTTTGGGTGAAGCTCCACTTTAAATATTTTTAAAGTATAACTAAAGTATTTCTTTTATTCTAATGCAAAAATGTTAACACATGTGCATGTTTTTATCATTGCAAATCTGTGTTACTTTTTGCATTACCTATATTTCATATTGTCCATATGCTATCTTGCCTCATAGAATAAAAATAAGGCACTTTTAAGACTTTTAATTGCCCCAGAAAGAGTAAAAAATTTTACAAGAGATGACTGTCATGAAGAAGGAGCTAACGCGCATGCTCTGAAACACGTCACATTTGACGTCACATCCGGGTACCTGCGTTCCATGCTGGTCCTGGCAGCGCAGCTGCTCTTCCTGAATTCCGATAGACAGCTCCCCACTGCTGGTCAGTTGGAATATATCTTGTGGCTGCTACATCTTAAAGGAAACCTCCAATAGATATTGATGAGCCTGTATACTTTTTATCTCTTGTAAGTGTTTTTAATCTTCCTTGAACAATTAAATGTCTTGGTTTTATTGCACTTAGAGGCGCCTTCCTTT
This sequence comes from Glandirana rugosa, assembly GCA_018402905.1. Lineage (NCBI taxonomy): Eukaryota > Metazoa > Chordata > Amphibia > Anura > Ranidae > Glandirana > Glandirana rugosa. The sequence continues at coordinate 163,346 of BLSH010298745.1, read as the reverse complement.
TGTTATGTTGTCACCATAGAATGGATCCTTTCAGTAGTTGGTTTTCCCCCGAGGGATTGTATTTTCAATTGTTTGCAGGGGAACTGCGATTTTGATTGATGTGGGTCTGACATGTATTCTCAAACTACACAAGAAAATGTGCTAAAAAAAAGTAATTTATTTTAAGGAAGCAGCACATTACAAGATCTTTCCTCTCCTGAGGTGCTAGAACAAAGATTTCTGAAATATTTATTTAGCATCAGCTAAAAAAGAAAAGATTTTTTTCTTGTCTCTGTTTTGTGTCTGTCTCTCCGAAATATACACATATAACTCATTACCACAAAGTGTAGCAGAGTTAAAGAGGTAATCCACTCCGCAGTAAGTGGTTTCCTAATATTTACCTTTCCTTGTACTGTCACATTTTTTTTATTCTTTATTTATAACATTTCCATGCAGACATGGGGCAGCGTTTTTTTTTTTTTTTTAAACTAACAGGTTTTTATTGCAAATAACACAACCAATTACAAGGTGATGACAATGCGGCAGATTTGATATGAACATATCCTCTAACAATTACCAAAAACGTAGGATAAAGTGTAGTAGGTATTTATTACATTAGCATTTACTTTGCCTATACAAATAGTATATCTGTCGCTTTATAACACTATGCAGTATATTACAGTCAAATTAGACCTTCTACAAAATGCAAAGTATAGTCCTACACCCATTATGCCTGCACCAGCCTGGCCAGGCACTGCATCACTCGCATCTGAACCAGTTTTCGGGGACTAAGACCTGGAGTATCAAGCCATGGGGCCAATAATCTATCAAACTTGCCCAGGCAACCTCAGTGCTGGTATATGTTGGTATATGTATTTTTCAAAAATACGTGTGTTTCCCATGTCCATTGTTGAAGGGAAGGGGAACCTGGTGTTCTCCACTGCAGTAGCAATACTCTACAAGTTTGGAAAAGAGCATTAGTAAAGGCCACCCGTGTAAGTTCTTCCAAAATAATGTTTTCAAGAATGCTCAATAAGCCGTATTTAGGGTCAAGGGGTACCTTGGTCTCGATTACCTTGTTAAGGCCTCATACACATGGGTGGTTTTAAAGCCGCGTTTTGAGCTGTTTTTACAGCTTAAGAACGCCTCTCCATGTTATTCAATGACCTCATACACATGCTGACGTTTTTGAGCTGTAAGTTGCGTCGGCGTTCTTAAGCTGTAAAACAAACGCAGGACCAGCGCTGCAGTGCTAGAGCTGTTTTGATGCTGATCCAGCAATATGCTCCAAAACGTGGCTTAACGTTGTATACACAGTGTTAAGCCTCATCGCACCAGAAGTCGGATCATGATGATCTGACTTGCGGTGCGACTTGTGTGCTGAGGATCTTGAAGGGGAACCCTACAAAAAATCTTGAAAAATGTGTGTGAGGTTCCCCCCCAAGAGGTACCAGACCCTTCGGTCTGGTAAGGATTTTAAGGGGAACCCCCATGCCAAATAAACAGCGTAGGGTCCCCCCAAAATCCATACCAGACCCTTATCTGAGCATGCAGCCTGGCCGGCCAGGAAAGGGGGTTTGGAAGCTGCAGTGCTAGAGCTGTTTTGACGCTGATCCAGCAATATGCTCCAAAACGTGGCTTAACGTTGTATACACAGTGTTAAGCCTCATCAGGCAGTTCTCTGCCTCTATTCAAAATCAATGGTTCCCTATGGGAGTCCATTGATTTGAATAGAAGTCGCACCAGAAGTCGGATCATGATGATCTGACTTGCGGCGCGACTTGTGTGCTGAGGATCTTGAAGGGGAACCCCACAATAATTTTTTAAAAATGTGTGTGGGGTTCCCCCCCAAGAGGTACCAGACCCTTCGGTCTGGTAGGGATTTTAAGGGGAACCCCTATGCTGAAAAAACAGCGTAGGGTCCCCCCAAAATCCATACCAGACCCTTATCTGAACACGCAGCCTGGCAGGCCAGGAAAGGGGGTGGGGATGAGTGAATACCCCCCCTCCTGGACCATACCAGGCTGCATGCCCTCAACATGGGGGGGGGGTGCTTTGTGGCAGGAGGGCCTTGCGTCCCCCACCCCAAAGCACCTTGCCCCCATGTTGATGAGGACAAAGGCCTCTTCCCGACAACCCGGGCTGTTGGTTGTCGGGGTCTGCGGGCGGGGGCATATTGGAATCTGGAAGCCCCTTTAACAAGGGGCCCCCAGATCCCAGCCCCCCCACCCTATGTGAATGAGTATGGGGTACATAGTACCCCTACCCATTCACCTAAAAAAAAAGTGTCAAAAAAACACACTACATAGCTTTTTAAAATAGTTTATTAAATCAGCTCCGGCATCTTCTCCCCTCTCCGACTTTTTTTTCTTTTCCTCTTTTGCGGGGGCCTTCTTTCTTCTGAGGGGTCTTCTGTCTTCTGCTCTTTTGCCACTGTCTTCTCCGCTGCCTTCTCCCTCTTCTCTTCTTCCCATGTTGTCTCGTCGCTCTCCCACTCGAATGCCGGGTCCGTGCTGGGGAATGGCTTATATTGGCATGGGGGATGTCATTCGCAAGTCCCGTCCTTATGACGTCACAGCCCCGCCCTATGACATCATAGGGAACTATTGATTTTGAATAGAGGCAGAGAAACGCTGCTGGAAGCTAGCACAGAAAAACGTGTATTGACGTCAATGCATAACGCTGATAAAATAGCGTTTTTAATGCAGCTTTTTTCCTGGCGTCGGTACCGATGTTACATCTCCTTTTTTTAAAAGCCCATGTGTATGTAGCGGGGAAGCTTAGGACACCACAGTTACAGCTATAATTGGTATAAGAAAACACAAATATAACGGTCAATGTTGGATTTATACCCCAGCCATAGCTGGCATACATGTAAATAAGCTAGGCAATGACCTAACTCTCATCCAGTCTGGACTTTAGTTACAATTAACAATGTAGAAATGTAACATTACTCCCCACCACCAAAAAAAAATCAAAAACAGAGGAAGGGAAGCAAATGAAGATAGATAAAAAAAAAGGAAGCAGTAGGGGGAGAAGAAGACAAAGGGGGAGGGAGAATTCACTCACCAGTTGCCAAGATAGTGTAGTTTTCCCTAGAGCAGGTATATAGGGGTTGATTTACTAAAGGCAAATAGATGGTGCACTTCGCAAAGTAATATATAAAGGAGCATGCCTTCTGCTTCTTCACAATGCCAACAAGTGTTCACGCAGTAGTATCCACACCCTATACCAGTGCATTAAAAATGCGTACCCCAGTTCCTGACATTTACTTGCAATGGGTGAGTAATGAGCAAAATATGAGATATGTTCTCCAAAGACATACTGATAGGCTAATTGGATCCTGTCTAAATTAGCCCTATTATGTGTATGTGTGAAAGTGAGTTAGGGACCTTTGATTGTAAGCTCCTAAAGGGCAGGGACTAATGAGAATGTACAATGTATATGTAAATCGACGGCGCTATATAAGTATATATATACATGTTCTCTATGGTGGAAGAGAATAAAGTGCCAAGGTCCCTCTCCCATTTGAGTAGGAAAAAAAAGAACTCAGAGGGTTGAACCAGAATCAGACGATACTGTGTTGTGTTGAGGGCCCTGCTTCTAGACAAAGATGTTCAAAAGGTGGGTCAGGGCATTATGAATATCCGGGACAAGTAGTGGGCTAATCTTCACATATCCAGTGGAGGGACGAATATCTATTGAATTTTCAAAAGCAGTTTTCAGACCTGTGTCTGTAATAAAGTCTTTAAGTCTAAATGTTCCCTTTTGCATAAGCTGCTGAAACCTTCTGTCAGAGAGGCCAGAGGGAAACACAGGATTACCAAACACTGGAATCAAGCTGGTGGTTTCAAGAGCAGGTCTTAATGCCCACTGTCACTGTTGAAGAACCCAGTGGGTAGTCCCAATGAGGGATGACCCTTAAGGGCTGTAGTTAACTCTGGTTCAACCCAGGGCAGGCAGTACAGGAAGATATCAGTGCAAGATGGTTCTACCTCAAGCTATAGTTTACAGTCAAAATCTCTACACCAGTCAATTGCCCTAGAGAGATTGATGGCTTGATAATATTTAAAAGGGTCCAGCATAACATAGCTGTGTGAGAGGAAGGCAAGGTCACATTCAGTATTTCCAATTATGTAGGTTGATATTAAAGTTAGACAACATGCTATATTTGTGAAATTTGCTCAAAAGATTGGGGTGTGTGGTTTCTGGTAGATATGCACAGAGCGAAAAAAATAGTTTAGTTTTGTTTTGATTCGTTATTTACATAAGTTCGTTTAGTTAGGTTTGTTTCATTAGTTTAATTCGATTTTGGAATTAGTTTTGTTTATTCGTTTTTGAATCGATTAAAAACGTTTTCGAATCAATTTCGAATGGTTTTCCAATTCGAATCCTTTTTGAATCATTTTCCAATTTCCAAGGAAAATGGGGTGGAGTATAAAGTGGAGGAATAGAATGGAAAAAGATAGAATACAATAGAGGGGAATATAAGAGAAAATGAAAGAATATAATGTGGTGGAGTGGAGCAGAGCTGTTTTACTTTGTTGTTTTCTATTCTTTTGTTTTCTGTTATATTCTTTTCTAGTATATTGTTTTTTTCTGTTCTATTCCTTTGTTTTCTATTCTATTTTGTTCTCTTTGGAAATTGGAAAACTATTCAAATTCAAGGACTTTTCAAATTTGAATTTGAAAACTATTGAAGTTTGAAAACTTTTTGAATTCGAATTTGAAAACTATTAGAATTCGAAAAGTATTCGAAAACAATTTGAAATTTATTCAAATTTGAATTTCGTCCGAATTTTCTTTTTCGTTATTCAGATTTGTTTAAATTCTGTACTATTGTAATTCGGAAATTCGGAAAAACTAAAAACTAAAATTCGTCCGAATTTTAATTGGGAATGAAACTAACCGCACATATCTAGTTTCTGGAGTTATAACAAAGAATAGCAAGTTGTCTATGAAGGGCACAGCCTTCTGGCTCATGGTTGCTGCAGGAAAGCCTTGGACATCTGAATTTTGACATATATGCTTTTGACCTACAGGCTCCAAAATCAAAATGAGAATCAGAGGTGGCAATGGGCATCCCTGCGATGTTCCATTTGCCAGAGGGAAGTAGGAAAAGAGTGCCTCATTGACATAAACCACTGCCATGGGGGTTGAGTAAATGGTGTCCATCCATTTGCAAAATATTGACACATACACCAGTGTGTGCTAAAAGAACTGCTAATCCACCCTGTCAAAAGCCTTCTCAGAAGGATCTTCCAAATATGGGTTAATTGAATTGAATCACATCAAGGACTCTTGTGTTGTTGTATTGGCCTCTTTGGGGGACATAGAACCCACTAGATCAGGGTGAATGACATCTTGAAGGAAAGGTAGGACCCTAGTCGAGAGTATTTTTTTAATTTCTTCAATTCGTTTAACAGTGAAATCGGACAATAGCTCATACATTGAGCATGGTCTTTTCCCTCCCTTTCAAGGTCACAGAAATATGCACTCTCAGACAATATGCTGGCACAATATGGTCATCTAAGATCAAGTTATAGGTGGCCATAAACCTAGAAGTTAAAATAAAAACAATGGCTTTATAGTAGCCGCATGTATGGCCATCATACCCAGGGGCCTTATGTGGCTTTTAGCAACTCAACTGCTGCCAAAAATTTGTCAGTCATCAGTGGAGGGTTAGGAGAGTCAGCCAAGTCTTCCAAAACATGGAGGCCCGAGGAGATAAGTTAGTCACATATTTTTTGTAGCCTGCACTTTTAGGGTCACATTTACTTTTGACCCTTATTTGTGTGTAAGAACTGCCTAGTTGATTATGATAGCATTTATACTAATTGTATACTTTTTTTTAAATTATTTTAGCTTTTGATAGAGTGGGAAAGAGGTAAACCCCTGTCTGTTTTATATTGTTGTCTGCATTAACCCTGGGGAGAGTCACCTTCTCTATTTATATTGGTGACCATTGCCACCAGGACTGAAAGTAAGGAAATATCCAACGTTTTGAACTGTCATCAGAATAGAAATATAGAGGAAAATTTCCAATGGGGACAATATCTGTCTAACTCTAATTCTGAAGAGATTTCCTCTCATTATGTTTTGTAGATACAGGACAGAAAGTGAAGGGATAACTTCCCAATATCACCCATGCAATCCGATTCCTGTCTGAATCCACAGTTCGCACTGCGATTTGTGAATCAATCTGGGGGTGTCATTAAGATCGTATTGACACCAGTGGTTACTGAGAACCGGCGCTGAAATTGCGCTGGTTCCCACATCTCTGGGCTTAAGATATTCTTGGTAGTGATGATGATGATAATATATCATCTTATGAATCCAATAATTCCATACATTATTATTTCAGATATAATCACTTTTAGCACATATGTTAAAGGAAACAAAAGATTATATTTTACTATTATGGTATTGATTGTGTTGTGTTATATATTATAGATTACTAACCCCCTGATTACTCCTGAAGAAGTAGACCATTGGTCTAACAAACTCCTACTCTTCACTCATCAATTCAACCTTCACCATGTGACACATACTGCATATATTATAGATATTAAGACCTGGTATCTAGTGTTGGAACATCCATTGAAAATAATTGTCACAAAGTGCCTGCTGAGCTGGGAGGATTGCATTTTTTTACTGGAATTTTTGTGTTATGGATTTTAACAATACCCTTTCTAAATAATAAAATGGATTTTAATTTAATTTTATTCAATTTCATGTATTACAATTAATACCTTAATACTCAGAAACTCACATTCCATAATGTGCCACCATCCTAAAATATAGAGAAGAACACACAAAACGGGAGACCATATATGGTGAAAGAAGTGGATTTTTCCGGCACTTATGAAACTGATGGGTTTAAAATGTAATTATGTTTATTTCATCATTAAAACCAAGAAAGTAGTACAAAAAATACATAATAAGAAATACATAAAATACAGCATCAACATTTCCACTTAGGGAATTCTTGGTAAATTGCAGGAACCTCCGTTCCGGGGGGCATCACGGGGCGGGGGGGTCATCACGGGTAGCCGGTGGCGATCAAGTCCGCCGCAACCGCTCCCTGGCCCCCCCGGGACACAGTGAGCGCGCGAACGCTCTCACAGCACTAGTTATCGCAGCCGCCGTCGTATGACAGCGGTTTGCGATAACGAGCTACTCTTGCCGTCAGACTGCGGTGGGCAAGTTGTTAAACAACTTTTGTAGTGCACTTTAAAAGTTTTATTGACGCGTTTTTGATGCGTTTTCAATGTGGATGTGATTTTTTTGTAGGAGAAGGAGACTATTCAAAAATCTACATGTGTTTTACATGTGTTTTTGGTGCATTTCCATTGAAACCTATGGGTTACAAAATCACACTACATCGCATCAAAGTAGTACATGTATCTTGCTCAAAGTCGAATCGCAGCTGTGATATGAGTAGGCATTATTGAAATCAGTATGATTTCAATCATCACGCGATTCTGTGTGACCCAAGTCACATCTGAAATTGCACCATTGGGTACCAGGCCTTAATATAATGCATCTTACCATTCCTTAGATATGGTGTCTCCATTATATTTTCACCTGAGGATCCTGCCAGTAGCACAACGCCGTCAACACCCACTTTACTATATCTATGGCAGAGTAGCATTGTCACCCTATGGCAGTATATTAGGGTTATAGAACATCTTCCCCTCTCCTCATCTCTATAACATAGGTGGGAGATATTCTGTAGTTCACAGAGCTAAACTGGGCAAGCTAATGACACTGCTTGAGATAAGTGTGCAGAGTATACAGGACAGTCCTGGATTCCAAAGTTCTTTTAGTACTTATGGAACAGACATATGAAAACAATTCCAATTGTATATTTAATAGTGGAAAAGAAAACAGATAAGAGACATTTGATGTTAAGTATATGTAGCCATGGCCCCCGACCCCTAGAGGCCTGACATCCATCTTCACAGAGTGGGTTATTAGGCATGGTGGGTGCATGTAGAAGAATTGAGTTGGGCACCAGACACTTTGATGATGCAGAACAAAAGAGATTTATTTTCTCTTGAAGAACTGGGGAGAGAGTGTTAGGACCTGGACACCCTTTGAGTGGGTGCAAAAGCACTTAGCAGACTCTGAGATTCACAAACATAGGGCAATGAGATGGTTGTATAGTCCCACAGGCCTTCTCACTAAACTGTGCCTGACAAGGACTATTTCCTTTGCTATTGAACTTGTATTTTGGATTTCAACACAGATCAATACACATACCAAACATGGTATCCCTGGTGTGTAGACCTGGCCTCCATCTCACAGCCTCCTGCTGCAACTGCATGAGCTTACACTCACAGTCTCTTACCAAGACTCCTTGGTCTCCTACTGTCACTGGGTCCCTTGAACTTCACACAGCCAACTGCTGTACCTTCCGAGCGTCCCCATGCTGACCCGCTGGGTCCCTTACTTGGCTCTTCAGCCCCCCTGCTGAACTATCTTGCAAGCGTCTCACCTTCTATCCTACTGGGTTCCTAGCTTGACTTCCGCTGAGACTTTCCCAACTTCTCCCCCATCCCCGGTTGGTGAAAAAGGCTGCTTTGGTACTCTCTCAGACTCTGAACTCTGGCTTCTGATACACACTTTGCCTCTGGCAACAGGAATGGATGACCACTGTTTGCAACTCTGTGCCCTTCACCTCCGACAAAGAGGGGTTCTCCGGCCAGCAGAACCCGTACAACTTGGCTAGGCTTGGCTTCCAACATAAAGCCCCACCCTCGCACTGCTGCTTCTGGTGCTGGGTAGGCCTCAGACTGCCTAGCAACCATGCACTCCCGGATAGGCCCCAGGCTTCTGGCCTAGCAACTGGGAGTCTTTAATACACGTCCACCCAGACAGCTGTCCGGGGGCACAGAAAAGTGATCATCTGACTCCTCCCAAATAAATGGGCTCTCCCAGCAGGCCATGGGGCCCAAGAAAACCCCTGCCAATTGGCTAGAGCAGCCTATCCACTCATATTCCAAGTTCATAGGCACCTTATCATACCAATGCCATAGGTAGCAGCGCCACCAGTGGCAAAGGGGAGAGGTGCCTCAAACTCAGAATTAGGGAAAGAATCAGGAGATCCCTTAACAATTGGCCAGGCTGGTTAGCACCTAGCAAACTAAATTTAACAGCATCCCTGTTCAAGACCAGAGTGCTACATATACATATAAGTTAAGGCCAGGTTACACCATTGCATTGCGATAACACATGTCTACTGCACATTAATGTGTTGGTGTGCTGCAGTGCCATTCATTTTGAATACCATTCCAATGCACCTTCACTACTCACCGATGCTGCAGCGCACTGCAAAGCACAGTAACACATTACCATGCATTGTGGTGCACTGTGTTATCAGAAATACAGCAGGTTCAGATGACCTTCTGGGGGTCAATAATCTGGTCACTGAACCTTTTATATACTTTGAGTGACAACTCAGGGGTATCACGCCTATTGTTCACCATTGCAATAGAAAGACTGGTGGAACTGCTTAGGAAGGATCCAAATTTCCAAGGATTTAGGATACATAGCCTAGAAGAGAGAGTGTTGCTGTGTGCAGATGACATACTGCAGTATATAGCCAACTCTACAATATCATTGACTACTGCACTTTCAATTACAGAAAAACTTGTCAGGTTTTCAGTATTCAGAGTTACCTGGGATAATTCCAACATGTTCCCCTTAAATCTTTAATATCTCAGAGTATCATAAACCAAAGAATGATAGTAGGTACCTCATCCACATATTAAATTGTGAAGCATGAGTGAGGGTATGGGTCGGTCCCCCAACCGACAACCCCACAAAAAGAACTAAGGACTGTGGACTGTGTAAATCCAGGAAGTGAACAGGCAGAAGCTTGAGCTGCCCAAAGTTAAAATGGATGCAGCCAGTCTTAGTGGAAGGAGATTTCTGCAGCATTTTTGGCAGTTGCAGAATCACAGTATATATAAAATAATATGCAAAGTGGTTGGAGGGAAGCTTCAGAATGGTAAAGCTGTTTTTTATTACAAATTATGTGAGTAGACTGCAGTTCCTATTTGAAGCTTTGTTTAACCACCTGCCATCCGCGCCATAGCCGAATGACGGCTACAGCGCGGCTCTAAAATGCCGGGAGGACGTCAATAGACGTCCTCCCATTTGGCTTGTGCTGGGCGCGCTCCCGCGGGCGCGAGCGGCGCGCGCACGTGCCGCCGCGCGCTGCGGGATCATGCCCGAGGGTCGGGTGTACCCGATGTCCGCCGGAGACCCGCGATCTCCTTACAGAGAGGAGGAATGGGGAACCGCCGAAGTAAACACGGCGGTTCCCCTTTCTCTGAGGGGGGGCATGCCAGATCTACTGATCCCTGTCACTGGGATCAGTTAGATCTGTCATGCCCCTGTCAACCCTGCCCCCCCACAGTTAGAACACACCCAGGGAACACAGTTAACCCCTTCACGGCCCCCTGCAGGTTAACCCCTTCACTGCCAATGACATTTACACAGTAATCAGTGGACATTTAAATTTCTGATCGCTGTATAAATGTCATTGGTCCCAAAAAAGTGTCAAAAACGTCCGACATGTCCGCCCCGATATCGCAGTACCGATAAAAATCGCAGATCGCCGCCATTACCAGTAAAAAAAATAAAATAAAATAAAAACGCCATAAATCAATGTCCATAGTTTGTAGGCGCTATAACTTTTGCGCAACCCAATCAATAAACGCCGATTGCAAATTTTTTTTACCAAAAATATGTAGAATATATATCGGCCAAAACTGATGAATACATTTTTTTTTTTATATTTTATTTTTGGATATTTATTATAGTAAAAAATATATTTTTTTTTTCAAAATTGTTGCTCTTTTTTTGTTTATAGCGGCGATCAGAAATGACGCAGAGGGGATCAAATACCACCAAAAGAAAGCTCTATTTGTGGGAAAAAAAGGACGCAAATTTTGTTTGGGTACAATGCCGCACGACCGCGCAATTGTCATTCAAAGAGCGACAGCGCTGAAAACTGAAAATTGGTCCGGGCAGGAGGGGGGTTTAAGTGCCCAGTAAGGAAGTGGTTAAAAAAAAAAATAATAACAAACTTGTCATACTTATCTAGTCTTAGTGGAAGGAGATTTCTGCAGCATTTTTGGCAAGTGCAGAATCACAGTATATATAAAATAATATGCAAAGTGGTTGGAGGGAAGCTTCAGAATGGTAAAGCTGTTTTTTATTACAAATTATGTGAATAGACTGCAGTTCCTCTTTGAAGCTTTGTTTAAAAAAAAAAAAAAATAACAAACTTGTCATACTTATCTGGTCTGTGCAATGGTTTTGCACAGAGCAGCCCCGATCCTCCTCTTCTTCGGTCCCCCATCAGTACTCCTGGCTCCTTCCCCTCGACCAGTGCCCCCAGTAGTCACTTGCTATGGGGGCGCTGGTGCATGCTTGTTCCTGAGCCCTGCTCCCTCCTCATTGCTGTGATTGACAGCAGTGGGAGCAAATGGTTCCTATTGCTATGTCTCAGCCAATGAAGAGAGAGAGAGACCTGGGACAGTCGAGGCTCCCATGTACATCACTGGATATAGAGGTGGCTCAGGTGAATATTATTGGGGGGATGTGGGGGTAGCAGCACACAGAAGTTGTTTTACCTTTATACATAGAATACATGAAGGTAAAAACACCTTCAGCCTTTACAACCACTTTAAAGCCTTTTGTTTTAAATCCATAAGGTATCCTCCAGGCATAAAGCATAAGGCATCCTCTAGGCACCTTATGGTTTAAATCTATAAGGTTACTTTCACACTGAGGCGTTTTTCAGGAGCTTTTGGGCTAAAAATATTGCCCTTATAGCGCCTGAAAAACACCCCCCTTCCCATCCACCCCAGTGTAATAGCCTGAGTGCTTTCACACGGGGGCGGTACGCTTGCAGGACATTACAAAAAGTCCTGCAAGCAGCATCTTTGGGGCGGTGCGCTGTGCGATGTTTACACCGCTCCTTCACCTCCCCTGCCATTGAAATCAATGGCAAGCGCTCCCAAAGTGGCTGCACACCGCTTCGGAAGTGCAGCACGCCAACACTTTTAACCCCTTTTTAACCCCTTGTGGGGGTTAAAAGCATCGCGTTCCCGCCTGCAGATCGGCGCCATAGCACCGCTATAACAACAGAAAATGGCTGCTGAAACTAGAGGCGCTTTACTGCTACCGCCCACCCGCCCCAGTGTGAAAGTAGCCTAGGACATTGTCCAAATCCTTCAGGTATTCAGAGTGGAGGCCTGGCTCTCCCAAATTTGCAAACATATTATTTTACTGCCCAGTTAACACTGTGAGGACCACTGAGACTGCTCTCATGCTCTCATACCAAGCTTTTGTAGAGGAAGGGACCCTTCGGCCCATTTCACACAGGCTGTCCGATCAGGTCCACTTGCCAGTTTTTCTGCTGACACCCGCCTCTATCTGATCCGATCCTGTCCACCAAATGCAGACGGACGGGGGTCCTATTTTCCATCTGTCTGTTGGATCGGATGAAAACCTGAGCAAGCGGAGTACGCTACATGGAGGCGCCCGTGTGAAAGGGGCCTTCCTCTTAACTGGCTCTTCTACATTGAAGTTGTCCTTGAAATTTTTTAACGTGTAGTGATGAACACATTGGTGATTCATCCCTTTCTTTGTCTCCAAATATTCATCTATGGAAAAACCCTAGTCCTCCAGAATTTTATAGCATTCGAAATGTGTGGTGATAGGCTTCTAATCTTAGGTACGCACACCAGCTAGGGACACTTTAATATTCTTCAGGAGCTTAATTCTTATTCTGTTTGCATATCTCCAACTCAGACATGTCCCTGCTAAACAATTTCCCTTTGTAAACTTCCCAAATGGAACATCTTCTAGCCAAGAACGACCATGCAAACATAATCTTCTATTACCATTCCTTTGTTTTTCTGCCACAAAGTCAATTTTTATCTCTGTCTTGGTTGCACTTCAGTGGAAATGTGTTTTTGTATATAAAATATTCCTCTAGAGATGATGCAACAAATATTCATGAATAAAGACTTTTGAAATACCTTCAGGATCAATTTTTATTGGATTCTCACTCCTTAAAATGGGAAGACCCTACCCGCTTGTATATTTGAATACACCCCCCCATTTAAAACGCTATTTCAAAGCCCCTGACTGACAGCTCTAAGTGTGAGCCCACCTCCAGTTATAAGAGTACACTGGTAGAACACTTCAGCGCAGATCTAAGAAGAAATAGCTTGCAATAACATGGCGAAGGGACCCTCTGGCTATTAACATCTGCAGTCTGGCTCTGCTCCACTACAGCCCAAGGTCTGCATTACATTCCATTCATTACACCACCAAGTAATCAGGTAATGCCTTTCAAACATTTTACTATAGCAAATATTATATTTCATGTACATGTGTCCTAAAAGATTTGCTGTAACATATGTTTTCTGTAGCACATTTCCAAATGTTTAGGGTGGCAATAAATTATTCTTTCCATTTAATATACTAGAGGTATACAGGCACTATGCATGGAACTTTAATACATGTTTTCAGATCACCTAAAAGAAATAAATGCCTTGGTTTGTGTGGGGATGGTTGCTAAAAAGTATTTACTGTAGTGCAATCATAAGGTACTGTAGCTTAGAATTTTGTATTGAGTTAAAGGGGGATTCCACTTTTAAAAGTAATTTTGGCATTACTAAAGGCAAAAAGGCTGTTCGCTGTGCAAGGGAAGTTGCACCTTGCAAGAGAATTTTCCCCAGAGCTCAGTGACTAGGGGCACAATTTCACTTTGCAAAAAATACCCACTCATGTGCATTTTTGTTTGCATATAATGGGAAGATGGAAGTCGAAAGAGCTTCATCTCATTCACTAAGCTCTGAGGAAAATGTCCTTGCAAAGTGCAACTTCTCTTGCAAAGTAGATTTGCCTTTAGTAAATGGACCCCATATATTAATTAACCTCAATTTGTTAAAACATAGTCTACAAAATAGATCAAAATAAGCTGGAAAATGCAGATCTATAAGAAAGTCAGAAAACTGGAAACAAACTAGAAACTCCTGTGTTGTCAGGTCGGTACCTCTCCAATTTAGCAGCTGAGAAATAAGGACAGATGTAAGGTTGTTAATATTGATTATTAAACCATTCACCTGCCTTAGAATACCTGTACATGCTTGATTTACTAAAGACAAATAAATTGTTCACTTTGCAAGTGCAGCTGCACTCTGCAAGGGAATTATCCCTAGAGCTTAGTGAGTCTGCTGATTTCTATCATCCAATCATGTGCAAGCAAAAATGCTTTTATTTTATTTTCCTTGCACATGACTGGGCATTCTTTGCAAAGAGAAACTTCACCACATTCACTAAACTCTGGGGAAAATGTCCTTTGCAAGTGCAGCTGCACTCTGCAAGGGAATTATCCCTAGAGCGTAGTGAGTCTGATTTCTATTATCCAATTATGTGCAAGTAAAAATGCTATTTTTTTTTTTCATTTTCCTTGCACATGACTGGGCATTCTTTGCAAAGTGAAACTTCACCGCTTTCACTAAACGCTGAGGAAAATTCCATTGAAGAGTACAACTTTCCCTGCAAAGTGGACTGGCTATTTGCCTTTAGTAAATCAAATGAATAGTATAATTCTCACGTGGAATCAAAAGGTATATACCTGGTGGGATTGGCTTCCTGCAGACAAAGCATTTCTATAATAAACCTTGGGGGCTACCTTTGCTGACCTCCCTCTGAAAATGCTAATTTCTGGGCTGTGCTGCTGACCCTTTGGCTTCTGTACGTCTCAGTCACAGACCTAGGACAAGTGTGCAGAAGTTGAGAATGTTTGACTGATTTCACTTATCCAGTCGTGTATAAAGCAAATTAATATTCACTTTGAGTATATGAAATATTTATATGGGTTGATTTAGTAAAGGCAAAATATGCTTTTCACTTTGCAAGGGAATTTCCCCCAGAGCTTAGTAAATAAAGCGAGGCTCCGCTGACATCCATTATTCCTTCATGTGTAAGAAAATACTTGTTTTTCATTTTTTTTTTTTTGCATGTTAATAGGTATTCTTTGATAAAGTATTTTTTTTTCACCACATTCACTAAGCTAAGGGAGTGACTTTTCAATTTTTAAGGGAAAGTTTATTAAGCTTAGTGAATTTGGTGAAAATTCACTTTGCAAAGAATGTCAAATCATGCACAAGGAAAATGTAAGAAATCACATTTATGCTTGCACATGATTGGATGATGTAAGTCAGCAGAGCTTCACCTCATTCATTAAGCCAAGTCAAAATTCCCTTGCAAAGTGAACAAGCTCCAGTGAATCCAATGGCTTGCTCTGAGATAAAAGAAAGCAGCTGATGGGCTTGTGGCCTATTCCTTAATCATGCAATCATTAGACAGTATTTACCCAGTCTGACATTATTTTGATACACTTAAGCCCTCCGTGATAGTCTTTCATTATAGGTGAGCAGTTTATGACAGGTTTTTGATGCACGCAAGTATCTGTTAATATTATGAAATAGTGGACTGCAGAGAAGTTTGGCTATGAATGAAAACTTTTGTGATTAACAACACAAATAACAAAATACTCTGAGAGGAGCAGAGCACACAACGAGGACCACCCAATCTGATTGCAAGATCCACACACAGTTGCCTGGGCTCAGTGTGCCTGTACACCCCAGAACAAGACAAATGGATGGATTGAGCCGGCAACACTGTATTCCATATAACAATTCATTGGTGACTGGCTACAAATGAATGAAGATAAAACAAAAAAGCTGACGAGTTTCAGCGAAAGCAGTTGCTATGGCTAAAGCTCTTGCCGAAATGCGTCAGATTTTATTTTATTGTCACTCCTTTGTAACCAGTCACCAATAAATTGTTATACAGACTACAGTGTTGACGGCTCAATCCATCCATTTGTCATAATCAAAATGGAGTCAATCGATGTATAACCAGCAATCTGAATTAAACAGTAACCTACCCAATTGTATGATTGCATCTTGTACCATCTGTATATTCATTTGGATCAAGTATTAACTGACACTATAGATCAGGGCTCTCCAGCCTTTCAAAGCAAGGGCCAGATTGCAAGAGGGATGTGAACTGTGGCCATTCAGGGTAGGAAATCCCCTTGTGTCAGTGGGATTAAATAATGCCTCAGGCTTGGTTTCAGTGGAAGTACGTAAATGACATAGCACCTATAGGCAGTATGGGGAAGAATAATGCCCCATCATTGGTATTCGTGGGTGGAATAGTACCCCATTGCTGGTGTCAGTGGGAGTAATAGTGCCCCATCATTGATGTCAGTAGAAGGAATAGTGTGTCATATCATTGGTAGGAATAGTGTTCCAGGGGCCAGATAAAGGCAATCAAAGACCTGTATCAGGCCCATGGGTAATGGTTTTGAGACCACTACTATAGCTGTATGGTCAGGTAACATGGGACTTCCTTGACATCTTAAAATTGTATTCCCTTTTCTGTCCCTTCCATGTAGTAACATGAAGGCTTCACCTTCCAGAGACTCTGAAGTGTTACAGTCATAGACTTTACCTGCAGAGCTGTTTGATATTGAAATCTAATATCAAGATCATAAAATAAAATGTTCTCCAAAAAACAAGTCATAACTGCCAAACTATCACCCTGCAGCTCAACGCAAACCTAAGTATAACGTCATATTAACTAAAAATTATAGCAATAATGGCAACATGATGTGTTCTATACAGGGAGGTTGCAACTTCAGCTCAAAAAGAGAAGGCTGACCACCCCCAAACAATGCCCTCTTGTGGTGTAGCTGAAGGTCTTCTATTTTCAGAAACGCCTTCTGGTGGTGGTAGCTTGTTTTGCAGCAAAAATGCATGCAAAAACTTGTGGTGGCTATGGCTGTCGGAAATTGAATATATCTTCAGAAATGGTAACTTATTATATTTCCATTTTCTATAGGCTGCAAGTAGATGTGCATATGCCTAAGGTTAAATTCACAAAGCTTTCTCACCAGTATAAGGATCATTTTTTGCCAAAAGTGAACATTATTTTCGGCTGGGTCCATTTTAAAACTACAATCTCAAAGCTGAAAATAAATATATCCTTGTGCAATAGCTTTTTGAATGCAGTCTCTAATATTTGGAGAAAGATCAGTTACCGGTAATCCTAACAGTTAAAGGTCTACTGCGGTGAAACATATTATATTCTGGTAACTGTGTGGTTAATACATATAAAATATTATTTCATATATTTACCTTTTTATTTTACATGCTACTATTTATGTTCCACTTTTACATTAGGGGCAAGCTGTCTAGCAATATAGTGATATTTACAGTGTCTGCACATGAGTTTCCAGATCTGCATACCTTCCATGGGACTTACTAGGTGTTCTCTCACTTTCTAGATTTTTTTATATACATCTTTGTATTATTGGGGATACACCATCAGGAGTTGGAAGACCCCTGTTGTAGTAGGAGTGAGACTCTAAGATAGGCAAACACAGAGCTTAAAATACATTATAAGATCTTACTGTTGCAATCCCCAAACGGTATACAAAAGCAGTGGGTGGCACCACACTCTTAAATGCAACATTCATTTAGGGTTAACCGATTCTTTAGAGTACATATGCCATATAGATGCATTAACAGAATAAGAAGTAATATTTAAAGCGGAACTCCATGAAGATATAAATGAACCATGGTAACGCAGCACTGTAATCATTAAAGTGGAACTTCAGTCATTTTTTCATCTTTGCATCTATTAAATCTTTTGCCCTTGTTGTTTTAACTTTGGATAGTAAAACATTTTTTTCTGCCAGTAAATACCTTATACTATACTTATACACTTCCTATTTATTGGCTGGAAAAATGCCTCAGCTTATGACATCATGCACAACTCTCTCTCTCACTCTTGTGAGAGTTTGCCAGGAAAGGAGGGGGGTGAGTCATAAGAGGACCAATGAGAGCTGCAGAGCTGGAAGTGTGCCTCTGTCTGTGTAAATCCAGGAAGTAAACAGGCAGAAGCTTCAGCTGCCCACAGTTAAAATGATGATTGCAGCCAGACTTTGTGAAGAGAGATTTCTGCAGCATAGTTGGCAAATACAGAGTCACAGTATATATAAAATAATATGCAAGTGGTTGGAGGGAAGCTTCAGAATGGCAAAGATGTTTAAAAGCCTTAATTTCATCTAGTATCAGCCTTGTAGCCTATATAATAAAATAACTGTAGCTGTAGGAAATATATCTTCACAGAGCCTGAGTAATGACATTCCCAGGGCCTGCTGCCTTCCTGTACATCAGCTTATTGAGATGCATTAGAAGAGGTGGTTGTATGCCAGGGGTTGATAAAGCACCCCCATGGGCACCGACTAATACTCCAAATGTAGATAGTGTGCATTCAGAGGTATGTTTGTGTGCATACAGGTGCTTTAAGCAACCCCCAGTGCACAACAGAGTACAGCCTCCTCTTCTAATGCATCTCAATGGGTTGCTGTACATGGCATCAGAGGGTCCCGGGAGTGTCATTACTCCAAGCTGTACGGCCCTTGTACAGCTGTATGCATGAAGCCTTAAAAAAATGTTTTTGTAATTGTATATTATTTTTTGTTATTATTATTATGATTCTATTTTATTATAAATTAACATAGCTCACTTTAAGGGGCAGTCCTTCCAAAATGGATATTTCCATTCTGGGAATTTGCTATGGTGTTTGTTCTTTACATACAGGACTTGGCAATTTCTCCGGTGTTGAATAGGGCATCATTTAAAAAGAAAAAACATTTTTTCTTGGAGATTAGGGAAAGGTTCATTTATTTTGCCCAGCACTGGGCTTTATGTTTACCCCTTTTTCTGATATTTGAGATGGTCATTTATCTGAATTAGGGCCCAAAAGGGTACAAAAGTCCTCTCTATGGACTATGTATATATATATATATATATATATATATATATATATATATATATATATTCTCTAAATACCAAATATACTTGGTACCACTGTTTTATTGTATCCTTTTTTCCCTTTCAGTCTCTGCAGGCTGAACTACAAAATATCAGAGCAGAGTTTCTTACAACAAATATTTTTTTAAATAATTTTTACTGAATAATAGAGACTATTCGGTCTCTGTGCATGCTTTAACATGCTTTCTATATACAGCAGGAAAGCATTGGACTATTTAATATGGTTTTAAAGAGAGGTTTAAAAGAGAGGCATGGCCAAAGCTTTTTTGCCCATACTTTTCTTGTGGGTCACAGAAGTGCACTTACTTTTGCTCTCCTGTGGCACAATGTCAGCTGAGAGCAGGCAATTGCCTCCTCTTAGCTGATGTAGCAGAAGATCCGCTACAGGATCTGGAAGGATCCCAACAATATCGTCAGGATCAATCAAGATGCTTGATTGACAGCTCCCTCCACATATCAGCGCACAACTGAGAGCCTGAGCCAGCCACTACCACCCCCTCTTATGTCTGGCACTCTGTTGGCACTGGGAAGGCATAGTGGAGAACAGTGACTGAAAGTTACCGACTTCTACTCGGTACAGGCTGAGAACTGAGTGATCAGGAGATTCTTGCTATGTTACATACAATGGTCAACAATAGAAAACAGGCAGAGTTAACAATCCAAAAAATAATTGGATATGAGCTAGTAGGGCTCTGTATATTAAATAGTAGGTTGACTTTAGGAGTAAAAGCCTCCAATATGTCCCTAATCTTTTCCAAAGCTCGGGAGCTGGCCCTTTGAAAGTTTCTATCGCTAGAGGCATTACCAGTCATGTGTTCACTGTGATTGGCTGTCAAAGCAATTACAAGATTGGGAGCCTGCTCCAAAGGGTGGGCACAGTGTTAGGTGTGCTGATTGAGCACGCTTCCAGCACAGAACAGCGGCACTAGTTGTATATATAGAGTGGGGAAAATAATTATTTGATTCCCTATAGATTTTGTAAGTTTGCCCACTAACAAAGAAATTAAAGGTCTATAATTTTTATCATACGTGTATTTAAATGATAAAGACAGAATATCAACCAAAAATCCAAAAAAAACACATGATACAAAATGTTATAAATTCAGTTACAGTTCAGTGAGTAAAATAAGTATTTGCATCCCAAGCAAAACATGGCTGGTACTTGGTGGAGAACCCCTTTTTGGCAAGTACAGAGGTAAGACCTTTCTTGTAGTTGGTTACCAGGTTTGCACACATCTCAGGAGGGATTTTGGTCCACTCTTCTTTACAGATCTTCTCTAAATCCTTAAGGTTTCTTAGCTGTCGCTTGCAACTCGAAGTGTCAGCTCCCTTCATAAATTTTCTATAGGATTAAGGTCTGGAGACTGGCTAGGCCACTCCATGACCTTAATGTACTTCTCTTGAGCCACTCCTTTGTTGCCTTGGTGGTATGTTTTGGGTCATTGTCATGCTGGAAGACCCATCCATGACCCATCTTCAGTGTTCTGGCTGAGGGAAGAAGGTTCTCATCCAAGACTTTACAATACATGGCCCTGTCCATTGGCCCCTCAATGCGACAAAGTTAGTCTGTACCATTAGCAGAGAAACAGCCCCAAAGCATAATGTTTCCACCTCAGTGCTTGACTGTAGGGATGGTATTCTAAAGCCTCGTACACACGGTGCGACGGTGCGACCGAACGGCCCAAATCGCATGTCAGCTGTTGTATCTTGCGTACTGACATACACTAAGCGATCGTACAACCAAGCCGAACGTAGTGGCGTGTTACGAGCGTATAAAGAGGAAGTTCAGGTGAATGTGATTTGTGAATTAGGAACGTAGGTTTACCCGAAATGACACTTCCAAGCATTCCTGACTTCGGAGCATGCGTGTTTTGTACAGTATAACTTGTTGCACCAACTTCTCTGTACACACGGTACAACAGTCGTACGACCGCTTGTTGTACAACCAAAGTTTTCTAGTTTGCTCATCCAACTTCTGTTGTACGACCGTCGCACGTCGGCTGTTCTAATCGGGCATACTAACGGTCGGATGATCGTACAACAAGCGGTCATATGACCGTTTTCATATGACCGTCGCACCGTGCGTACGGGCCTTTAGGGTTATATTCAGCATTTTTCTTCCTCTAAACATGGCAAGTCCCCCTCCTCAAGAAGGCACATGTACAGGCATGCAAATGAACATCTAAATGATTCAGAAAAGGATTGGGAGAAAGTGCTATGGTTAGATGAGACTTGCCGTGTTGTCAGCGTTGTCAGCATGCTATGTGTTCTCCTTCAGTTGGCCTATGGGCTGCCTTTCAGGTTTATCAGAGAGGTAGCCCAATGGCCAACATGCACAGCAGGTTAACAATACTCCTGCTAAGTGGGAGGCAAAGGCTTACCATTGTCAGTCTGCAATAGCATGTGTAGGATTTCCAAACTTTGCAAAAGGTTCACAAAAAAACAAAATGCCTAACAAAACTGTATATGGTGAAGCATTATACCAAACATACTGCAAATATATTTGGGTTTATACATTGTACACCTATACAAATTAGTTGTTTGCTATACAGACCTCAGATGCAGACTGGAGTCAGTTGCTATGGCCCTGGACAGGTAGACAGCCAGGTCATTATTTTGTATGATTAGTTGTTGCCAAATGCTCACTGATGCAGTGACTACCGGGTCCTGGAAGGTTGTAAATGGGGGCAAGCTTAACCAATGATAGTTAAATCCAATCCTCATCTAAGGTCCGTATACCTATTGACTTGTTTTTGGGGTGGGAGTCTTTTTGAAGAAATTAAAGTGATTGTAATGTCTCGTGTTTTTTTTTTTTGTTTTTTTTTTAATAACAAACATGTTATACATATCTCCTCTGTGCTGTTGGATTTGCACAGAGCAGCCCAGATCCTCCTCTTCTTGACTCCCTCTTCTGATCTCCTGGCCCCTCCCTCTGGTGAGTGCCCCCTCAGCCAGCAGCTTGCTACAGGGGGCACCCGTGCCAAGTCAGACACGGAGACCAGCCCCAGCCCCGCCCCCTCTCCCCTGATTGGCCGACTGATTTTTATTGACAGCTGTAGGAGCCAGTGGCAACACTGCTGTGTCTCAGCCAAGCAGGAGGAGTGTCTGGGACAGCTGCAGAGAGAAGGGGCTCCGGTAAGTAATTTGAGGGGCTCTGGGGGGGGCTGCTACACACAGAAGGTTTTTTATCTTAATACATAGAATGCATTAAGATAAAAAACCTTCTGCCTTTACAACTCCTTTAAGTTTGAGATTTACAGCTACCAATTACTGCATAAAAATCGTCATAGACACCCTGTGCTTGGTTATAATTCAGCAACAGATTGTCCCTGAAACAAATTTTTAAAAGATATTTCAACGTTTGCAGTAAAATTTGAAAAAACCCATATATATATTTGCTATGTGTTCACATTCACAAAACATACCTTTTTTTTTTTAATATTTCTTATCTTTTACTTGTTTCTTAGGACAAGTCCATGTGGTCAATTGCAAGCATTTGTGAACAATTTCACAGTGGTTCTTTCCCATTAGAAAAGCTAAGGACAAGCTGAGCTTTCCTCTCATTAACATACAACACAGAAGGCAAGCTTCTAAAGCCCCGTACACATGGTCCGAATGCCAGCTGACATCAGCCAATTCAATAAAAACCAGCCAAAATTCGATCCGTGTGTAAGGCAGCTGATCCAACAGAAGCCGACCGACTCCTGATCAGCACTCTCTGCCAATTGCAAGTGCAGTTGCTTCAGAGTTTAGTAAATGAGGTAAAGTAAAAACAGAATTTTCCTTGCACATGATTGGATGATGGAAATCAGCAGAGCTACTGCTCATTTACTAAGCTCTGGAGCAACTGCTCTTGCACTTTGCAAAGTGCACTGCCTATTTGCCTTTAGGAAATCAACTCAACAGTGTTTTCATTTAGTTTACAACTAATAGTGATATCTACCAGCACAGTACAGACATGGTTTATCCTGGTAAACAGCTCTCCAGCCCCCTCATAAACAATGAGAACTAAGTAGGATTTTTTTTTGGTTCTGGAATTATCAAAAAGGACTTTCTAAAAAGGTAAACATAATTTTTAAATATTTCTTTAAGTTATGCTATGTGAATGGGGACATGTAACAAATATAAAGTAGGCATTATAGCGATTTGGCTGCTAAGTGAAAGTACACTTTAAAATGTTGTCCCAATGTGAAAGGCAACGATTCAATTGAATTGATGATATAAGTACTTGGCTGGCACCTGACTGGTCTTGTATTTAATACATCACCTTATATTTTATTATCACAGGTAATATGAATTGTATAAACATCCATCATATTTCATTAAAAGACATAAAATAATCTGACACTATATAATCTTGATATCATAAAATGTGATATTTCTATAAGATTGTAGATAATACAGGTTTAAACATGACAATGAATTCATCTTTTCAATGTACTCGTCCCCCAGCATATTAGCATTCCTGGTAAAACCTCAAGTTGCCCCAAGACTATTTAAACATGTAAACTGAAGGATTGCCCGTGGGCTGATACCTGAAGATTAAATGGAATCCATTTTATTGCAAGCAGCGTACGGAAAAGCTGTATCATTGTATCACTAAGTGCCTATGTGGCAAATTCAACAGCCTAAAGACTGTAAAGAAATGCTGAAATATTTTGCCACAGAGGGAATTCCCTATAAGACATGATGAAACCTAATGACAGAATGGAATTCACACTATTTCAAGTAATATTGTATCTTTAAACAAAAATCAATATTTAAAATAAAAAGTGGTAAATATATGGTTTTGTATTTTAAGTAATACCTGTATTTTGTTACTGTTAATGTAAAGGCAAATTACAGTTTAAATATGATAAATATTTATTTATTAATTACAGTTATTTATAAAGTACTCACAGTTAAAGCTGAGTTCCACCCAAAAGTGGAACTTCCGCTTTAAGGGAAGGTGACCCCCTGACATGCCGCAATTGGCATTTAATTTTTTTGGGAGGTCCACTTCCTCTCCTGGCACCGGGGAGCCGGGAGGAAGTTCACCTCCCACCTGGCAATCTTCTGGGACACATCTCAGGTCCCAGAAGACACATTCACAGGGTGCAGCGTGGCACGCGCATGCGCAGTGCGCGCCCGGCTATGAAGCCAAAGCCGGACGCCCACACTTGTGATGCCGGGCCGCATGGAGGAGGTTGAGAAGAGCAAGGCTACGGGCGGTGCATTGCTGGACCGGGGGACAGGTAAGTGTCCGATTATTAAAAGTCAGCAGCTACCCTTTTTGTAGCTGCTGACTTTTAAAAGGGCGGAACTCCGCTTTAAGTAGCACTTTCACATTGGTGCTAAAAGAACTTACAATCTAAGGTCCCTAACTCACATTCATGCATACACGGGCCAATTAACCTATAAGGAGTTCTTTGGAGTGTGGAAGGAAACCCACACAAGCACAAGGAGAACATGCAAGCTCCATGCAGGCAGTGTTATGGGATGGGTTTTGAAATGTGTACCAAGAGCCTACCACTGCCAGGCACAAGTGCTAACCACTAAGCCACTGTACTTGCCTACACATACCATGTACAGGCGGTCCCCAGGTTACAAACAAGATAGGGTCTGTAGGTTTGTTCTTAAGTTGAATTTGTTTTGTAAGTCGTAACATGTATATTTTTTAAGTGTAGCTTCAGCCAAAAAAAATATTTTTACGCTTTTTGGATAGCATAGGGAAGGGGTAACACCCCTGTAATGTTTGTTTTGCTGTCTATGTTTCTGTTCAAAAGATTTCACCTCACTTCCTGTCCCAATGATAATTGGATTTTGAAAAATGTAGGTTGTTGTGGAAACAAACCTTGGTGATAAAGCATCATAATAACTCTTAGATAAGTGAATTTCCCTTCCTAGGGGTAGATTACCTCTCACTTCCTGTTGTCTTCCTCCGTTTGTAAGTAGGAGTTATTTGTAAGTCAGATGTTTGTAACTAGGGGACCGTCTGTACATCAAAACAAGATGTATTTAAGTCTTAGGGTTCATTATCTTTAGAAAGTAGCCACAGGCTGAGTAGAAAAGCCTGTCCGCTGCCAGCATGCTGCTTGTATAGAAGAAGTAGTCCCTTTGGGGCCTGACAGGTCTCCTGTTAAGTTAGGCCTATAGGAATTGCAGTCACAAAAATTTATGCTCCCTGCTGATTGAAGAGGTCTAACTATGACTCAACAGGAGAGTGTTAGATTTCTACAGAGAGACCACTGCTTCCACAAGAGCAAGAGTCCTGTAAGGCTTTGTACACCTTTTGGTTTGATACATTTTTTGGAGAGGGGTAGCAGACACTGAGCAGTTAAGGTAGATGATTCTGGCAGCAACGTTCATGATAGACTGAAGAGGGGATAGCCTTGGAGAGGTAGGCCTATGAGGAGGGAGTTGCAATAGTCAAGGAGAAAGATAACAAGGAAGTGAATGAGTAGCTTTGTGGTTTCATTAGTAAAAAAGGGGCAAATGTTAGAGATGTCCACAAGCTTTCGACAACGATTGGATCTGGGGCTGGAAGGAAAGGTCAGAATCTAGGATTACAACTAGTACCCTGGAGTGAGGAGAGGGGCTGATGGTTGCATTATTCATTTTGATGGAAAAGTCATGGAAGGGAGCAAGGGAAGGGGGCAAATATTATCAGCTCGGTTTTAGACAGATTTAGTTTAAGGAATTGGTGCGACATCCATGCTGATATGTCAGGTATTAAGTTAGTAATGCAAGAGGAGACTGAAGGAGTGAGGTGAGGAGTAGAGAGATAGATTTGGGTGTCATTGGGTGTGATGATTCTTTTCTTTTAAGTTTTGGCTAAACCTAGGCTTTAAGGACCAGGACATTCTAAGGAAGCTTCTCTCAACCAGACTTCAATGAAACTCTAGGGTTTCTTGTGAGATTGGTAAGGAGTCTTTGAGCAGTAAACAATTGTGAATTGATCTCTAACCTACGCTGACCACCAATGCAAGAGGACACCTTTACACTGGCCTACAATGTTAGGGAACACTACCATTTTTATTATCTGTATTTCTTTTCTGTTATTTTCTATACTAAGCAGGAGGGTGTGAATAAATTACAGGGGTGTCAAATATGCCAGTTAAGCCATATAATGTATTCTTATATATAAAACAATTTGGTAATCACAATAATGTATTGTGTATAAATAATTATTTTTGCAGGGCTTCCCTGACACCTTAAAAATATTTTAAGGGTTTCTCCAGAGTAAAACAGTTGAGAAAGGCTGCTCTAAGGTGGTAGAATGTGAGATGCATCCTTCTTTTACAACAATAACCCTTGACTTTTGAAGCCTCTTTGGGAATTTTATAAAAATTCCACAGTCCCTTCGGGACGTTTTTATTAATAAATATGTGTTATGTAATAACACTAATGGTTTAACAAAATATATATTCTTATGTA
>BLSH010298745.1:109536-120335 GCA_018402905.1 Glandirana rugosa | reverse complement strand
CCCACTCTTCACACACCGATAGCAACACCGCAGGAGAAATGCTGGCACTGAAGAGTTTTTCCAGCAAGATGGTGCACCACCACATTATGAGTGTCCGAGCATTACTAGATGAACAGTTTCCTGGAAAGTGGATTGGTCGTCGTGGGCCAGTTGAATGGCCCCCAAGGTCTCTCGATCTGACCCCCTTAGACTTTTATCTTTGGGGTCATCTGAAGGCAATTGTCTATGCTGTGAAGATACGAGATGTGCAGCACCTGAAACTACGGATACTGGAAGCCTGTGCTAGCATTTCTCCTGCGGTGTTGCTGTCAGTGTGTGAAGAGTGGGAGAAGAGGGTTGCATTGACAATCCAACACAATGGGCAGCACATTGAACACATTTTATAAGTGGTCAGAAACTTGTAAATAACTCATGAAAGAATAAGGTTAGGTTAAAACCAAGCACACCATTGTTTTTCTTGTGAAATTCCCAATAAGTTTGATGTGTCACATGACCCTCTTCCTATTGAAAAAACAAAAGTTGGATTCAAAATGGCCGACTTCAAAATGGCCGCCATGGTCACCACCCATCTTGAAAAGTTTCCCCCCCTCACATATACTAATGTGCCACAAACAGGAAGTTAATATCACCAACCATTCCCATTTTATTAAGGTGTATCCATATAAATGGCCCACCCTGTACTATATGGTGACTCTGTATACTGCACTCTGGGGCTCTGTATACTGCTCTCTGGGGCTCTGTATACTGACATATGGTGACTCTGTATACTGCTCTCTAGGGCTCTGTAAACTGCTATATGGTGACTCTGTATACTCCTATCTGGGGCTCTGTATACTGCTATATGGTGGCTCTGTATACTCCTATATGGTGACTCTGTATACTGCTATCTGGTGACTCTGTATACTGCTCTATGGTGACTCTGTATACTGCTCTCTGGGGCTCTGTATACTGCTATATTGTGACTCTGTATACTGCTTTCTGGGGCCCTGTATACTACTATCTGGTGGCTCTGTATACTGCTATCTGGGGCTCTATAAACTGCTATATGGTGGTTCTGTTTACTGCTATCTGGTGACTCTGTATACTGCTATATGTTGACTCTGTATGCTGCGATCTGGGGCTCTGTATACTGCTATATGGTGACTGCATACTGCTATATGGTGACTCTATATACCCCTAACTGGTGGCTCTGTATACTGCTATCTGGGGCTCTGTATACTGCTGTCTGGGGCTCTGTATATTGCTATCTGGTGGCTCTGTATACTGCTATCTGGGGTTCTGTATTCTGTGGAAACTATAAGGGGTGGGGGCTTATGAGAAGTGGGAGGAGTCACAAATGAAGGTCGGGGTCTGGCACCCCCCATCCTAAAATTTCACCAGCCGCCATTGGAAATGGCCCTACCCAAACTGGGTATTGCACTAAATCTGTAGTTAAATAAGAGAACCAGAACCTTTGCTAAGTGGAAGAGTGGGATTGATAATAAAGTTGGCAGTGCTTCTACACAGGACAGGGCCTCTGGAAGCAGAAGGGATTTCCTTCCTGGGAAATGAATTTGTCATCTAAACAAAGTAATTGGAAGCAGAGACTATAAGTATACCATAAGTATATAGCTGCTCACCCGTATAGAAAAAATACAAGCCTTATATAAGAAGAGATTAATAACAGTACACACATCCAATGTACAGCACAAACAAGTATTATCAGCAAAGGGCCTAATAGAGATACTGTATTGGCGTCTGTCTTTGTGTCGGACACCTGAATACCAGATCTGCGCTGATGAGGAGGCCCTTCAGCCATTACTCAACCAGCCTGGAATGCAGTCCTAGTTATCTGGCACTGTGCATGTGAGATATTAATAGAACATTGATATTCTGTTTGTCACAAGCACACAATGGGCAGCTGCAGTTAAAGTATTAGAACATAGATATACTTGCATAATCATCTCTTGTGATTTGTTATTTAATAGCATGGGCAGGACATGTGGCTCAGACCTTCTCTCTTTCTCTCCACTTCCTCCTTACAGGATGTGACATACATACATATACATTACAGTGGGATACTAGCTGCTGACAGTAGAGGGCAGTGGATCCCTACACACTGTCCAATGGATTACATACTATTGGAGCAATATGTGATATGTAAGTTTTATCAACGACCAAATAGCAGTGTCAGGCTGTGTTATACATAGTGGCGGCCACCCACACCCCCCCTCCCGCTGTCAGCCATTTAGTCCGGCACTTACCCCATCAAGGTGGCGGGTGATGGGCGGCAGGGGGTGGCTGCGGGCAGCAGCTCCTCTGCTCCTGTTCTGTCCTCTCCTCCATTGTGGCGGTTTCCGTGCGTATCCTCCTCCTAGGCACTAGGCGTCCAATAGGATCGCCTGTCCTTTCAGCCAATCGGATGATGGGTCTCAGTCCCCCTTTCTGATTGGCCGGGAGGAAGATCAGTGTTAGAATAGCAAATATTCATTCACTATTGTAACACACCTGGATGGGATGAGAGTGCACTCTCTGTACTCCGAGTCCACCCTATTTTGAAGCCTATGGCTCTAATCAGTGCTTCAAAAAAACACCCCGACATTGTAATGCATGTGCTCGGCATCCTGAAAGGGGCCGGATGCATGGATAGGGGGCACGGCGGCATGGACAGGGGAGGCGGCGCCCGTGCACCCTCAATGGACAGGCGGTCACTGGTTATACATGGCACAAATCCCAACATTACTGATTGCTCATTCATAAAAGTGAAAGCTCACAGAACACTGCGCCACTGTGTAATCCTTCTTCTGGGCTGTGTATGTGTTCAAGCAGTCGATGATAGACACAAAATGCCACAGCTTTGAGTGATATGTCACTATTATGAAAAAAACAATCAGCACTGCTCGTTCAGTCATCAAAATAAAGGATCATTAAAAGCTGCGACTCTGTGTAATGTATCTATGGCTGCTTTCACTTCGTACAGGGCATTGGTAGATACATTACACAGAGCCACAACTCTGAATGATCTTTAACTTTGCAGCTACAGCTTGTTGTTGTCCAAAATATATCTTTTTGATGTGTACATAAATCAGCATGATTATAGAAAATGCCTGTGTATGGCCATGGATTGCAGTCCTTAAGCAATAAGCAACCTAAAGGTCATTCAGTTACACGCAATATAGACATGTTATAATTATCTAATATTTTGCACAATTCTGGGAATTAATTGTGTGCTCTCTACTGCCATCTGGTGGCTGGAATGTGCTGTAAGCAGCTTTTTGAAACAGCCAATATAAATTCTTGCTTTTCCAAATAATGTGAAAAAATAGTGCTCCATTTGAAATTGAGTGTGAATGTGAATACTGTCCCTGCATAGCAATTTTTAATTTTAGAAAAATTAACAAACAATACAATAATTAAAGTTAAACTGTAAAATGAGATGGACTACTAAATTGCTGTAGAGATGCATTGGTTAAATGTAGGGCACTAGTGCTGAGGACTATTTTGTATTGTATGAACATACTCTACAAATGTGTTTTGCTTTTTTTTTTAATCTAGGTCCACCATGTTTCCACGGATATTGTGGTTCTTGTTTCTATTTGATGTGCAGACATATATGGCACAGAATTCCTTTGGAAGATATAAGTCCCGTGCTTTAACATCAAGTACATCAGAGAAAGCTCCAAGCCTCAGTGACCAAGGTGAAACTTTTAATTTAGTTAATCAATTTAATTTAATTAAAATTATTTGATTTAATTTTTTAACTTTTAATTTATTTTGTTTACAAACAATAGTTTAAGTATTATGTAACAGGTCACAAAGCCTTGTATAAGGTTCTGGTGTGAATGCCATATTATGAGCAAGCAAAAATTAAAGTATAAATCAATTTTACAATTTTACAGACCTACCATTGGGGATTCACCTAGTATCTAATTTATTTTCAAGCACAACTCTAGCCATTTGTATAGTTTTGGAAAGGTGTTATGATTGTTTAATAAAAAATTCTCTCAAATATTTATTGTCATCTGCAATCATGCTGGATACTTGTCACATCATTGAGATGTCACCACATTTCTTGTCCCTCTGGCAACAGCAAGACAAGAATTTAGAGCAGGGGTAGGCAACCTTCGAGAGATGGAGATCTACTTGAACAAGACTGATGAAGTCAAAGATCACCGGGTACAGTACCCCCCCCCAAAAAACAAAACAAAAAAACCCAGTAAGGCCGACCCCCTTTTTCAGGGTTCAAGAGTGCGTTGCAGCTAGAATGCAAGGATCAGGAGTACATTGCAGTCAGAATGTAGGGTTCAGGAGTGTGTTGCGGTCAGAATGCAGGGTTCAGGAGTGCGTTGTGGTCAGAATGCAGGGTTCAGGAGTGCATTGCGGTCAGAATGCAGGAGTGCGTTGTGGTTAGAATGCAGGGTTCAGAAGTGCGTTGTGGTCAGAATGCAGGGTTCAGAAGTGCATTGCGGTCAGAATGCAGGAGTACATTGCGGTTAAAATGTAGGGTTCAGGAGTGCGTTGTGGTCAGAATGCAGGTATCAGGACTGTGTTGTGGTCAGAATGCTGGGTCCAGGAGTGTGTGGCGGTCAGAATGCAGGGTTCAGGAGTGTGTTGTAGTCAGAATGCAGGGTTCAGGAGTGCGTTGCAGTCAGAATGCAGGGTTCAGGAGTGCATTGCAGTCAGAATGCAAGGTTCAGGAGTGCGTTGTGGTCAGAATTCAGGGATCAAGAGTGTGTTGCGGTCATAATTCAAGGATAAGGAGTGTGTTGCGGTCAATATACAGGGATGGGGGGTGGTGGGTGATGTGAAGGGTGGTAGAGGACACTGTTATGGGGATGACCCTGTCCATAACAGTGTCCTTTGCCCCCTGCACATCACCCCCCCCCACACACACACACAGTGGTATCTTCTGCCCCCCCTTTCCCCTATAGCAGTACCTACCTCCCCCCTTCCCTCCTCTCCCATAGCACAGTGCCCTACCTGTTTCACAGCGGAGACCGGGAGGCAGCACTGTTCTGAACAGCGGGGAAGCTGGCAGAGTGACTTTTCATATTAGCCAACTGGTGATTGGTTGCTTAGGACCACCCTATGTGCTACCAACCAATCACCAGTGGTTTAACATAGTTAAAAAAAGTTTCGGCCGGCTCCTCCTCCCGCCCTCCATCCTGAGCTTTCTCCCGGTCTCCGCTGTTTACTTATAACAGCGGCGGAGGAGGCGGGAGGGAGATGCCGGGACATAGAGGGCACAGCACAGCCGCTCAGGAAGCTTGAGACTGGGAGGGAAAAAGAACTGGCACATAGAGGGCAGGTGTCGGCGGCGCATGAACCTGTTCGCGGTCCACCTGTCACCTGCAGGCGGTGAATAGCGAACGACGGGTTGCCGACCCCCAATTTAGAGGAACCTTCTGCTTTGGGACAGGACAATAATAATAAATCGGCAGAAGTTCTAACCCCTGGTGCCCAACCTGTGACCCAAAGACCCCAGCAGTCTGTAGTGGGAGTATTTATTTGTAAAGGAGTAATAGATTCATGTAACATGTCTCCAGTTTCTCAATGTTTTCTGCAGCATGCCATTAGTTTCCAACCAAACCTGTAACATGTCCACAGTTTCTGTGTACAGCTTGTATAAAATTTGCTGTCCCCTCAAAATAACTCAACACACAGCCATTAATGTATAAACCTCTGGTAACAAAAGTGAATACACCCCTAAGTGAAAATGTCCAAATTGGGCCCGATTAGCCACTTTCCCTCCTTGGTGTCACGTGACTTGTTAGTGTTACAAGGTCTCAGGTGTGAATGGGGAGCAGGTGTGTTAAATTTTGTGTTATCGCTCTCACTCTCTCATTCTGGTCACTGGAAGTTCAACATGGCACCTCATGGCAAAGAACTCTCTGAGGATCTGAAAAAAAGAATTGTTGCTCTACATAAAGATAACCTAGGCTATAAGAAGATTGCCAAGACCCTGAAACTGAACTGCAGCACAGTGTCCAAGACCATACAGTGGTTTAATAGGACAGGTTCCACTCAGAACAAGCCTCGCCATGGTCGACCAAAGAAGTTGAGTGCTTGTGTTCAGCGCCATATCCAGAGTGAGTGCTGCCAGCATTACTGCAGAGGTTGAAGGAGTGGGGGGGTCAGTCTGTCAGTGCTCAGACCATATGCCGCACACTGCATCAAATTGGCCTGCATGGCTGTCATCCCAGAAGGAAGCCTCTTCTAAAGATGATGCACAAGGAAGCCTGCAAACAGTTTGCTGAAGACAAGCAGACTAAGGACATGGATTACTGGAACCATGTCCTGTGCTCTGATGAGACCAAGATAAATGTATTTGGTTCAGATGTTGTCAAGTGTATGTGTCGGGAACAAAGTGAGGAGTACAAAGACAAGTGTGTCTTGCCTACAGTCAAGCATGGTGGTGGGAGGGTCATGGTCTAGGGCTACATGAGTGCTGCCGACACTGGGGAGCTATAGTTCATTGAGGAAACCATGAATGCCAACATGTACTGCAACATACTGAAGCAGAGCATGATCCCCTCCGTTCGGAGACTGGGCCACAGGGCAGTATTCCAACATGGTAACAACCCCAAACACACCTCCAAGATGACCACTACCTTGCTAAAGAAGCTGAGGATAAAGGTGATGGACTGGCAAGCATGTTTTCAGACCTAAACCCTATTAAGCATCTGTGGGGCATCCTCAAATGGAAGGTGGAGGAGCGCAAGGTCTCTAACATCCACCAGCTCCGTGATGTCGTCGTGGAGGAGTGGAAGAGGACTCCAGTGGCAACCTGGGAAGCACTTGTGAACTCCATGCCCAATAGGGATAAGGTAGAGCTGGAAAATAATGGTGGCCACACAAAATTTTGACACTATTGGCCCAATTTGGACATTTTCACTTAGGGGTGTAATCACTTTTGTTGCCAGTGGTTTAGACATTAATGGCTGTGTGTTGAGTTGTTTTGAGGGGACAGCAAATTGACAATGTTATACAAGCTGTACACTTACTACTTTACATTGTAGCAAAGTGTCATTTCTTCAGTGTTGTCACATGAAAAGATAGAATAAAATATTTACAAAAATGTGAGGGGGTGTACTCACTTTTGTGAGATACTGTATAGCGATTATTAACCACTTGCCTACCGTCAACCGCAGGTTGACGGCGAGAAGATGGCTCTGCTAGGCAAACCGCCGTCATACAACGGCGGCTGCCAGATCGAGCACTGTGAGCGCGCGCGTGCTCACTGTGTTCCAGGGGGGCAGGGAGCGGGTGCGGCAGACTCGATCGCCGCCGGCTACCCCCCATGCCCCCCCCCCAGAGTGAAAGAACGGAGGTCCGTGTAATTAAACACGGATCTCCGTTCTGTGAGGGGGGAAGGACTGTGATCACAGCCTTCCTCTATATGAAAGCTGTGATCACTATCCTTCCCCTGGTAGGGCAGCCCACACACACAGTTAGAACACAGTTAACCCTTAGAGCGCCCCCTGCAGGTTAACCCCTTCACTGCCAATGGCATTTACACAGTAATCAGTGCATTTTTATAGCACTGATCGCTGTATAAATGCCAATGGTCCCGAAAAAGTGTCAAAATGGTCCAACATGTCCACTGCGATATGGCAGTACCGCAAAAAATCGCAGATCGCCACCATTACTAGTAAAAAATTTAAAAAAAAATAAAAACCCCAGAAATGAATTCTCATCATCCGCAAACACGGCAACTTTTGCGCAAACCAATCAATAAACGCCGATTTTTATCACAAATATGAGGAAGAATATAAATCCGCCAAAACCGTTGAAAAAAAATGTTTTTTTATAATTTTTTTTTTCGGATTTGTATTTTAGCAAAAAGTAAGAAATTTGGGCTTTTTTTGCAAAATTGTCGCTCTTCTTTTGTTTATAGCGGCGATCAGAAATGACGCGGTGATCAAATACCACCAAAAGAAAGCTCTATTTGTGGGAAAAAAAGGACGCAAATTTTATTTGGGTACAACGTTGCATGACCGCGCAATTGTCAGTTAAAGCGACGCAGAGCCGAATCGCAAAAAGTGCTCCGGTCCTAAAGTGTGAAATCCTTCCGGGGCTGAAGTGGTTAAGTGTGTCCTTTTTTGTTATGTCAGGGGACACAGTTGAGGCCCTCCATACCTTTTTAGTTGACAACCACTGTTTAACCCTTCTCCGTTTTAGTAAAAGAATTTTGTTTTATGACATTCTGTCCACACTTGAGATATTCCCATCACTTCCCGTCCTTGCAGAAAGTAAAGGAAAATCTCTAAAATGAGCATGCAGGCTGAATAAAATCTGACTGGTGTCCTATGTTGTTCCCACGCTGTCATAAAAAACAGTTTTGGCTAGAGCTGGGATTTAAAGGGCCTTGGCCAGAGATAAGGTTCATATGTCTATGTAATTGGACTTCTAAACATGGGTTCTAAGAGGGGTTGTTTAATATTAGTTTCTAATATGCATGAGGCCCCCCTTCCCAGCCCTGAGTGCAGACGTGTATTGAGCGCCTACGTATTTGCATTCAGCAAACCACTTGCTTCACATTGAGTTGCAAGTGGGTGAAAATTTTCTGCATTGCTGATGCATTAATTAGACAACCCTAAATTAATTTAGTGACTCCCCTAAGGCTTTAAATATGATCAGCTATGTGTTGCTTTGTTGGTTTACTAATTTTAAAGTTAGCGATTCATATTGTTGGGTTTTGCTGCCTCCCTGCCTGCACCTGCCCCTCCCCCCATTGCCATCCATGTCTGAATAAATCCTACAATCCATTTTTTTTTCAGATGAAGACTGCATTTTGGAAATGGCATTCCTCCTGGACAGCTCAGAGAGTGCTAAGGAATACAACCACAATCAGGAAAAGAAGTTTGTATTACAAATGGTAGAAAAGCTGAAAGGAATACAATTGGATTCCAGGCGACCTTTTAGTTGGAGAATGGCTTTACTGCAGTACAGCAGCACCGTGCTCATAGAGCAGACATTCAGAGACTGGAGAGGGCCAGATAATTTCAAAACTCGCATTGCTCCCATTTCTTATATCGGCCATGGTACATTTACTTCTTATGCCATTACAAACTTAACCCAACTATATATGAATGAAGGAACGCACAAGAGTGTAAAGGTGGCCATTCTTCTGACTGATGGAGTGGACCACCCAAGAAATCCTGATATTTTTGCTGCTACAACTAATGCCAAACAACATGACATTAAGTTCTTCACTGTCGGCATGACATCAGTAGCCAGGGAAACTGCCAATGCTGCCAAGCTACGCTTGTTGGCAAGTGTGCCTTCCACCAGATTTGTGTCTCACTTACAAGAAGCTGACATGGTGGATAAAATTCTCAAAGAAGTGGTATGTACATATTCCTCTAATTTATTATGAAACATCCTGTGTATTATTTCTATATGTCAGTGGATAACCAGCTGGTACACACAAGCCTCCCAACATTCTGAGATGATAAAGAGGAACACCTTTTAGCACAACAAATGCAGATAAAGGAAACACCCACCCTAGTTATGTCAAGCATGAGAATTTAATATGTAGAAAATGATTGATTAAATAAATCCAGACTGTTAACATAACAAGTCCCAACATCACCGAGGCCAATCTGACTGACCAGCAGCAAATGTAAAAAATTAAAACTCCAGGATGTTTTAAAAGTACCCATTCAGTGCCCCCCCACACACACACAAGTTAAAGTCTTGGGTAAGCACAAATGCCTACCTTATTCCTTGCTCCTGCATGCTTCTTCCTCTTTGTGTGACCAGTTTCCTGCAGCTGGTTCATTTTGCTGCTCGACTGGTTGCATCCCTTATCATGTACAATGCAGGACCAACAGTCCAAAAAGGAGCATCCAATGGTGGAGGAGAGTTATGGCTGCTACATATTTGTACTCACCTAGTCCAATGAGCTTTTTAACCAATGCAGTGTGGGGAGAGCCCAACTGTACAGGTACACTTAAAAGCAGCCTGAAGTTGGTCTTTAAAATTATTATGGGCCATGAGACCTAATCAGTCTATGGATCACACGGTATACACTATCAAAATCAAAATACCTACAGAAACATCTTAATTAGAACATTATAAAACCCAAGCCATTTATCTCATCTTTGTTTTCCTCTTACTTTAATGCTCATCTCTGGGCAAATATTGATTGTTCTATGCGTTTAACTGAAAGGTTTGTCTTAAGTTGTTGGCAGGGTCTGTTTAAGTGCTGCCCATGAAAATAGGCCTGTGATTTCTGCTGAAAGGCAAGATTAGAGTACAGCAGAGAACACAAGACCAGTTGTCTGGTCCTTCACACACTTGGCCAGCACTGTAGGGAAGGTAAAAACTTCAGGGCTTCTATTACTCTTTATTCATCCTTCTCAACATGGCAGTTAATATAACTTGATGTGAAATTTTAGTATAGGTTTGTTTATTTAGCACCACAAGAGTTTGCATATAGCCTAGTCTGCTTCTAAAATGTTTCCTGTTAACCATTTCTTTGGGTGCTGAGTCCATTCCCCCCCATCTATCCTCTTCGCCGTTTATATATTACAGTAAGTAATTTATACTCACGTTGTACTTCGTTCCAGTCTTTCCACCTTATAACAAAATTTAAACTCGAAACACATTCGTCTAAAACAGGGGGTACCAATTGTCCTTTGTAAAATCTTCGTCTGATCCGATATACGTTTGAGAACACCACGATTTATTTGTTTGGATATGATTTTAAAGTGTAGTTCAATATAATTGACGGTACAACTCTTCCTACTTATTTCTCATTATCTTCGGGACTTCAAAAATGGAAGGGATGTCACGACCGGTTCACACACTTCCTG
>BLSH010298745.1:76570-107079 GCA_018402905.1 Glandirana rugosa | reverse complement strand
ACAGAATACAGGGTTTAGGGGTGCATTATGTACCAAGTGCAGGATTCAGGTGTGCAGGGTTCAGGAGTGCATTAAGTAAAGAATGCAGAGTTCAAGAGTATGCCGTATACGGAGTGCAGTGTCCAGGGGTGTGTTGTGTACAGAGTGCAGAGTTAAGGGGTGTGTTGTGTACAGAGTTCAGAGTTCAGGGGTGTGCTGTGTATAGAGTGCAGAGTTCAGGGGTGTGCAGTGTACACAGTGCAGAGTTTTGGCGTGCACTATACACAGTGTGCAGCCCCACCCCCAAAGCTTCCTTGTATCTCTCTCCCCTACCTGGCTTGGCTCTAGTACCTACCTGTGTAGGCAGATCTGCCATGCCTTGCAGGAAGATCATTCTCTCTCTCCCAGATTCTGGAGATCTGTCCCTGCCATGCCCCAGCATGAATGCATGCAGGGATCTGATTGCTCTAGGAGCCACTGAGAGCAAAGCCGTCCCTTGTAAACAAAGAAGGCTTATGTGTTTACAAAAGTAACAGTGGGAGTGAAGTGGAGTTATGCCACATTCCGGCTGCAAAACTGAGTGAAAGGGCCACATGACAAGGCCTGATGGGCTAGATTTGACCCACGGGCCTTGCGTTTGATATATGTGACTAAATGAAAGTCATCTTGCTATGAACACAGCATAAGCAGCCCGTCTGTCCAACAGCGCAGCTCATATTCTGGAATCAGTATAATACTTTGTGGGGAGCACAAAAGATTTTCATAGGAGAAAAAAAAAAAGGAAGGTGTGTGTGTGTTTTTGGGGGGGGGGGGTATGTATCTCAGGCAGACTGGTTTTCCAGTGTGGTACTAAGTTCATTCAAAGATATGCCTATAAGGTGTATAAGTAGGGATATGCAACCTATGTTGTGTTCCTTAACAGACTCATTAACTCCAGATCTGCTCCAGCTTTTAAGGTTTATTGCATAGCTGTGCAGTTAAATTTTCAGTGAGTTTAATGCCTCTGATTTGAGCTTTGCCGGTGCCTGGATCTATTTCCATTTAAAGTGCAAATACATATTTTGCAGGTGTATGAATGTGTAGTAGTAGTTTTTGTAAATTACTGGATATCTAGAGATGGGGGCAGTCTCCTCGTAAGTAGGTAGTTGGTTCAAGAGGCACCTCACATACATTTTTGAATGTGATCACTAATGTATTTGGCACAGCATTGGTTGGGTATATTTGGGTTGAGGAAGTGTAGAACTGGCTTTCACTGTAAATTGTACTTATTCAATCCACCCACTTAGTAAGCAGCAGAAGGGGAGTAAAAAGCATATTGTTTGTGGCCAACTTGTTAGTTTACACTAATCTGGGTTTATTAGAATACCGAAATCCCAAGTTAATATCTCAAGTAGACAGACACATAGCTCTGAAAACAAATAATGAGCCCCTCTTCGAACAATTTTATTTTGCCCCATATAAAAAATATATTTTAAAAGATTTGCATTTTCCTTCTACTTTTCTCTTCTCTGTAGATGTTCAGGATATGCCCACAGTGATGTGACACTACAACACGGGCACATATATTTTGTAAAGAGACTACACATCCAAGTTACTAGATTGTCACGCCTCGGGCAGACAGATACACAAAGACTAAATAGCTGCAAATTGTTAAAGCGGACCTTTTATCAAAGACAAAAGATTTATTGCATTTATAGTGCCATACAATTTTACTTAGAAAAGCTAAAAAAAATAAAGTTCTACAAAAAATGTTTACTAGATACCAGTTACTTTGGCCTGGTTTCCAAAGTGCAGTGAGTGCAGGTGATGTCATTGTGCCTCAGCGCTGCTTCTCAGGAAAGCATTCAAATGCTCTCCAACCTATTGCAAAAGTATGTTCTTGCAAAATTTTAGATTTTTAAGCTATTTGTATTTAGGGGGCGAGCACTGTAAGAAAGTTGACATCCCATTTGCATTTAAAGGAGTTGTAAAGGCAGAAGGTTTTTTATCTTAATGCATATGCATTAAGATAAAAAAAACCTTCTGTGTGTAGCAGCCTCCTTAACACCCCCTAATTATTTACCTAGCCCCTTTTCTCTGCAGTGATGTCCACAAGTGTCTTAGCTCTCCCAGACACTCCTCCTGATTGGTTGAGACACAGCAGCGGCACCATTGTCTCCCGCGGCTGTCAATCAAAATCAGCCAGCCAATCAGGGGAATGGATACACGGAGCTATGACTTGGGTGCCCCCTGTAGCAAGCTGTTGGCTGAAGGGGCACTCACTAGAGGTTAGGGGCCAGGAGAGTAGAAGAGGGACCCGAGAAGAGGAGAAGGAGGATCTGTGCCGCCTCATCAGTGCCAATCAGCACTACCTCATCAGTGTCCATCAGTGTAGCCTCATCAGTGCCCATCAGTGAAGGAGAAAATGTACTTATTTACAAAGTTTTGTGACAGAATCAGAGAAAAACTTTTTTTTTCACAATTTTCGGTCATTGTTAATTTGTACCGCAAAAAATAAAAACCGCAGAGGTGATCAAATACCACCAAAAGAAATCTCTATTTGTGGGAACAAAATGATAAACATTTTGTTTGGGTACATTGTCGCACGACCACGCAATTGTCATTCAAATCGCAACAGCACGGAAACCTGGAAATTGGTCTGGTAGGGAAGTGTTCTAAGTGCCTGCTATTGAAGTGGTTAATAGAGAGGACCTGATAACTGAGCGATCAGTTGTCACCTGATCACTCAGTTCTCGGGTTTAGAGCCAGCGGGGGATAGCTGCAGAATCTGACAGATGCTGCAGCCATATAGGTGAGTATGTATGTTTGTTTATTTTTATTTTCCAAACTTCTCTTTTAACTACTTCAGCCCCGGAAGGATTTCCCCCTTTATGACCAGAGCACTTTTTGCGATTCGGCACTGCGTCGCTTTAACTGACGATTGCACATTTCGTGCAATGTTGTACCCAAACTAAATTGACGTCCTTTTTTTCCCACAAATAGAGCTTTCTTTTGGTGGTATTTGATCACCTCTGTGTCACTTCTGATCACCGCTATAAACAAAAAAAGAGCGACAATTTTGGAAAAAAAAAACAATATTTCTTGCTTTTTGCTAGCCTACATATCCCAAAAAAAAAATATTGACAAACAAACTTATTCATCAGTTTTAGCCGATATATATACTTCCTCATATTTTTGGTAAAAAAATATCGCAATCGGCATATATTTATTGTTTTGTGCAAAAATTGTTACATTTACAAACTATGAGAATTGATTTATGGGGTTTTTATTTTTTTTAAATGTTTTACTAGTAATGGCGGAGATCTGCTATTTTAAACGGTACTGCTACTTTGCAGCGGACATGTCGGACACCTTTGACACTTTTTTGGAACCTTTGACATTTATACAGCGATCAGTGCTATGAAAATGCTCTGATTACTGTGTAAATGTCACTGGCAGGGAAGGGGTTAACACTAGGGGGTGATCAAAGGGTTAACTGTGTTCCCTGGGATGTGTTACTAACTGTGTGGGGGCTGGGCTGAGTGGTGGAGGAGAGTGATCACTGCTCCCACATACAGGAAGCATGCGATCACTCTCCTTCTTCCCTGTCAGAACGGAGATCTGTGTGTTTACATACACGGATCCCGTTCTTTCACTGCGGGGGAGCGATCGCAGGCTCCCCTCAACACAGTGAGCGCGCGGAGGCGTGCGCTCACAATCCGTGATCTTGCAGCCGCCGTCAGGTGACGGCGATATGCTATATGTTGCCGCTTTCAATCCACGGCGGGCGGCCGGCAAATGGTTTTAAAGAGAGAAATCTGAGAGATCTGTAGCATCTTCCTAATATAGAATGCTAGGTAAATTTAGTTTTTGTCTCCTTTTGCAATCAACGGAGCAGTGATTGTCTGATTCTGGGCATAAACAAGACTCCATAGATTTATAACCTTAAATGGTCTCCATAAGCATTAAGTATAAAGTGCTACAGTGCTTGGTTCTACACTTGTCACCAATGCCAGAAAAAGACAACACCAAACTGCTCTCCCCAGTGAATGCTCAAAACTCTTACTGGATCCACATGACCATATGGTCCAAAAAAGTGTAAATGGTTATTCCTCCCATTCTTAGCAACACAACCAAGCCTACACAACAAAGTTATCCCGCCATGTGCTCCTTGCTGTTAAGGCCAGTTATAGGTGGGGGCAGTTGCCGTTTGTTTGTACTGTTGGTTGTTGGTGAGGGACACATTGGATACCTTTGCTGCCATTGTGCTATTTTCTGAATGTCCAGTGCACCCCTGTTCCTTTACGGGGAAGTGGGCTCTCTCCAGGCATACCTGCCCCCATTCTCTCATAAAATTAGAATATCATCAAAAAGTTAATTTACTTCAGGAATTCAATTCAAAAGGTGAAACTCATATATTACACGCAGAGTGATATATTTCAAGTATTTCTTTCTTTTCATTTTGATGATTATGGTTTGCAGCTAGTGAAAACCCAAAATTCAGTATCTCAGAGAATTTGAATATTACATAAGACCAATAAAAAAAGGGTTTTTAATACAGAAATGTTGGCTTACTGAAAAGTATGTCCATGTACAGTGTAGTGTGCACTCAATACATTGCCGGGGCTCCTTTTGCATGAATGACTGCATCAATGCAGTGTAACATGGAGGTGATCAGCCTGTGGCACTATTGAGGTGTAATGGAAGCCCAGGTTGCTTTGATAGCAGATTTCAGCTCATCTGCAGTGTTGGGTCTGGTGTCTCTCATCTTCCTCTTGACAATACCCCACAGATTCTCTATGAAGTTTAGGTCAGACCAGTTTTCTGGCCAATCAAGCACAGTGATATCATGATCATTAAACCAGGTATTGGTACTTTTGGCAGTGTGGCCTGGTGCCAAGTCCTGCTGGAAAATGAAATCAGCATCTCCATAAAGCTGGTCAGCAGAGGGAAATATGAAGTGCTCTTAAAATGATAACTTATTTCATAGCACCCCTTTCC
Source organism: Glandirana rugosa (assembly GCA_018402905.1). NCBI lineage: Eukaryota > Metazoa > Chordata > Amphibia > Anura > Ranidae > Glandirana > Glandirana rugosa. Next base: position 102,120 of record BLSH010298745.1, on the reverse strand, counting down.
CCGCTAAAACAAACTACTTAAACAATAACAAACCCTTTAAATAACTTGGGTTCAGCTTTCTCCCTCAACCTGTTTATCCTATACCTCACCAAATTTACCTGAGATTAGCCAGCAACCTCTTTCATCCCCTATGGCCTATATCAACTATGGTGGTTTTACTGTCCTCTTCATTTATCCACCAGCTTCAGTGTACTGTAAAAGTGTGGCTTTCCAACAGGGCCGCTGTTAGAAATCATGGGGCCCCCTACACCCTATCTGATTGGGCCCCCTCAACCCTGCCCCTACAACCCCACCCCCACCACTGACCACGCCCCTGTCCCCACCCACTGTCTGATATGCATACAGAGACCCAGGCATATGCACCCACATTACATATTGTGGCTGAGTCCCAATAGAAACTAATGGGAAACTGGCACAGGGATGCATGCAACACTTTGTGCATTTCCGTGCTGGTAAAAGCCCAGCACGGGAGATGCAAATCTGCAGTACCATGTGTGAATGATCATTAAATGAGGTCATTAAGGATACATTCCACTGTCCTTTATTATCATTATCATCATGATAATCACACAATACAGGTGCTGTGGTTCAATACACCTGTACTGCATGATTTTGTAAGATGATAATGATGATGATCAAATTTTGCTTTATCAATCATGGTCAACAGGGACATGACATAGGTGTGAAGGGAGTGTTTTTATACTTACTTTATCTTTATGGAGACAAGATGAGTGCAGACTTGCTGGTCCCCTCTCTGTGTTCATGTCCCCTGTCGCTGATCCTTTGTGACACTGTGATAGAGCCAAAGAGCACCTGCTGCTGTGATCATAATAATTATCATAGGCACACAGCGGGGAGCCTGGGCGCTGTACCTTCCTTCCACAGCAGTCCATCACTGTGTGTGCCGCTACTTGCTTGAAGCTGTGCACTGCAACCCGCCACCGGATTAGGCATGCTGTACCCTCTCAGCTGCCCGCCTGCCTCACATAACCGCTCGGTCTTGAATCAGCTGTGGAGTTGAGCGGAGAAAGATCACTGCGCCAGGTCAGGCAATAGGCAGCCACAATGGTAGGTGGCCGGGAATTGCGCAGCCAGCAATATGCGAGCAGGTGTGGAGTGCACGTGTGCCCGAAATTGAAAAAAAGTCCCTTCACTGCTCTGACCATCACATCATCAGAGGGGCCCAGCTGCCCAGGAAACACACTCCCAAAGTCACTAGGAGCGGCGGAGGGGGTGCAATTTAATAAGCCCTTTTTTTAAATTCTGCACACAACTGTCTGTGAAGATGCCCAGGCATCTGTTCCTGAGCTGATGAGGCCGGGCCTGGTACAACGGGGCTGGTTGTTCTGGCCCTGCTTTCCAACATAGTCCCTAATAGAGAAGCCATCACTCTGCAGGATTGCAAGTCGATGGCATCTTTGTTAAGAGAAATTGTTATTGATATCCTCTCACATTAAAATACACTAAGAAATTCCTTACTAGTAAAACATAATGTCATGCCAGTGTTTTACACATGGAAAAACTCAACAGTAGCAATAAGGACAAGACACAGGAGGCATCGGCATCTCAAATTAGTGGTAAAGTTTGACATATTGGCTACTGTTTCCATATTATGAGACATATACAGTATGCACACTGTGATGGTAAAAAGAGCATGTCCGCACAAAGATATTATATTAATGTTTTTTTTTTATTCATGTTTTTTTTTAACTGCTCTTTATCTTTGAAGAATATCTTGACACAGGGCAATAGTATTACTAATGATTGCATATATAACATTTTTACCTGTTTGGAAACAGAATGTGGTGGAATCTTTGCAACAGATGTTCAAAACCTTCCCACTCTAACAAAAAAACCTTTATTGTTGTCTATGTCCCCATTGGAAAAAATTCCTGCTACTTCCTCCCTTAAGCCCCATACACACTATAGAATTCTCTGTAGACTTTTGTCTTCAGATTTACCAAAACTTTGTATTATAAGGGCCTGCCTGATTGCATGCAAATTGAAACTCTTAAGGTTTGACTTAATATTATATGGTTTTTGGTAAATCTGACGACAAAAGTCTACAGAAAATTGTATAGTGTGTATGGGGCTTTAGTGACCATGCAGAGAATGAGTAAAATCTCTCCTGTGAGTACAAAGACAGTGGTTATAACTGTTGCATGCTCTAGATTATTTCTTCTGGCATGTAGGACTTATGGTCATGGCACAGAGAAGCTCCTAGCTTAGACTAAATGGTATAATAGCAATACAGAATATTATAAGGGATAATTAGAGATATTGCTTAGTTTAGGGGCTTAGCTAGTGTAAAGCCCCCTACACATGGGGCCGAATGCTGGGTGACATTGGCGGTTTCAATAAATCCGGTGGACGTTTGGTCTGTGTGTATAGCAGCCATTCCCACAGAAGGTTCTTCTTCCAGACGTGCATGCTGGAAAACCAGCAGCCAGATCGGCTCCTGATCAGCGCTCTCAGCCACCCAAGTGTTCTGGTGGGGGGGGCACCCCCCTGTCAGCACACAACAGCTTAGTGGGAAAGATCGCTGTAATGTCGGATTGTTAGTACAGTGGCTCCAACCTGAGCTGATAGTGTGTATCAGTCTTTAGGCTTGACATTTTGGAATTAAGTGCTGGACAAGGTGGCGGTGTGTTAAATATAAATAAACAACTTTCTGGACAAAATAGACAGGATTTATAAGGGTATATTGAGCCTGTCTTTGATGGAGGCAAACTACATGGTCCTCCTAGGATTGTACTTGATACCAGATCAACCAGACAAAGATGTGCCTCAAATCCTCATCATATTGCTGTCAACAGATTGGACACTCTTATACTGTATATAGTGACTCATGACTATCCTGAACCTGACAATTGGCCAACGATGGGGGGGGGGGGGACTTGTGGTTCCCAACTTTTTTTTGCCAGCCTAGCTACAGCAATTTGCTGGTTGGGGAACCATTAAGAGAAAGGATGCCATTCAGGCTCTCTTATATCGCATAGATAGCTACCATCTAATAGCTCAGTTGGAAGCAGGTTCTTTTCTTGTTCCACCCCTATTAACCGACCCTGTTTCTCATGTAAAATTTTGAAATGAAGAAAATGAGGGATATTCCCTACATATTCTATTGTAAGATAATGCCTCTTATACAGAATTGGGTAACTTAATAGGCTATGATGTTTGGCACCACACAGGATTGCGGTTTCACCATCATTTGTGTTTTCAGGATGTCTTAAAGACAGCCCAGGAACAACAAGCGGCCTAAAAACTCACCTCCCAAAGATTTTACCATGTCTTCAGTTGCGGCCTGTCCTTGCTAATATTAAACATCTTTGTCTGACTGCTTTTTGCGTGTTTTTAAAGGGCCCATGTTTTTTCCAATTGATCGAAAACATCCAAAACGTTGGGGATTGACATTTTGAGCATTTTTGGGCGCTTTTGAGCATTTGAACGTTTTTACAGCTGAAAAATGTCTCTCAGAACCCTCTGGTCTTGGGTTTTTTTTTACAGCTCAAAAACGTCACTGCTAAAAACAGTTGATAACAGCCTATGTGTGCAAGTCTGCAGCTAAAAACAGCTGCTGTAAAACAGTCAAAAAACATCCTGTGTGCATGAGGCCTAACAGGTGAAGATTGGCAGTTTATCTTAGAACATGTGTAGCTAATCTCCCTGTCCACTACTCAACGGTTATCCCAATCATTTATTATACAGGGTGGGCCATTTATATGGATACACCTTAATAAAATGGTAATGGTTGGTGATATTAACTTCCTGTTTGTGGCACATTAGTATATGTGAGGGGGGAAACTTGTCAAGATGGGTGGTGACCATGGTGGCCATTTTGAAGTCGGCCATTTTGAATCCAACTTTTGTTTTTTCAATAGGAAGACGGTCATGTGACACATCAAACTTATTGGGAATTTCACAATAAAAACAATGGTGTGCTTGGTTTTAGCGTAACTTTATTCTTTCATGAGTTATTTACAAGTTTCTGACCACTTATAAAATGTGTTCAATGTGCTGCCCATTGTGTTGAATTGTCAATGCAACCCTCTTCTCCCACTCTTCACACACTGATAGCAACACCACAGGAGAAATGCTAGCACAGGCTTCCAGTATCCGTAGTTTCAGGTGCTGCACATCTCGTATCTTCACAGCATAGACAATTGCCTTCAGATGACCCCAAAGATAAAAGTCTAAGGGGGTCAGATCGGGAGACCTTGGGGGCCATTCAACTGGCCCACGACGACAAGTTCATCTAGGAATGCTCGGACCTGACACCCATAATGTGGTGGGGCACCATCTTGCTGGAACTATGATGTCGGTGATAGGGAATTGCTGGCCATCAAGTCGGCTTTGGAGGAATGGCGGTACCTCCTGGAAGGAGCAGCTCACCCAGTATTGGTTTTTACTGACCATAAAAACCATAAAAAAAACATATGCTGTGAAGATACGAGATGTGCAGCACCTGAAACTACAGATACTGGAAGCCTGTGCTAGCATTTCTCCTGCGGTGTTGCTATCAGTGTGTGAAGAGTGGGAGAAGAGGGTTGCATTGACAATCCAACACAATGGGCAGCACATTGAACACATTTTATAAGTGGTTAGAAACTTGTAAATAACTCATGAAAGAATAAAGTTGCATTAAAACCAAGCACACCATTGTTTTTCTTGTGAAATTCCCAATAAGTTTGATGTGTCACATGACCCTCTTCCTATTGAAAAAAACAAAAGTTGGATTCAAAATGGCCGACTTCAAAATGGCCGCCATGGTCACAACCCATCTTGAAAAGTTTCCCCCCTCACATATACTAATGTGCCACAAACAGGAAGTTAATATCACCAACCATTCCCATTTTATTAAGGTGTATCCATATAAATGGCCCACCCTGTACATCGGGTGTATCATACACCGCAGAAGCTTTTTTTAATCGGCAATACACGGGTCACCCAGCAAACAGGACAACCGGAAATGGGAAAAACGAAGCCTGAATAAAACAACTTAGAAGACAAAATGACACAAAAGGTTAGACTTGTCATGTAATGCTATTATTTAGTAACAGATATAGGCAAAAAAAAGTGAGGGTTTAGTATCACTTTAAGTCTACCCTTGTAAAGTAGTGCTTGACTTATCAACACAGAAATACCCTGCACAGGTTTGCAAACATTTGGGATAAGTGCTTGTCTGTCCCTGGTCTAGCACATATTATCACTGGTAACAGAACATCTTTTCCAGTGTCAATTCTGATGCACAATTTACTTTGCATGGCCTGTAAAAAGGAGGTACATAGACACCCTATATTGTGTGAACTGTTGCACGCCATGGCTGTGGTCTTATATTGAGCACATAGTACCAGTTTGAGTTGCCTATGCTCTGCGAATATGTAGGTGGAGTATAATGTGTTGCGACAGCAATAATTCACACAGTCAGGTGCAATAATAAACTTGTATTGTAGTAAGGCAGCAACAGTACACAACAAACCTGGTGGTACAGCTACCCAGCCGGGCACACTCACACAGTTTCCAATAACATGAAGAAGAGGGTTCCAGCCAAACTGACAGTGCCTGTTAAGGGGACAGAATGTGACCTGGCCAACTTATGCCCAATCAGGAAGATATCTATAGAGATGTGAACCTACCCTTTCCCTCCTCATTAGAAACCTAATGCTAGTGCTGTCCCTCACATACGGGGAACCTTTCCCTACTCTACCCACTCACAAAAGTGCCTAACCCAGGGGTCAAAGACTCTGCCACCCCTGAGATGGCTACCAGAAACAAATGGGCGGCTAGTATACAATTTGATCGCTGCCCCTGTAACTCAGAAAACCAGGAGAAACCCTGATCCCCTTGACCTCCTCCCTGTCTGCATTGTCGCTGTTCTTTGACACTACCAGGCATGACCATGTATATACTTACCTTGTATTAATACAGAGATATTTAGGCTACCTTTCTAATGCTGCTTCTCATTGTTATCTGTCAATTAATACCCTTGCTATAGTGGACTTATATTGTCAATGCTATGCTATCACCATACTGTGCTGAACTTATGGATTAACAAAGTGATATGTAATGCATGACTGTGTTATTTATTATGAATAAATTGAAAAAAAAATACCCATCCAGGGAATCCCAAATATTTCTCAAATACTTTCCTTGTCTTATTTTTTGTAGCTAAAATACTAATTTCCATGGTGAGCCTTGATATCACAAAAAACAACATGTTATTATACAGTAGTTAATGATAACAAAGACTTGTCAGAATGAATGTGGAATTTGTTGATTAAATATATGCAACTTAAGGGCATGACAACCCACTAGAAGATGGATGAAATCTAAGCATGGGATCAACCCATGGAGAGTTGTCAGAAACCAGTGGCGGGCGCTCCATAAGGGGTGAGTAGTGAGCACCAGCTGCCATCAGAAACAATAGTCATTGAGGTTTTGGTGGCTGAAAAGGGGCAAATGATTGACTACCTATCTTCTATAAGGCTTTGGTTGTATGGAGGAGCCATGTGTGTCTAATCAGAAACTGCCAACAGTCAATTTTAATATCTCTTTGATTCCTTTCCTTCTCTCCCAAATCTCTTGCATATACTAGCACAGAAGCTAGAGTTTTGGATTTAATAAAAGAGGTATATATACAACTTATGGATGAATAAATCACAGGAAACTCACATGCTAACAGCAGTTGGTTGCAATGGCTTATCTTGGTTAACATTTCTACAATGATTTGTTGAATAATAAGAGCATACATGAAAATGACAATTGTTATACATAGTAAAAATCATGGGAAGAAACTTCATGACTCTGTAACAACTTTATCTTCATATGATACCTCTATTTATCACAGAGCTCTGTACTGAAAAAAAACTTTCTGGTTTTACCAGGGTTGCAGTATTTCCTGGAGAACATTACCAATTCACTTGTTACTCAGAATTGATCTACACCAAGTTCAAAGTGTGGAATCAACTGAAGCTGAACAACCTCTGACCAACAATGTAGAAAATGAGAGCGGGAATGAAATGGTGCAAGTTCAGCTGAACTCGCACCATTTCATTCCCGCATGTCAGCCCCGATTTCAGCGGTGATTTCACAGGCATCTGTGCGGGTTTCTGCCTATGGAAATCACTCCTGAAATCGCAAAAAGTAGCACAAGAACTACTTTTTGAAATCAGTGCAGGTGCCATTGTTGGTAATTGCCATCAATTTGGCATGTCAAATTGCATGCCAAATTGTGTCAATGTGAACCAGGGCTAAAGGACATTTCAAATACATTTTTAGGTTTCTGAGCTGAAAACACAAATGCAGCCACTCAGCACTTGATTTACTAAAACTATAGTTCAAAATCTGGTGCAGCTGTGCATGGTAGCCAATCAGCTTCTAACCTCAGCTTGTTCAATTAGGCCCCTTTCACATGGGCATTCTGTTCAGGTCCGCCTGTCAGTTTTTCAGGCGGATCTGAACGGATGCTCCATGCAACCCTATGGAGTTGTGGGTGTCAGCTGAGACATGTCCGCTGACATCCACCGCTCTCCGATCCTGTCTGTGAAAACCCTATTTTCCAACCGTCTGTAGAATTGAAGCGGAGCGGATGAAAATGGACAGGCAGATCCGTTTTCATCCAATTTCCCATAGAGCAGATCTGTCTCCGCACAGTGAGCAGAGATGTATCTGTCATCCGCCTGCTCAGCGGGGATCAGCGAATCGATCCCTGAGGAGCAGTGCAGACTCTGCAAACGGATAAGCCCATGTGAAAGGGGTCATAAGCTTTGACAAAAAAGAAAACCTGAAAGCTGATTGGTTTCTATGCAGAACTGCACCAGATTTTGCACTCTCTAGTTTTAGTAAGAGCCTTTTCACAGTGGTAAAGAGCTGCTAGTTGAGCGACGCATTACCGCTGTTATAGTGGCACTTTGGTACCGCTATTTGGGCTGCAGAAGGGGTTAAAAGGGGTGTACAGTTGCTTCGGAAGCGCTGCCCATTCATTTCCAGCTTGCAGGAGTTTGTTTCCTCTCCTGCAAGCGCCCCGCCCCAGTATGAAAGGACACACTGACTTTAATTAAGAGGTGCTTTACAGGCACTTTTTTGTAGCTGAATAACGCCTGTAAAGCGCCTCAGTGTGAAAGGGTTCTAAATCAACCCAGTGTGTCTCATAAGCAACTGTACTGTTTAAATGTATTGTCAATGACTGTTATCAATGCCATAAGAGAATATTATCAAAGTGGTTTGTGCCCCTTAAAGTGGTTGTCAACTCTTGACAACCACTTTAGGCTACAGGTAAGCCTATAATAAGGCTTACTGCAGGTTCCCTGCATATATACAGTGTACTCGCATGTGCCTTCGTCATCGGGCACATGCGCAGTGAAGAAATGGCCTCCATGAGGGTTTTACTTCCTCTTTAATGAGATCACAATAACTTTTGATACAGTTTGCTGGGCAATTATTTTTACTCACTGTTTTTTTTGTTTTGTTTTTTTTTACAGAAAGAGCTTGCTGAAGAAGGGGTAAGTGTTTTATACCAACATTGTCACATGGAAAATTGCAAAAATGTTGATATTTCTTTTAGGCCCCATTCCCACTTTTCCAACTTGTCACTTGGGGTCCAAAGTGACTTAACAAATCGCACCACACTTTTCCCAATGATAACCATTCATATCTGTGCGACTTTAAGTCACAGTGACTTCAAAGTAGTTCCTGGGCTACTTTGGTCTGACTTTCTGTGACTTGAGGTCCATAAACCTCAATGTAAACCCTCAAAAGTCACATGATAGTTGCACCTCTATGATATAGATGCAATTTGGGTGCGACTTGTGTGCAACTTGTAAAAAGAATACCGTCATTTAAAAAAAAAGAAAAAAAATGGTTTGGGGCCCTCCTCCCCAAAGTATACCAGTCCCTTCAGGTCTGGTATGGATTTTAAGGGGAATCCCATGCTAATTTTTTTTTTTTTAAATGGCATGGGGTTCCCCCCCAAAATCCATACCAGACCCTTATCCGAACATGCAGCCCAGCAGGTCTGGAAAGGGAGGGGGTGAGCAAGTGCCCCCCTCCTGAAACAAGGGGGCCCCCAGATCCTGCCCCCCCATGTGAATTAGTATGGGGTACATAGAACCCTTACTCATTCACCAAAAAAAGTGCAGTGAAAAAAATGACAGAAGGCAGTTTTTGACATTTCCTTTATTTAAAAAAAAAAAATGTCCCCCAGTGTACATCCATTGTCAATCGTGGTGCCCGTCACCATTGCTGACCCGAAAAAACAATCAAACAAAAAAAGACTGTTCCCGGGAGGTGTCGCCCCCCTTGTGACATCACCAACCCTTGCTCCTCCCACCCCTCCCCCCTTTCCTGACTTGCTGGGCTGCATGCTGAGATAAGGGTCTGGTATGGATTCTAGGAGGAACCCCATGCTATTTTTTCTTTAGATTTGGCATGGGGTCCCCCTTAAAATTTATACCAGACCCAAAGGGCCTTGCATGTATTGGGGGGGGGGGGGGGACCCCATGCTGGGCTTTTTTTTCATATCTTTTTCATTGCCGACATTCTTTTTTTTTACATTCAGCTGTCAGCGGGGAAACTTGCTGACAGCTAATGAGTCACCGATTGTTAAGGATATGGTGGCCAGCTTCCTGGACTGCTTCTTAACAACCAGCTTTTCTTCACACAGAATTCAAATCAGTCGATCAGTTTTCGACCGATTCGAAATAAAATCATTCTGAAAATTTTGAATTTGTTAAAGAACAAAACTCAACATTTTTTCCATTCTGCACATGTCTAATGCCTTTGTAAAGAAATAACAAAACGATCACATTGGTCAAAGCCAAAGTCGTAACAAAGTCGCACTCATCCAAAGTCGCATCCAAATCGCATCAAAGTTGCATCAAGTCGCAGAGTAAAGTTGCAATGGAAATCGCATGATTTTTAAGTCACGCAAGTGTCAGTGGACTCTTTCTATTCATTCTGGCGCTACCATATAGCTTTGGTACTTTTTTAATTACAGTTTTAAATTCCCTTTTACAGTAAGCTAGTAATACATTAGTAAAATTTAGATCAGATTTTTCATATAAGAACATTTTTTGGATTTTAGAATTGTTAGTGGAGTCAAATTGATGTTCATTTTGAATGACAATGACAAGAAAATTTGAAAGAGCAATGGAAAACAAATTCATTTCTATAGGCCCGTACACGCGGTCCGATGGTTGGTCAACAGCGGTCATCCAACAGCCTGTTGGCTGGAAATCTGATCATGTGTACGCACGATTCTACAGCTGATTTCCAATCGTCGGTCAACAGAAGTTGGACGACGAGACTAGAAAACTTTTGTTGGCCAACAAGGAGTTGACCAATTGTTGGCTCTTGTGTACAGAAGTTGACCAACCAAAAGTTGGAAGTGCAAACATGCATGCTCGGTATCCAAGAAGTGTTCGGTCATGTAACCTGTGTTCACAAATCACATTCACCCGAACGTCCTCGTTATACGCTCGGAACACCCCATTACGTTTGGCTTTGTTGGCCGATTACTTGCTTCACATTAGTGCGCTAGACCAAACTGGCGTTGCCCAATTTGGGAAAAAGTTGGATGTTCCGTTGACCAACCATCGGCTCGTGTGTACGAGGCTTAAGAGTATGTGTGGTTTTCATTCAGAAAATTCCTTTAATTCCTAAATCCAATGTTAAAAGCAAACACAATTTTGAAATACTTTTGAATGACAATCGTCAAGTCATTCTGTCCATTCAGCCATGTTCATTTGAAAATCTACTAATGTATTGCCAAGTTAGGTTGGCACCGTTTTGCAATGAAGTGATTCTGCAATACACATGTTTATTAATCAAACACAGTTTTAATTGTATCATTATATTGTGTTTGTTCACAAATTATACAATGTGTGTGCATTTTTATTTAAATTAATGTTTTGGTAAATGTTTGCACAAGTATAGCCCCGTACACACGGGACGACTATCGCATACAACAGGTCGTACTAACAACCGTTGTATGCGAAATCGATCGTTCGTATGCGCGATTTGAACAGTCGAACATACAACGGTCGTACAAGGGAGTTGTATGAGCAGACTAGAAAACTTGGTTGTACCAACAAGCTCTCATACGACCATTGTATCGTGTGTACAGAGCAGTTGGTACAACAAAGTTGTACTGTGCAAAACACGCATGCTCCGAAGTCAGGAATGGCTGGATGCTAATTACATGCACCTGAACGTTCTTCTGCAGTCGTACGATCGTGTAGTGCAGTCAGTATGCTACATACAACAGCCAACATACGATTTGACACGATCGTACGTGCGATCGTCGTCCCGTGTGTACGGGGCTTATGAGACAGAAAATTAGCAATAGTATGTTTAATTATGTAGGTCTTCTTTTTTCAGAATCTATATTGCCTAGGTAGCTTATTCTGAAGTGAAGTGAGCTTTATTAGTGATAGTTAAAAAAAAAAGTTTATGAATCTGAGATGCAAAATAGGATTAACCCATTTACAAGGTTAAGATTAGGTTAAGGTTAGCATTGTGACTTATTTTGACCTTGACCCAATTTCATCATTTGTCACTTGCCCTATTTCTTAACATCATTTGCAATTAAACATACAAATGTGAAGGTTTATATTTTATATATTCTTCCAGTGCCGTCAGTCACCTATCTGCACTTGTGAAAAAGGGGAAAGAGGACTTCCAGGATCTGCTGTGAGTACACTTTATGTCATTAACCATCCTATACCTGTTACTGGGCATGAGTAATGACATTGCATTTTGTCCATATGAAGCCAGTTTTAAATCTTTATTTTTATTAAATATTTGCAAGGCTGATAAGTTATCCAATGCAGTAAATATAGTAAAAGTATGAATAAAAGAAATAGTAAATAAAGATAGCAAAATTGTGAAAGTAGAAATAGTAAAACCTATTTTTCTTTTTTATAGGGTAAAAAGGGACGACCGGGTGATGATGGTGCTCCTGGTCTGAAAGGTGGTAAGGTACGCTACTTTTATTTCTATCTAGAATTTAAAAAACAACAGGTAATGCTGGATGATGTTGCTTTTTTATGAAACACTTGGGGGAGATTTAGTAAATCTGATGCACTCAGGAACTGGTAAAGCTGTGCATTGTAGCCAAATCATCTTTTAACATCACCTCGTTCAATTAACCACTTCAGCCCTGGAAGGATTTAGCCCCTTCCTGACCAGAGCATTTTTTGCGATACGGCACTGCGTCGCTTTAACTGAAAATTGCACCGTCGTGCGATGTTGTACCCAAACAAAATTTGTGTAGTTTTTTTCCTCAAATAGAGCTTTCTTTTGGTGGTATTTGATCACCTGTGTGTTTTTTAATTTTTGCGTTATAAACAAAAAAAAGCGACAATTTTGAAAAAAAAAAAAACAATATTTTTTACTTTTTGCTATAACAAATATCCAAAAAAAATGTAAAAAAACTAATTTCTTCTTCAGTTTAGGCCAATATGTATACTTCTACATATTTTTTGGTAAAAAAATCGCAATAAGCATATATTGAATGGTTTGCACAAAAGTTATAGCATCTACAAACTATGAGAACAGATTGGGCGTTTTTATAATTTTTTTTTTTCACTAGTAATGGCGGCATTTTTTAGCGGGACTGCGATATTGCGGCGGACAGATCGGACACTTTTGATAGTTTTTTGGGACCATTGACATCTATACAGCGATCAGTGCTATAAATAGCCACTAATTACTGTGTAAATGTCACTGGCAGGGAAGGGCTTAACACTAGGGGGCCATCAAAGGGTTAACTGTGTTCCCTGGGAAGTGTTTCTAACCGTATGGGGGCTGGGCTGACTGGAGGAGGAGAGAGATCGTCGTTCCCTATCACAGGGAACAGAGGATGTCTCTCAACTTCCCTGTCCCTGTTCTGTCACTGTGGATGAGTGATCGCGGGTGCCCGGCGGACATCGAGTCCACCCCACCCGCTGATTGGCTCTCCCGCTAGCCAGTGCGTGCCCACAAGACACGTTCCAGTGCCTGCCATACAGCTATGGTGATTTGCACAGGAGAGCCGACCTGCCGCCGTCAAATGAGGCGGCTGGTCGGCAAGTGGTTAAATTTTGAAATAAAACCTGGAAGCTGATTGCATGGACGTCCGCCCTTGTGCACGCTCCCTGCACGCACTCGCAGCCTGCGGCAGTGCGCTCTCGCGGCCACCACATGCTGCGTGAGCGAGCCCGCCGATCACCTGCAACAGATGCAGAACGGAGTGTAAACACGGCGGTTCTCCATTCTGTTAAGGGAGACATAACAGATCTACTGATCCCTGTCACTGGGATCAGTTAGATCTGTTATGTGCTGACCAGCCCATCCCCCATACAGTTAGAACACATGCATGGAACACATTTAACCCCTTCACTGCCCCCTACAGGTTAACCCCTTCACTGCCAATGATACAGTCATCAGTGGACATTTAAATTTCTGATCGCTGTATAAATGTCATTGGTTTGTTTATAGCGCAAAAAATAAAAACCGCAGAGGTGATCAAATACCACCAAAAGAAAGCTCTATGGGAAAAAAGTGATAAAAATTTTGTTTGGGTACAACGTCGCACGACCGCGCAATTGTCATTCAAAATGCGACAGCGCTGAAAACCTAAAATTGGTCTGGGCAGGAGGGGGTTTTTAGTGCCCAGTAAGCAAGTGGTTACATTATTTTAAAAAAAGTTTCTCTTTAAATACATAATTTGAATGATAATTAATATGACTTGGCTTAAAATATTTGAAGGTAACAACAATGCTGAGTATAGGTATACTGTGATTTCTGCACGCAAATGTGTTGGTTTTCAGACCAATCCCTGTGCCTCGGTGTAGTGCCCTTTAATCTTAGGCCCAGCTATAGCCAGACCATGACTCCTGCCGAGATTAAGCCCTTGTCAATCCACTATTAAATAACTGAGAACTTCACCCTAGATGGGAAATTCCACTTTCATGAATCCCCATACCCCTCCTCAAATAATATTGGAGGTTATTTTTTTCGGGTGGGTACCTAGTTTTAGCAGGTACCCACTCCCACTGGAATCGCTTAGGTGAATCCACCAGAAGCTGTCTCCCCTCCCCGCTGAAGGATCATTTACTAGATGCAGCAAGACTTGCAAGCTGTCTGTGATGCCCTAAGTCAACACAGCCAGCTTTCCACACTAGACATGCTGGAGCCAAGGACCCGAAGACCCAGCTCAGGTGAAGATGGTTCTGGATCCCTGGACAGGTAGGTGTTATATTAAAAAGTCAGCAGATACAGAATTTGTAGCTGCTGACTTTTTGTTTTTTCTACAGACTGAACAACTTCATTAGGCACTGTTGTTACCAAGTCTGGTTCACTTTTAAAAGGTAAAGTGCGTGTAAATCCTAAGGCTCCATTCACATGCATGTTCTGATCGGGTCAGCCTGTCAGTTTTTTAGGCAGACCAAATTGGAACCTCCGTTCTTCTCTATGGAGAGGCAGGTGTAAACAGATATGTGTCCATTGACACCCGCCGACATCCAATCCGATTTGCCAAAAAGAGACAGATGGGGGATCAGATTGGATGGCAGTTGAGTGTAAACAGACAGGAGGTCCATTTACATCCGACCACCCATAGAGGAAAGCGAGCTGTGTTTGTGTCTGCTCTGTCCGTTTTCCAATTCTCCGGACAGATGGTAAATAGGGTTTCCATCTGTCTGGATTTCACGGACAGGATCGGATCAGATATCGGCGGATGTCAGGGGATATGTTACCACTTACATCCCCCGCTCCATAGAGCTAAAGGGAGCATCCAATCAGGTCCGCCTAAAAAACTGACAGGCAGACCTGATCAGAACGCCCGTGGGAAAGTGCCTTTAGTCTTAGCACATCAAAAGTCCCAAATACATTTATTTCCTTTTGCCCTAACATACACATCAAGGCAGTGTTTCTCAGCTCCAGTCCTCAAGGCCCCCTCTTGTTTTCAGGATTTCCCTCAGATGAATCGGCTGTGGTAATTACTAAGGCAGTGAAACTGATCAAATCACCTGCGCAAAATAATGGAAGGCCTGAAAATATGACCTGTTGGGGGGCCTTAAGGCCCCTTTCACGCGAGCGGCCTGTCACAGCTCCATTCTCCTCTATGGAGGATCGGATGAACATGGACCGTCTGTCCGTGTTCATCCGATCTGCCAGACGGATGGAAAATAGGGTTTCCATCCGTCTGTTTTTGGCGGATCGGGTGTCAGCGGGCATGTCACCGCTGACATCCGCCACTCCATAGAGGACAATGGAGTGTCCGTTTGGGTCCGCCTGAAAAAACTGACAGGCAGACCCGAACGATCAACTAATGTGAAAGGGGCCTAAGGACTGGAGTTGAGAAACACTGCTTTAGGCTGGGTTCACACCAGAACCCGCAGCGGCTCACAGCAGGGGTCCGGTGCATCCTGGTTCACTGTTTCAGGTCCAATTTCAGCACGAACTCGCACAGCGTTTTTGTGCAAAACGCACCAGACCTGCTGCGGAAATATATGAACCGGCTCCATATACAGCCGGTCAAAATCTCCTGATATTGCCAATTCGCAATGATGTAAACCCAGCTTTAAGGAACAATGCCATTTATTAGAGTCAATACTTTTTTGTATTATACATCCTTTTCCATAATAACTTTTTACCTTCCAGTGAGTCATGAATGCCTATTGCTGTATTATAAAGTATTCATTTATATTTTTTGTTTGCTCATACATTACCTTGGCAGTAACACAAAGAATTATGGTCAGCAGTGTGCAACATATGAGCTGGAATATAATACTGAGCCTCAGATTATTGGATCTCTAGCAGAAAGAATGTTAAATATTTCAGATTTCTGTAATTTATATACATTATTTAGTTGGTTAATGAGGATTGGGATTCTAAGGCAGGCTGTTTTTGGAATTACCTCTAAAAGGACAATATGGTGCTTTTATCTTTATTACAGGGAGAATCTGGACTTAATGGCATTCCTGGAAGAGATGGACTAGAGGTAATTGTACACATTTCACATAATATGGATAAGTTATAAGTTACCATATATAATAAATAATATAATGCTTCTGGATCCACTAAACAAAAACAGGCACTTAGGCTCGGTCCACACATAGGCGACCCGACTTCAGGGGCGACTTTGCTAGGCGATTTGAACGCTACTTCAAGGCGACTTCAGCGCGACTTTGGGTGACTTACAACGCGACCTGAAGCGACCTCAATGCCAGGGTGACTTTGCCTGTGGCCAATCAGAGAAGGGAGGGAGGGGGTTACCTTGGTAATGTGTGGGGAGTACCCGTGTAAAGCCGCTTCAATGTAGATGGGGATCCGACTTGGAGGCGACTTCCATTGAATTCTATGGGCACAAGTCAGATAGAAGTCGCCTTGAAGTAGTAGAGGAACCTTTTCTGAAGTCACCTTGAAGTACTGAAGTGAAGACTTCAGTAGTGTATATTAAGACGGCTCTCATTCACTTCAATGGGATTTCGGATGTCAAGTGACTTGGGGCGACTTGGGGTGACACAAGTCGGATCGCAAGTCGCCTATGTGTGAACCGGTCCTTACTGTTTAAAAAATATTGTATACTATCTGCAATGGGCATTATGAGGACTTTTTATTTATTTAATGGAGAATGCAGCAGAAAGAGCTAGAACACACAAAGGTAGGCAAGAACGTGCAAATTTCCTAGGTTGACTGGAACAGAGTTACAAATACAGACGCAGAATGTTGGATGTTGGATGTTAAAGTTGGACCACTTAATCATGAGAGAGCCATTGCTCTAATTTACATTACTACAAAACCCCAACATTTGCCAAACTGTTACTTGTCTTAGAACAGGGCGTAATACAGATGAACAACTCACCATTGGTGTACTGAAAACATAGACTTTGGGGTTCATTACTAAAGCTGGAGAGTGCAAAAAACGGTGCAGCTGTGCATGCTAGCCAATCAGTTTCTAACCTCAGCTTGTTCAATCAAGCTTTGACAATAAAACCTTGAAGCTGATTGGTTTCTGTGTGGAGCTGCACCAAATTTTCCACTTTCAAGCTTCAGTAAATCAACCCCTTTGTCTCCCCTCCATATACGCACATCTTGAATCTTGATCCCCCCCTCCCCTCAAGTTATGCCATTAATGGATGATCTATAATCTGAGTCATAGTTGTGCACAGCTTTTTTCATTAGAGTGTGCACACCAAAGCTAAAAAATATTTGCGTATGTGTTTGCATGTGTATATACAGTATACTGACGGTGTCAGCAGAGCAATGGACGGTGTCAGTAGGTTTTATTTTTATTATTTTTACAATTTTGTTAGAAGCCCATTAGGAGGCTTTGGTGAAATATCAGGGGTCTAAACAGGGGGAATCTGCACCACACAGGGTGATTAGGGTGTACCCAGGCACACCTGACACACCCTGTGGGCACACCTATGTTCTGAGCATGAATGAAGAACACTGGCAATCATCCATTGAAACCACCCTGAGGGTGTTACCATGATTTATTTTTATTTTGCATAGCATTTATTACATTATATCAATTAAACCATATGGACTGCATTTTCTTTCCTCAAGTATCAGTGACCTGATGTGTGTTTTGGCACCTAACCTGGGACTGCCCAGTCATTTGTGCATTCTGGGATTGGACAGTATTCTTCAATCCAAAAATTCCCAAATTTCTAGCAACTTGCCTTTTGATTTCTCTGATCTTTTGTTTTTTTCCTTTTCAGGGCAAACCTGGGTATAAAGGAGAGCCGGTAATGTATTTAGTTTATTTATTACATATGGTAAATGCAGGGGGGAAATGTGCATGGCGTGGGATCAAAGTAAATGCTGTTGAGGAAATGCTAAAGTATAAATATTAAAGCCTCATGCACACTGGATGTTTGTGAAGTTGCTTCTAGAGGCAGCAGGCATTTTTTTTTCCTGGCTATAAACTCATCTGCATGTTAGCCTATGTGTCCATGCACACATAGGCTTTTAGCAGCATTTAGTGGAAGGGGCTTTTAGAGGCAGAAAAAAAACCCCACTGCCAGTGCGTCCAGGAGCAGCAGAGGTTTTGGCCAAAAAAACGCTTGAGGCTTGTAAACACATGTAAACATTTCTAAATGCGTGTTAACACTACGCGTGTGTAGCAGTTGAGCGTTAGTTCATTTGAATGGCCAGAATAAATTATTGAGGCCTGTAAACTCGCCTTAAAGTTTGTAAAAGCTTCTAGGAGAGTCTGCAAAACGTGCTGTATGCATGAGGCCTTAACGTTCAACCTGGACGTTAATCAACCTGGAGTTCATTCTCAATGCACATTGTTCATTAAAGCTCATATAACCCCTGGAAGGACTAAATAAGGACTAAATAAAATGCACAGGAGTAGTAAAAACATACACTCTTTTAGTAAGAAAGCAAGTCCTTTCCTGAGCTTGCCACCGTCCTAATTGCGTCTAGAAAAAAGAAGACCCGGTTGTCCAGTATTGAGGTGCACCCGTACAAAAAATGGACTTTGCGGGCACAACATGAGACATATATATCACTTTGTTTATTCAAAAAATAGTTTAAAAGGTAACAGGATAAAAAGAGGGGTAGGTATAAACCCTTTCCCAATACAGTAAAATACTACAATTGTTGTCTACATGTACTTGATCGACAAGGAGGGAAAATTAGAAACGATACATAATTACATAGTAACAATTCTGCTTGTCGAGTCTGTGATCAACGCATTTCCCAAAAGCTTTTTCAGGCCCATATAGATTGTAGAAATGTAGAGCAAAAGTTTTCTCAAAATAAACAAGCACTTTACATCAATATTTTCATGATATTATCACATAGCAAGATTCAGAAGGATGCTTAAACAGGGCTTACACGTGGCAGCTAAGAACCCCGAAACACCATCAGGGGGGCGGACACAGGGATTCATATGTACCAACCACAGGTGCACGCATAAGATTCATATGTATAAATAATCTGAGTATAGAAATATGTATGTAAGTTTACATCCCATTGAAATACATATTTTGACCTATATTATAGGGTAGACAGTTTAATGAATTGGGATAGATCAAACACACTTACTGGTAATACACTTAGAGAGGTTAATAGGTTTATCTAGGATTGTACACTGCATACAGGCTTATCTCCTCAAATGCATTGGCCACCATACAGTAAGGATCCGAGGGGTTAATCATATCATAATATCATAGTGAATACATTATGTATTCTAAGAGGGAGAGTAGTGTCCTCCCTATCTCTTATGAAGAAATATGTATTTTATAAACTCACCAACAATTTATATGATGTTATTTTCCCCCACTACATATGGAGAAAGGTAAGTATATTGAGGAGAAAAAGGTGTCCTGTTCATATGTATCAAAGGGACTCTTGAACAAAGGTTTCATTGGGCATATTATTTCTTTTTCCTCCTAGGGTGAGAGAGGCGAGTGTGGAATTCCTGGCATCAAGGGTGATCGGGTACGTAAGTAAACCTCACTGGTGACAGTAGTTCCATATGCTGTAAAATAAAGACTGGCAGTGATCCTACAGTAGTTAACTGTAATTAAAATTGTTTTGATTTGCTTTTGTCAGAAAGTTCTGAAGTGTTAAAATCGGCAGCTGTTTGTGCCACACTTACAGGTAGTGTCTCATAATGGAGCTAATTTACTAAAGGCAAATAGGCTGTTCACTTTGCAGGGTGATTTTCCATTAGCCTAATAAATGAGATAAAGTTCTGCTGGCTTCCATCATCCGAACATGTGCAAGCAAAAATGTAATTTTTTAAACATTTTTCTTACACATGTTTAGGTACAGTATTTTTTGAAAAGCAAATTCATTCACTAAGCTAAAGGAAAATTCTCTTGTAAAGTGAACAGCTCATTGATCTTTAGTAAATAACCCCCAATATCTCATGCATACTCTACTCGCAGTGCCTTATATTGCTCGACTACATACATTGAGACATATCTTTAAATTATACACAGTGTCTCATTTCTCTACTATATGCAGTGCCTTATACCTCTTTCTTGCACCACCATATATTTCTTCACCTTGCCCCAAGTTGAGTAGAGTTACTCAACAATTTAAACAGACCCTGTCAGTCTGTGAAAAGATCCTATCCTAACTTGCATGTTTGGTGGCCCGCGTCTCCTATCTTGCCTCCACTGCCCTCTGCAGGCTCTATAAGATTCTTTATCGTTCAATAGTTCTGGGAGTGTTATATACTCATGTCCCTCACTGTGGACGTAGCTCCATCTTCTGACCCCCCCATGTCTCTTGTATACCTCACTGATTTGGTACAGTTCTGCAGCCTTCTCTATTCAGGAGTAGTTTTCATCAAGTAACCAATATGTAAGGCAAGGTATCCCGCTAATTTCCACATGGCCATCACATGCAGCTGGGCCCAACCTACATAGAGGGTATTCAGGGTATCATGCTTGCTCTCCACCCAAACCTACACATTCTTCACATGCACAAATGCAGGTCATAAACCTTTCCACCACCTCCCCTGGTCACTGTACACCCCTTAATGCCCACAGTACTCTTACATAGGCCTATGTTTCCATGATCAAGATTAAAGCTCCAAAGATCCAACCCAGAGGCGTAACTAGAACCTTCAGGGCCCCGGTGCAAGAAACTATGAAGGGCCCCCTGACCCCTGGTCAGGGCCCTTCCCTCTTCCCACTGATACGGGGGCCCTTTACTCCTATCGCGGGTCCCTTTATTACCCTTCTCTACAGCATCTGGCAGGAGAGAGGAGGGAGGAAGACAGCAGCTCTGTGGGGGGACCAGGGAAGCACACAGGGACCCTGGGAACAGCAGAAGACAAGTAAACTGGATGGAGGAAAATGGAGGAGATTGGATCCTCTAAATACCACACCCGCCATCCCTCCTATTCAGGTGTACAAGGGAGGCAGATGGGCCCCCTGGACCATGGGGCCCGGTTGCAATTGCAACCCCTGCAACCCCTATCGTTACGCCCCTGATCCAACCGATCACCCCAAACCCATGTGACACACGGGGTCTGGGCCAGCTGATGCATCATATATGAGGGGCTTTTTTCTCACTGTCGGGTGGGGGGCTCCTTTTACTCCATCACCACCAATTTTTGGGCCAACCAGGCTTGAACCAGTAAATGCACATAATTATTCTCCCCAGGCACTGGCTGTTCTTAACACATTCCTCCTGTAGATCACCACACAGAGTCTTCTTGGTTGCAGAGGTAACTTCTTTTCTTGTATCAGTATATAAAATATTGTTCCACTCCAATGGCAATAAACTTTTTTACAGATAATGATAACAAAGATCATTTTAAACAGTCACATGACTTAGCAATGTTATGTAGCGGTACCCCCGTAGAGGCTGCTGAGAATTGTGGTCCACCTGTCGCCCTGTCCAGCCCGGAATTTGTCTCTCAGTCACTTTGATAATGAACAGTCCAGCAGCTTTGTTTTGTATTTTATTGGGGAAATTGAACTTGGATGGGGTAGGGGAAATATGGGATGCCCAGTTGAATGTGAACAGTTCTTTAGTGAGACAACTATATACACTCTGGTATATACACTCCGTCTTCCCTCCAGCACACTACTTGCTTGATCTCCCAGACACAGCTAGTGTTTGAAAGTTTAGGCCTAGCACTGACTCCACTAGGCCTTAGCAGTTGCCTTTTGCAGGCAGGGACCGTGGGCCCCTAAGGTGTAACAGAAAAAAACAGTTCCTTTGCTAGCTGCCCTGTTGGAGGAGTACTGATCCCAGTCAGCCCTCTTCAGGCACTGTCAGCCCTCCAGGCTGCAGCTGCCCAACGCCACTGCCCATGACATTACAGTCCATACTGCTGGCTCTGCACCCATCCCAGACTGCATGATCCCAGTCCTCTCAAGCATGCCTCCCCAGTCTTTCTGACTGCACATGTCACTCACCAGCCCTTCTGGCTATGACCCGGGGTTCCTTCCTGGAGACTTGCCCTGCAATACTAGCTCCTGTTGTCCTCTATGACTCCTCCTGGGCCTCCTGGTTGGATTCTCCATGGATTCTTGAAAGGATCCATCCTGCACCCGAGTCCCAGGCCAAAGGTCACCCCCCAGACTGGGGAGCTCCCCCAAAGGCCCCGGCAGCCTAGTACTCCATCTCCAATTCTTCCACCCGCACTCTCCTCCCCAGCTGGGCTGACCCTGGGAATTTAAGGAGGCATGCGACCTACCAATTTAAGTTGGGGATTGGTCAGGGCTCCCTAGAATACCCCAGGCAGCCCTGCCTCTCTTCCCCTCCTCTTCTTCTAGAACCTAGAAGTCAGAGGGAGGTAACCGAGAAGTGAAACCACCTGTGAGTCACTAGCTGCTACCCTGAGCAGCTCCCAACCCATACAGATCAAAACAAACAGGCCTAGCATCTAGCTAGGCCTGACAACATTTACCTGCACTCACCAAAAATCCTACCTCTAGCACCTACCTAGATAGAGGGTGCTATAGTTAGAAAGGAGAGGGAGCATTACAGTACTCATTGACATACCAAAAGTTCAGTTTCCTAGTTCCTGTTCTGAGGCCTAAGTGTTGTATTCATTCCCAACCCTTTCAACAAAGGAGTGAGCACACAAACTATCTCCCAGATGTACTCTCCTCTGCAGCTCCAGGCTGTCTCTCCTGTCCTCGCTCCTCCAACCTTTTAAAATGGAAACCCATGACACCATAACTCAACCTCTAAGGAGGAGCTAAAATTAATGGGAAGCCAACCCCTGCCTTAAAATGGACTAATCAGAGTATGCCCCAGTGTTTAGAGAAGACTAAATTGGGTGTACATTTGGATTCTCACTCTATGGATCGTGCAAATGACAACAGCGATATTTAAAGAATTAACCTTACTCAACCAATCAGATTTATTGGAGTCCATTGACATTTGATTTCTGGTTCCAGTGGGTTATAAAAATGTGTTATTGCTATGTGCTGCCTTATTATTACTATACAGGATTTATATAGCGCCAACAGTTTGCACAGCACTTTACAATATGAGGGCAGACAGTACAATTACAATACAATTCAATGCAGAAGGAATCAGAGGGCCCTGTTCGTTAGAGCTTACAATGTAGAAGTAACTTTATTTCTTTTAATTTCCTCTTCAGAAGAGGTGGAAGTCCAGGAAGAATTATCTATGTGTGCACCATTCTGAATTCGTTCATAGTAACATTTTTATTTTCATCTTTTAGGGTCCTGAAGGTCCTACTGGTCCCAGAGGATTACGAGGCGTGCAGGTAAGAACCCATTTTAGGTGATCTAAACCTAAACTGCAGCACAACCATGTTTTTCTGATGTTTTGTAGAATTATACTAGAATAACTGGTCACATTAAAATATGGTCATTCTTCCAAAATCTACTTCCGCACCATATGGTGGTATTATAAGAATTTAGCAAGCTAATACAGTATACCAGAAACCAATTAGACAGTTTTTTTAAAGAATATGTACTGTATGTAAAATGGCTTCTAATGCACAGTCTGGGGAAGAGTTTTATCTTCAACTATACCGACTTTATGGTCAGTAGTGGAACAATGAATGAACTAATTTTTTTTTTAAATAGAACTAAAATAGAACACTTCTAAATCCCGTCTGTGTCTCCACTGGAGGTTTCTTACATTTTCTACCCCAGCGATAGTAGTGAATGAGATAGGAGACCTGCCCAACAGTAACATGCAATACAAAAACACGCTTTTAACAGAGAATAATCGGGGAGAGTCTCTACAGGGTGGAAAAAGTAGAGGTCCATCTAATGACACGATAAGGTGCCACATCCCGTATGGAATAGAAGAATGCTATTTGGAAAATATTTGGAATTTATTTTCACCCCAAAGATTCACACAATAATATACTAAAACCAAATATTTAATACCAAAATCAAAGTCATAAAACAGTGCCTAAAATACATTACAACTCTACGGGGCCTCACCCACACTGGCATTTATATGAATGTTAACCCCCCCCCCCATTACATCACTAGAGGAGGGGTTTCTCTAAAAGGGAGCTAACACCTGATTACAATTTTCCCTTACTATACCATAATGATAACAGAGCCATCTAATAGCAGGCAAGCTAACTTCACCTGTCTACATACAAGTGCTTTCTGATTGTTTGGGGGGACCATAGAAGGGCACCATGCTAGTAAGGAACTGACATCAGTTTAGATTGTTCCTTGTTAGTTGTCTCCTGCTTGGTCTGCCACTACCACTACCATTTAAATGTGCTTCCCTTACAATATACATTATATGTACACTGTATATAGAATAAATGTTTTAGCTGAGGGAGCACAGTTAATGGTATGGACCACTCACAGAACTCAGAACTAACACTTTTGTTTATTTCAATGCCACTAGGGTATTCAAGGACCCCCAGGAGATCAGGGATTTGAAGGACTGCAAGGACAAAAGGTAAGGAAATATTATGTGTGAACATAAGAGACTGGGCATAAAGCAATGACAGTTTTATGAAAAAAAATAAATCACTTGTGAGAAAAATTCATGCATTTGAGTCACATAAAATTCCCCAGTTCTTTGATGGCAGAGGAGATATTGCAGTGCTTATAGTAGGTCTATATGTAAATTAAAATGTATCTATCATTGACAGTCCTGCTACAATTACTGGTAATTAACAACTGACAACAGAGGCCATGAAATATATACCTAATATTGACCAAACACGACGTTCCTTCCAGCTACAAGTTATGTGGTCTCTGCTAATGAGATTTGGGACCAAAATTCAGTCTCTCTTACCATTTATTAATTTAACGGAGCAAGATTGTCTTATTGGCTTTAACCACTTAAGGACCGGAAGGATTTCCAGCTTTAGGACCGGAGCCCTTTTTGCGATTCGGCACTGCATCGCTTTAACTGAAAATTGTGCGGTCGTGCGATGTTGTACCCAAACGAAATTTGCATCCTTTTTTTCCCACAAATAGAGCTTTCTTTTGGTGGTATTTGATCACCGCTGCGTCATTTCTGATCGCCGCTATAAACAAAAGAAGAGCGACAATTTTGCAAAAAAAAAAATCAAATTTCTTACTTTTTGCTAAAATACAAATCCAAAAAAAATATAAAAAAAACATTTTTTTTCATCGGTTTTGGCCGATTTATATTCTTCCTCATATTTGTGATAAAAAAAATCACAATTGGCGTTTATTGATTGGTTTGCGCAAAAGTGGCCGCGTTTACGGATGATGAGAATTCATTTCTGGGGTTTTTTTTTTTTTTTTTTTTTTTACTAGTATTGGCGGCGATCTGCAATTTTTAGCGGCACTGCGATATTTCAGCGGACATGTCGGAACATTTTGACACTTTTTTGGGACCATTGGCATTTATACAGCGATCAGTGCTATAAAAATGCACTGATTACTGTGTAAATGCCATTGGCAGTGAAGGAGTTAACCTGCAGGGGGCGCTCTAAGGGTTAACAGTGTTCCCTGGGCGTGTTCTTACTGTATGGGGATTGCCCCAGCTGGGGAAGGGAAGTGATCACACCTTCCATGTAGAGGAAGGCTGTGATCACAGCCCTTCCCCCCTCAAAGAACGGAGGTCCGTGTTTACTTACACGGACCTCCGTTCTTTGA
>BLSH010298745.1:46652-76284 GCA_018402905.1 Glandirana rugosa | reverse complement strand
ATACAAATCCAAAAAAAATATAAAAAAAACATTTTTTTTCATCGGTTTTGGCCGATTTATATTCTTCCTCATATTTGTGATAAAAAAAATCACAATTGGCGTTTATTGATTGGTTTGCGCAAAAGTGGCCGCGTTTACGGATGATGAGAATTCATTTCTGGGGTTTTTTTTTTTTTTTTTTTTTTTACTAGTATTGGCGGCGATCTGCAATTTTTAGCGGCACTGCGATATTTCAGCGGACATGTCGGAACATTTTGACACTTTTTTGGGACCATTGGCATTTATACAGCGATCAGTGCTATAAAAATGCACTGATTACTGTGTAAATGCCATTGGCAGTGAAGGAGTTAACCTGCAGGGGGCGCTCTAAGGGTTAACAGTGTTCCCTGGGCGTGTTCTTACTGTATGGGGATTGCCCCAGCTGGGGAAGGGAAGTGATCACACCTTCCATGTAGAGGAAGGCTGTGATCACAGCCCTTCCCCCCTCAAAGAACGGAGGTCCGTGTTTACTTACACGGACCTCCGTTCTTTCACTCCGGGGGGGGGCATCGCGAGTAGCCGGCGGAGATCGAATCCGCCGCACCCACTCCCTGGCCCTCCCCGGACACAGTGAGTGCGCCGGCGCGCCTCCGGTGGCGCGAGCGCGCTCACTGGGCTCGATCTCGCGGCCACCGTCATATGACGGCGATCCGCGATATCGAGCCACACTGTCACCGTCAATTGCCGATCAGCCGTCGGCAAGCGTTTAAATAAGTCCCCTGAAAACCAAGCTTACTTTTAGGAAAATCATTTCATCAGACAGTTGAAATGTTTTGTGAAAGCTTCTATTCTGTATACGGTTGTTGGGCATGGGAGTTAAAGTATATCTAAACCCAAGAACAAAATAATGTTATTTTGCAGCTTTCCATTTTCATTCATTTCTTGGGGGGATTTTATCCCTTTATTTTCACTTAATTCTGCCAGTAACACACTTCCTGTCCTAGGGTGACAATGCTCAATTACTGTGCTATACTGTATCTATGGAGGAGCAGCAACGTCACCTAAGACTGGAAGTGTGTTATTGTGTTAGGACAAAATGTATAGAAGAATAGCTGTTGATCCTTTCAGAAATTCATTGTTTTTGTAATTTACTGTGCACTGAACTACCATATCAAACAATGTTATCAGCTCTGCCAGACAACTCTGTAAGCCCTACACACCTACCTCTATGTTATGGAAATAAGGAGAGGGTGTTCTGAAGTCCTAACGTGATAACAGTCCGGTAAGTAAGCATTGCCACGCTAGGACAGTGTGTTACTGGCAGTATAGGAAAGGGTTACAGTTAAGCTGACCATACACAGGCATTTTTTTTTCTTTCAGCCAGAGGGCCAAAAGAAAAAACTAACAGATTCCTCCATCCACACAAACGAGGTGAATGGAGAAATCCTACACTCGCCGGGACAATATATTCTGACAGCAGCACCCTAATTAAGGCAAATTTTCCAACATGTCCCTTTTACAGAAGACAATCAAAGTACTGACTTCTGTTGGCCGGTCCCTGTTGAGCCAGCTACACTTCAGTGAGTGACAGTTTTGGAGCTACTGTAAGATGTTTTATTGCTGCCTGTATATCCATTAAGCTGATATCCTTCTAATTGCCTGTCTGATGACAGGATAAAAGTGAAAAGAAATCTTCCTAAAGTAAAAAGGAAGCCCAAATTTTATTGGTGTCACCGGTAGGATGTCCCAATTAGGAGAGTTTCCTTCTGGTGTCGAGGACAGGTGGTGAGTTGAAATCTCCTCAACTGAGACACAGATAGCAAAAGGAAAAAACAAACAAAAGTAGTAAAGTAAAAGTAAAACTGTCAACACCATATCACCTACTACTACTCTTAAAAAACATTGTAATTAGTATATATATATTGACTGTTTATATTTTTCCATAGGGTGATAGAGGTCTCCCTGGACCACCTGGACTTCAAGGAGAAACAGGGATAGGATTGCCAGGTCCCAAGGTAACAAATAACTGAACAATGTGTCTTATGATCCCCCTAGACACAAGACTATTGTTGGATATGTAGAAACACTTTGCATCGAATAGACATATACGTATAGTGTGATTTTCTATTCATTAATAGTACATGTTTTGGATACCTTTGTAGTTCACTTTATTGCAGGGAAGCAATCTAATTTGGAAAATATACCAGATCCCCTGAGTACCAATGAGTAGGGGTATTACACACATAGACATTACATGGCTTTATCTTCACACCAATTGTTTTGTTATATATTATTGCCATGCAATATGATGATGGTAGCTGAATCGCTCATAATACGAATAATCAGGCACTAGACTTAGTTATGCCATTCCTGTGCACTGGGTTTTGGTCCTTTTTTCTTTCCTGTACTTTTTCTTGCGCACAAACAACATTATTGTCCAAATCACCAGCCATAAGCGTTGTCAGTCTGAAAGTGAAGCAGTAAATTCCATCCAGCTAAGGTTTCAGAGTGACTAGTGTGGTGGACTTTTACTGATGGAGCAATGCTGCAAGCAGAAAGGCAGAAAAAAATACCCAAAAAACAAAAAAGAAAGATACCGAAGATCAATTTATGGGGAACAGAATATCAAACAGGTGTCTAGTTTTCTTGATCCCGGTTGATAATAATAATCAAAAGAAAAAACAATGTCTTGTATTTCCCTGACTGAGTGACCTTTTATAATTTGCTTTCTGTTATTATGGATGTAATACATAATTGTTTATCTACAACCTTAATAAAGGCACTTGAATTTCAACCCCTTCAACAAAAAAGTTTACCCAGTGTTCCACTTAAGGTGGATTTAAAGCCTATTCATGAAATTTGAGTTGGACACATCTGTTTGTAGTGCTTTCTTATCTCTCTTCAAATAGCTATGTCCCGTAGCTGTAGCTGTCTCTTCCTCTGTAGCTCTGTTATCGGCCTGATAAGTTCTCACTCATTCTGGTAGTTGGGACATAGAAATTAGAGTCGGGGGAGGTTGCTAAAAATAGATTAGCAGGCTGCTAAACAAAACACAGGCAACCTCTGCATGTGTGGGAAGGGGGTGTGTGCCTTTCCTCCAATCAGCTTTCTCACAGTCTCTGACAGTGTCCAGGGATCATCTCCTCCTACATAGGAAGGAGGAAGTGGAAAATCTAACAGAACGTGCACTTTCTAAACAGTGTATCAAAGCGAAGACAGAAGATATACATGTAAGACTTATATAGGGAGATTTGCTCCATCTCTGTGTATCATCTGAGGCTGTTCACTTCACTGGATATATGGAGGGTTTACATCAATTTTAAGGACAATTATACATATTCCCTGGGTCTATTTATAGCCTGTATCACAACATTGTAAAGACAGCAATGCATGTAGACCTTACATTTCTCAAATAACAAAAAATATTTCATATCATATATCATAGGCTACATGCATGGGGAGAAAAATCTGTTCAGTGTTATATCTAGAAATTTAACAGTGATTACATTTGTATATGGTTATGTGTGATAACTTTTTTATTATTTTCTCTTTATGTATTTAGGGAGACATTGGACTACAAGGAAGGCCAGGTCCAAGTGGTCCTCCAGGAATTGGAGAGTCTGGACCACCGGTGGGTATTTTAATGTTTGTTTGTTAAAGTACCTGCATTGGGTTTAGAAAATTGCATTTTTTTCTAAATATTCATAATGCCTAACTGGTTCTTTTATGGAAGCTAAAAGTTAGGAAAATATGAGATACAATGTTTGCCAGAATCTTTCAAAGACTTACAGCATACTACCTGGGCAAAGATGTCTATAGATGGCTCTCACAAGATCAAATTTACAACTGCAAGGATAGAGATAAAACAATAACTGGGCAACAAAATTCCCTGCCAATACTGTCCCAATTTATTTGTATCCTTCTTAATTTTACATTATCATGAGTATAGTATATTGTTCCCCCACCCAAGGCATAATTGAAAGATTTGATCCAATGTGGTCATGGTGGTATCCTGCCAGCCCTTCAACATTATAATCTGTGTGCCGAGAGGTGTCCATGGTCTGTTAGAGCCCTAAAATGGCCCCTGGTAGTGTGTATGTATTATATTATGTGTATGTATTCTATTGCGTGTATGCCTTTTAATTCGTTAACCTGATTTTTTTTTCCTTTCATGGGATTCAGTACCCACTAATAACCAACAGATGGCACTTAACTGGCAAGCGATCCCCTCCAGTGTTGTGCTGTCAGCGCTCCTGCCATCTTCTCCCAGTCTTCCTTCCAGGTTCTGAACCTTTGGTCGCTTGGTTGGTTGGACCACGATTATGATACTCCTGCGAATGAGCTCAGGAGTCAAGTCATTAAGGCAAAAAGGGGTGCTGTCAATGTACACTGTGCTGCACGAGCGTGGCTGAGTGTATATACATGCTAACAGACAAAAAGAGAGGTTTATCATAGAAGAGATAGGGTCCAAGATCATTTTAATTGTTGATACCAGTATTGAAGTCTCCACATGGAGGAACAACTTGACAGCAGCTACTGAGCAGCAATGGCGCTTCAGTACTGAGTCCATTCAAATTTTATTGTGTGTACTGTGTTGAACTCTAATGAAGGGGGAGTTATTTTTCCCCGAAATGCTTTGCCTGTTTTTATATTAGTTTTTTTTTATCAACAATTAAGATATTTGACTCCTTTACCCAGTTTTGGTCCACTCCTTTCTGTATTTCTATTGTTTGAGCTACTGTTGTGTGCCCATTGAGGGAAGCTTTGCTTTGTGGGAGCTGCCTTGACAAAACTATTGAGTTTGTTTGAAGTGTTCCTTTATCTGACTACACTTGCAAGTCTAAATGTTCCCAGTGCCTCTTTGAGTATGTTGTTCTGGATCCATGGAGGTTCTTGCGCCAGGGTCTGGCTTCCTGAAGACATCATTATGGCAAAACGTGCAGGGGTGTAGATTTTGGCACGCAACTTCTGGCCACGTATTTGTGGTATTTGAAACGCACGCCGACTCCTGGTTATGGCGGAGCAGCAGTGCGAGTTTCCAGTACCATTGCGGGCTATATCGGTGCTGATTGGGCACCCTTTTATGTAATAGGCCATCCATTTGCTTTTATTGTTCAGAGTCCCTACATATTAAATAAATATACTGCACTATGAGAATTTTTTTCTCTTTTTTCACCCTATTTGCTACATGTGAGTAACCATTTGGAGGAGAACTATTTTACCAACCTAACTTGGCTCTCCTGGTTATGCGAGGATTGGATACAAGCACTTATTGACCACTTTTTATTAAGCGGTCACTGGTGGTCTGGTGAGTGTCTAGCAGCTTGTGACTGCTCAATGGGTATTATTACACGGTGTGAAGAAAATGTATGAACTGGAAGTGGTTTATGGACTTTGGTTTGTGATTTTGTGAACCCTTTTGGAATATTTTCTGCACAATTTGATGGCACTTATTGGTTTTGTGTCGCTATTTATATGCTTAATTGATTACATTTGTTGATCATTTATTCATATCATCATCTTTTTGGCACATTCCCATTTATTCACATCATTGGATATATGAATTGTCACTATTTTAATTATTTATATTTATTTACATTATTCACTTTTGTATTTCTACACCCATTTATGCATTTGATAGAGGGTTGCATATATTTGGTTTCACATATATTTATCTGGATATAATTTGCATTTGTAGGATTCTTAGATTCGCTATTAATGCGCCCTCTATTTAATTATTAATTTAGTGGTTTTACACTATCTGTGTGGCAGCATAGGGATTTAACTTGGTGTATTTGTGTTTTTGTGGCATTGTGGCGCACAGGTTTATTGAATTCTATCTGTATTTCTATTGTTTATTTCTATTGTTTGAGCTACTGTTGTGTGCCCATTGAGGGAAACTTTGCTGTGTGGGGGCTGCCTCTCCAGAGCTATTGAGCTTGTTTGAAGTTTTCCTTTATCTGACTACACTTGCAAGTTTAAAATTTGCTGTGCCTCTTTCAGTATGTTGCTCTTGATCCATGGAGGCACTTGCTCCAGACTCTGGTGGTTGCCTTAGCAATGCTCAAGCTGAGTTGCTGTGAGTATCACAGCATCGCTCTCCCTTATCTCTTCAGTCAGAGAACCCCAGGGCATCCCCAGGCCCATCATTGGGCCCTGTACATTTTTCCTAATAGGGTCTCCCTCCAACGTCTTCTCCCATCCCAAAAAAATCTTGCTGCTTGGGAGGTCCTGACTATCCCTGCTGCTGATTGTTGTCCAGGCCACATGCCATATGTGTCATACCCTGCATATGCCTCTGAATCCGTGAAAGGAAAGGCTGCATAATTATTCCAATTCAAGGGTGGCTATGGATATTATTACATATGTACAGGGCCACTGTTAGAAATCGTGGGGCCCCATACAGCCTACCTAACGGGGCCCCCTTCAACCACGCCCTTTATCCCGCCCCTGGCCCCGGCTTGAAAAGAAAGACAGGTTTGTTGCCGTTTACTCATATGTGTGTGCAGAGCCAACGCATGTGTTTGAAATTAATAAGCGAGGGCAGTTACATTTCTTTTAAATTGTACTTTATTACAAATAAAAAAAATCTTACACTGTATATTTACATTTTTTTTTTCGTTTTTGCTTTCACAAGGGATGAATAGCATGGGCTGTGACAGGTCCTCTTTATGGAGAGATCTGGAGTATTTTAGACCCCATATCTGTCCTCTGGCCTCCAAAGCATCTGATCAAACCAAGATTGGTTTGATCAGATGCTTGTTCAAGCAGGGAGCGGCTTCTCTACATGAGACTGAAACCGGAACTGATAAAATCCTTGTCACTTCCGTTTTCTGATGTCACACAATGGGAGGAATGTCCATCCATCCCTCTCACTTTGTCCCTGCTACTGGTCACATCTTAAAGCAGTAAAGGTGGTGGTGGGACCCCCTTCCACTGCCTGTAAAAGTAATCCAGTGGCTTCACCACTAGGATTACTTTTACTTTTGTGCAGAATGGCTGGTTCTAAAAAATGCTATCTTGATCATTGCTGTAGTGATGACCAACATATCAACCTTCCAACCCAGCGACGTACTGTTACATCGCTAGACGGGAAGCAGTTAAAGGGTATTGGTTTGGGGGACAGTAAAAATTCAGCTCCGCTGCACCTTTACTGCTCCCCCAAATGAAGTGATGAAGTGTAAAATAGCATCTCACTGTTTCAATAATCATCACAGGGAGCATAGTAAGCAGGGTCTCTATGATGGCTCTATCATGGCTCTGTGTCACATTGCTTTTGGGTGCTGACTTTTTTAACTTATGGCTTTATTGTATGTAACAGACTGTAACACAGCACAACCATAAGAAAATCTGCATCCAACAGCCATGTGACACAGAGCCATGATAGAGCCATGATAGAGCCCCTGCTTACTGTGCTCCCTGTGATGATTATTGTAATGCTGATAACCTGCTGTGAGATACATAATAGGACACAGCGAGCATTCTATGCTCTATTCTAGACTCTCTGTGTCCATTGCATTCTTCTGCTCTTCTGTCAGCCGCTCAACTTCTTCATCTCTCGTGAGGACTGCAGCCAGGAGCCGAACAGAGAATCTCCATATCACTCTGCCAGCCGGGACTAATAAAATAGCGTGGAGGCATGATGTACATGTGCCCGAAAATAAGAAATAGCCCCTCCGCTGCACTCCCCTCCCGGGCCTCTGTGTTGACCTGATGGGGCCCAGGAAAATTATATATCTGTAAGCAAAAAGTAGGAGCGGGGGAGGGGTTTAGAAAACTATTTTTTTTTTAAATGCAGTAAATGTATAGACCTACAGTACAGCTTTATAATTTATGGGAAAACACACTTTCTCTTAATACCTGCAATCATGCCTGCTTTTAAGCTATAACATTTCTGACAGACACACAATTACCTAAACCCAGATCATGTTGGAACAAGTCTACGGTGGTTTATCTTCAGTCTGACAAATATTACCAAATCCGTCTGCTGTTCTTTTAACCTTAAAATTGGAAAAAAAAATACTCACTATGAATGTAGTGTATCATAAATTTTACTGATACAAAATGATCACATAAAATCAATAATATTTTAGTTAGTTAAGAAAGCAAATGGGTTTGTTGTACTAGATTTAATTCTGCCCATATTCTCATCAAGACAGAATACAATGTTCGCTTCCAGCCATATTAGATACAATCTTTGAAGTTATAGGGCTACATTATTTGCAACTTAGCAAGTTACAACTAGACAGACTACAAAGAAAGCTGTGTTTGTGCTATCTGTCAGCTCAGTGGATTGTATTTATAACATTTTGATATGCTGTGATGATTTCATTTTAACAGGGCCCTCAAGGACTTCAGGGGCTTCCCGGAGAGAGAGGATCTATAGGAGAGGGTCTGCCAGGACCAAAGGTAAGCGCCTTATATATCTATTCCTTACACATTTTAAATAAGTTGCCAATTTACCAAGTATCTTGAGATGGAATTATCTTCAGATACCCAATGATTGGCAGATTGGCCTGTCCAGGTCTTTGTGGGCATCCTCGTTTACGACAGATTTGGCCATCCACAGATATGATCAGTTTTGATAGATATGGTCATTTGGGGAAAATGTCAGAGGCTTGTGATGAAGCCTCTTGGGAAAAATGCTAACACAGACCACAAGCGCATTCCCACAGGATTTCAAATCCTCAGGTTTCCCAAGAGGCTGCATGATAACAATTTTGCATCGTGGTGGGCAGCCCACTTAATATTGCTTTTGAATGGACTTTAAAGAGGACTTTTCTGACTATTTCATTAGAAGTGCAAAACTCAAGGCTGCACCATAATGACATCTACCATTCACATTATTCTTAACCACCAGCTTCTGCAAAGTCTCCAAACATGTCCACTCCCCTCTGACATGTTTCACCCAGATTAAGCTCTTCTGACTATTACACTAGAAGTACAAAACTCAAGCCTGCACTTTAATGATGTCTACTTTTCACATTATTCTTAGAAACCCGTTTCTGCACAGACTCCACCCTTGTCCACTCTCCTTGAAACGTTTCACCTAGATTGAGCTCTTCTGACTATAACACTAGATTTACAAAACTCAAGGTCGCACTCTGGTGACGTCAACCACTCAGGTTATTCAAAACTACTGGCTTCTGCACAGTCCTTTCCCTTCTCTATGCTCCTTCTTTGATGCATGTCATTGCTTAAGCCCAACCTGGGTGAAATGCGTTTGAGGAGCATAGTTAAGGGCAGGGACTGAACAGAAGCCAGTGCATTACCATACACTGAATGGTTGATGTCACCAGAATGCGGCTTTGATTTGTGTACTTTTAGTGAAATAGTCAGAAAAGGCCAGTATGGGTGAAACACATCAGTAGGGTTTGGCTAAGGGTGGGGACTATGCCAACGCCAGTGGTTTTGAATAACCTGAATGGTTGATGCCATCAGAGTGCAGCCTTGAGTTTTGTACTTCAGTATTCATGTGGAGAGGGATGTGTTCTTTTCTGGGACTGAAACCTAATGTGGAAGCTAAGCTGAGAGGTTTTGCACAGCAGACTTGGAGTGGTGCTGCCAGGCTTGTCTTATTTCACTAAAAGGTCCGGAACATTCTTCTGTAATTGAATTCCTAGTGAATAGTTTATTGTGTTCAATTAACAAGATGAGCTAATTACATTTGTATACACACGAAGAATAGGTGCAAGGCTGCAACCTAGGGACAAGTAAGTGTAAGTACATTAAAAAAGTCTGTTAGCAAGCAGAGATGCCTGTAGGTGGGTGTAGTCCCCAAGTAAACAGGAATGTAGAAGTTGTGACGGAATTGGAAGAAGGCACTTGCAAATAAAATTAAACTATACTGTGTTTTCCAGTGATACAAATTAGTCTGTGTGGTTAAACCAAACACAAAGAAGACAATGAGCCTGATTTACGCACTATAGCTGACACCTTGTGTTTTAACTGAAACACGCAATGTTCACCATATCTGCTGTAAAAATTCTGACCTTTAGGAAATGTCTATGACATTCACTGCCATGCAGATAAGAGTGTTTAAAATATGATGGCACTTTTCAAAGAGACAAAGATTCTGTTCGGGCCCTTTCACATGGGCACTCCATTCAGGTCCCCCTGTCCGTTGTTCAGGTGGACCTGAACGGACAATTAATGCAGCCCTATGGAGCCGCGGATGTTAATGGAGACATGTCCACTGACACCCGTCGTTCTCTGATCCGATACTGTCCGTGAAATACAGACGGATGGAAACCCTATTTTCCATCCGTCTGTAGAATCGGATCGGAGCGAATCGGATGATAACGGACAGGCGGTACATTGTCATCCGATCCCCATAGAGCAGAGCGGGGCTCTGACAGTTCCATCTCCGCTCAGTGAGTGGAGACGGAGCTGCCATCTGTTAGCTCAGTGGGGATCGGCGGATCAATCCCCGCTGAGAAAAAACGGACCCTTCACACAAAAAGCGTTTGGAAAATCAACTCATTTTTAAATATTTTTTTTACAAAAGAAACAAAAGAAAAGGAAAAATGGCACAAGAAAATATTTATAGAAAAAGATACTACAAAATAGATAAAGAGTAACAGCAAAATAAACTTAATTGAATACCTATTTGTCCTGTAAACCTGTCATGAAACCACAGTAAACATTAATTTCTTATCTGTTGCCTACCTTGCTGCACGTGTCCAGTTAAAGGCCAGGCCTCCCTCACCTGTGTGCTTTAGTAGCCCACCTCAGGTGGGCTCCACCCCAGGCCCTAATTAGGGATATTATATGACACCTGGCAGTGCAAGCCTGCAATGCCTATTAGTGTTGTGTGTTTTTGGCTTTGTGTGTGGTTGTTCCTATCGTATGCTCTGTGTCTATTTCCATGTAGCGATCTTTGGTTTGTTATGACTTTCGCTGCCTGCCTTATAACCCGACTTTCGGCTCGTTCTCTGTTTATCCCTGCCTGCCTGATACCACGATCTTCGGCTTGTTCTTTGTTTCTCCCGTCTGCTTGTGGCCCTGACCCTTTGCTAGACCGCTGACTATCCTTTGCTGTTCCTGCATTGCTGCTTCCTCTCTTCCACCTGTAGCCAGCCGAGCATGAGCTAGGGGACCCCGGGGGCCGTGACCTGGATCCAGTTGCAGCCAAATCCATCCTCACCACCAGAGGCTCTGGCGAATTATTATTAGCAGCAGACAGCTATAGGTCCACAACCTTAGCGGTGCGCTTCGCAACCCTCAGTGCGATTCACACCCCAGGTGTCATGACAGAACTGTTATCATTGAAAGTAAAAAAAAACCACACATGTTGTGTTGTGCCCAGAAAAGGAATAGAGGGGAAATTTACAAATGGGGACATTAATTCTGGTGACTTGGGGGTTCCATGGGATTCTCTTAATTTGCAAGGATTTCCTCTCACTTTCTGTTTTGGCTATAAGACAGGAAGTGAATGGAAATCTCCTCAATGAGACATAGAAGGCAAAAAATAAACTGACAGGGGTTATAACACTCCCTTTCTCTATCCAAAATGTAAAAAAAGTTGTGCCTATAGTTCTACTTTAACAAGATTTGCCTGGCCTTTGGTTAAAGCAAAGTCCAGTCAGCTGTATAATCTGATGGTATTAGGGTCATTGGCTCTCATGACTGACTCTTAGATATCTGGCATGGTTTTCACAGAAAATTGAGAGCTATTGGGTGCTTGCAACATTTCCAGATGTAATTTATCAAACTACACCTGAAGTAAAATACCTTCCTGTTGTTCTATAATACCCCATAAGAGCAACAAAAAGGGACTCCGGTCCAGATGAAATAGTTGGAAAATTAGTTTTTAGCGCTAACAGTTTGCACAGTGCTTTACAATATAAAGGGAGACAGTACAGTTTCAATACAATACAAGGGTGTTAAAAGGCCCTGCTTAGAATCTAATGGGGTGGGGCAAATGGTAAAAAAGGTAATAACTGTGAGGAATGGGCTGATGGAAGAATTACAACTTCAGTTGTTAGGTAGAGGAGGGATAGGCTTTCCTGCAGAGATATGTTTTCAGGGATCACCTTAGGCTGGGTTCACACTTGTCAGATGTTAGACATCGCATGTGATTCGCTCCGCACTGCTGTGCAGATCACATGCGATGTCTGTGCGATGCAAATTCAGCCATACATATTGTATGGTTGAATTTGCATCGCATTGACACCAAAATGGTGCAGGACCCATTTTTAGGTCCGCATTGGAATCGAATCACATGGGTGTTCACACCCATGCAATCCGATTCCTGCACCATTTGACAGTTCACACTGTGATATGGGAACCAATCTGGGGGTGTCATTAACTTTCTATTGACACCTGTAGCGGTTTGCATGGGGCAGTGTGAACCGCTGGCGGGTGACATGCAATGCTGGATCCTGCACTGGAATCGCACAGGTTCTGGCAGCGCACTAGTGTGAACCCAGCCTTAATGTGGACAGAGTAGGAGATAGCTTGACAGATTAGGTAGAGAGTTCCAGAGAATGGAAGAAGCTCTGGAGAAGTCCTGGAGATGAGCATGGGGGGAGTAGACAAAGCTAGAGAGCAGGTGGTCTTGGGAGGAGCGGAAAGAACGGTTTGGGTGATGTTTTGAGATTGTTACTATACCATTGTTACTATGATGTAAATTTTGCTGGAGACAAAACCCTTGCTTGGAAGAAGGTGAAAATATGTAAAATATGTACTAAATGTAGGCAATAGATTCTAACGGATCATCAAGTGGACCAATTAAGGAGCTCCAGTTTTGGCACTGATCTTGTAAATTGAACTATTCTATATTAAACATGATGTACTATTTCTCTTGTAGGGTGACCGTGGGTTTGAAGGACCAAGAGGACCTCGTGGGATGACAGGACCTGGTATTAAGGGTGATAAGGTCAGTTTTATATATGGAATAAACTAGACATTTATTATCGCTCTGTAACTGCAGGGATATGAACCCTACAGCTTTCAGTTATAATAATCTGATTATATTTCAGATGACCTATTATTACAACCTCTAACATTTGGTCCATGCTATTAACTGTTAACAAGAGCTGCTAACACATTTATAGGAGCTGAATTATGGTGAGGTGTTCTCCAGAAAATGCAAAATAAAGAGGATCTCCATCCTAAATATATACATTTTTTCACAGTAACCGATTTTTAACTAGTTACCTTCACACAATTAATTACAGGATGCCTTTCCTTTTAATATATATATATATATATATATATATATATATATATATATATATATATATAATCACATTCTAAAAAATCTGTAAATTATACATTTTTCCTCCTAGGGTGAATTTGGACCTCCTGGTTTGCCAGGCCCAATTGGTTTACCTGGAGTTGGAATACAAGGAGAAAAGGTAACATATTTTTTTTATCCTATAAGTAGAGAAAAATCAAACTTTGGATAGTTTCTGTTCTGACAGTCTTATGATCCAGACCAGTGGACTCCAAACTGCGGCCCGAGGGGCAATTGTGGCACTTCGCTAAACTTTATCCGGTCCTTGGGGCACTATTCCTCCCAGTGATATGAGGCAGTATTCCTCCCACTGACACAAACAATGGGGTACTATTCCTCTTACTGATACCAATGATGGGGTACTATTCCTTCTCCTACTAACCACCAAACTTTTGGTCATGTTTATTACCCATGATGTTGAGCCTGGGACATTTCTACCCCCACAAGCCCCCCTAAAGTCTGAAGGACAGTAAACTAGTCCTTTGTTTGAAAAGTTTGGAGAGCTGTGCTCTAGACCTATACTACTGCAGCTGCACAACTTTTTTAAGAACACATCCCCAGAACACCACGTACATTAAAGGAGAAGCAGCACACTGATAAAGACAATATAAAAGAGGGTGTGCTTGGAGACTGTCTCTATGCCCATCCCAAATGAGTTAAAGCATAAAGTTACAATAAGCGGGTGGTGGGGATTTTAAAGGGCACAAAAATCACCAAAAACTCAAATTTAAAATTGCATACAAAACTTTATTATTATTTATTCCAGCTACAAATCTACAATAATGGCCACAAACTTTGAAGATATATCTCACATGGTATACAAATAAATGGAAGATAACATATATACTATACACAGTATAATAAATCATTTCTAGTCTCCTTAATAAAGGAAGAATTGCCTAGTAAATGTAAAACAACAATAAAAAAACCTCTGCCCAAATTCTGTTGCGTTTCAAAACTTGGTCTTCTTCAGGGACAATCAGATGAACCCTAATATTAAAGGCAAAGAAAAACATAAGATATACCAGGGAACATGGCCTGTAGATGCATATTATAACAAGGATAGTCGGTGCATTCCACCTAAACCCTCTAAGGAGGCAGTAGGGTAAACCCAGCGCCAGAAACATACGCAGAGATCCCTTAGGAAAAAAAACACAATTTCGGCTTCCAAAAAATGGAAGAAAAAATTATAAAAATAATATTGCGATGCATACTAGCCTATTATGCTTCTACATTGCAGGTGAATAAGAGGAATTAACCCATCAGAGTTTACATCAGGGGTTACTTCCTCTTTAAGCTTGACTTTTGTGTTTTTTTTTGCCCTTTAAGATGCACACTGCCCACTTGTAACTTTATGCTTTAGCACACTGATAAGCTAGAAATCAGTTATTCTCACATGTGCACTGCAGCAGAGCCTGATTGACTATTGCTGGCCAGTCTGAATGCTGCTGGACAGGGAATTAGGGAGGCCTCATTTAACCGGTTCCCGACCGCGCGCCGTCTTTTCACGGCGGCAGTCGGGGAGCCCTGCGCGAATCGCCGTAAATAAGCGGCGATTCGCATTTGGCCACCAGGGGGCGCGTGCGCCGCACTCCTGGGGAGTGTGCCCGCTGCTCGGGCGGACCCGATGTCCGCCGGCGAGCCGCGATGAGCGGCTACAGGGAAAAGAACGGGGAACCGCCGATGTAAACACGGCGGTTCCCCGCCCTGTCAGTGGGGCATGAGAGATCTACTAATCCCTGTCACTGGGATCAGTTAGATCTCTCATGCCCATGTTAACCCAACCCCCCCACAGTAAGAACACACCCAGGGAACACACTTAACCCCTAGATCGCCCCCTGCAGGTTAACCCCTTCACTGCCAATGACATTTATACAGTAATCAGTGGACATTTAAATTTCTGATCGCTGAATAAATGTCATTGGTCCCAAAAAAGTGTCAAAATGTTCCGACATGTCCCCCCCAATATCGCATTACCGCTAAAAATCACAGATCGCCGCCATTACTAGTAAAAAAAAAAAAAAAAACCCCAGAAATGAATTCTCATCATCCGTAAACGCGGTCACTTTTGCGCAAACCAATCAATAAACACCAATTGCAATTTTTTTTTCCGCAAATAAGAGGAATTATATAAGTCGGCCAAAAACGGTGAAAAAAAATGTTTTTTTATATTTTTTTTTTGGATTTGAATTTTAGCAAAAAGTAAGAAATTTGGGTTTTTTTGCAAAATGGTCGCTCTTCTTTTGTTTATAGCGGCGATCAGAAATGACGCAGAGGCGATCAAATACCACCAAAAGAAAGCTCTATTTGTGGGAAAAAAAAGGACGCAAATTTTGTTTGGGTACAACGTCGCACGACCGCGCAATTGTCAGTTAAAGCGACGCAGCGCCGAATCGCAAAAAGTGCTCTGGTCCTAAAGTGCAACATTCTTCCGGGGCTGAAGTGGTTAAAGACAGATGCTAGATGTATTAACATATACATTTAATATTTTATAATGATTAAAAATTGTGATAGTTCCTTCATGGAGTTAAAAAAAAAATGCTAAAAACTGACGAGCGGATCTTGGGTAAATAACTTTTAGCTTCAGGAACTGTATTCTCAATCAATTAACTAAATGTTGGATCTACTCAGTAATGGCTGCTCCAAAGCAGCCTTAAAAATCTATGGTCAACGCAGGGCATGTAAACTCTGGCTGCAAACTTATTTGTGTAATCTTTAATAGCATATGACATACACCAAGCATATGTTTAATTACATACCTAAAATAAGATGCTGAAAGCCCACTCAAGTAAAATATGCCCATGTTTTCTTTTAGGGTGTTCAGGGTCCTGTGGGGCCACCAGGAATGAGAGGTGCACCAGGAGAAGGACTTATGGGACCCAAGGTAAGATAAGCAGTGAAAACAGTGTCTGACTGATGTATTCAGGGCCCGTCAATAAACAGGTTATGTATACTTTTACCCAGGTGGGAGAATCTCAAAAATAGGTACTTTGGTCCTGGTGGGAGGATCCCAAACATTTGGAATTTAAATATGCTGGGAGTATCTCAGGCATATGTTCTTTGGCCCTTCTGGGAGGAGCTCAGACATATATACTTTGGAACTTGTGAAAGGATCTCAGATATATATGGTACTGTAGGGGGGATGTCAGACATATGTATTATGGCAGTGTAGGGGGATCTCAGACACATGTACTTTGACCTGGATGGAAGGAGCTCAGACACGTTCCTTTGGCATGGCTGGGAGGGTTTCAAACATATTTTTTTTAGTCATATTTGGAAGATCTAAAACATATGTACTTTAGTTGTATTGGAAGACATGTATCTGGGGAATGGTGGGAGGATCTTAGACATACGGTAAGAAATTGTGACCCTGGTGGAAGGGGTGGGGGAATGGGGAATCTCAGACACATGTACTTAGGCCCTGGTGAGGAGAGCTCAGACATATGGGGGTTATTTACTAAAGCTGGAAAGTGCAGATTCTGAATAACTTCTGCATAGAAACCAATTGGGTTCTAACCTCAGCTTGATGAGTTAAGCTTTGGCAATAAAACCTGGAAGCTGATTGGTTTCTATGCAGAAGCGAACCTGATTTTGCACTCTCCAGCTTTAGTAAATAAACCCAACAGTATATACTTTGGCACTCTTGGGATGAGGTCAGACATACAGTACTACTTTGGTCCAGATAGCAGGGGCTAGGACATATATACTTTTTTTGGAAAAGCTCTGTATATGTTCTGGGGGGAGAAGCTCTAAATATTTGTCCTACAAGTCATTCTTTATTTTTAGGGAGATCAAGGTTTACCAGGAGAATCTGGAGTACCCGGAGAGAGAGGCGTTGGAGAACCTGGGGCAAAGGTACTTTAAATTAAAAGTCTATACTAGTCTGATTATTTTTACCTGTGTACCCAATAGGCTAAGGAACAATAAATAAAGACTAACCCTCAAAAATGCGTAGTTAGCGGTTAATTGCTTTGATTTGTTAGAGCTATTTATTTGCCATCAACAACGGTAAAGTCATATATTAACAAAGCACACAACGGTAAAAAAAGCAGCATGAAGTTTGTTTACCATGAAGTTTATTACGCTTGTAAAGTGATGAGACAAGAAAAAATAAATAATTGCATGAATGCTTTAGAAGGAAGACAATAGAGGAATGATTAGGCAAAGTAACAGGTTTGCTTGAGGGCAGGCCCGCAGGAAATGTATACTAACCTTACCTATGCTCCCACGTTTCTGGGCCGTGTTAAAAACTTGATTCTTCTTAGTATAGAAGAAACACTTGACATTCCCTCCTACTTTCCGGGTTTCGGAGCTCACTGTGTGAGTGGACAGTTGCTATGCCCAAGTGCTGGGGGAGATCAGGAAATAGATACATACAGTAGCCTCAAGAACATTTTGATTACATATTTTGGGGGCTGAAGCAGCAGATCAGGTTTGTCAAATCTGCTATCAAGCAATTCAATTACTTTGCTTAGCACTTTGTCTTACAAGGTATCGCTTTCAGGTGTCCAAAGACATAGCAAGGTTGTTGATTGCTCAAGTACAATCTGACTGTCCTGCCGCACCTGTTGCAGCAGAGGGTTCCACAATATGAACAGAAGAGATGGGCATTCATATTTATTCAACAGATACAGCCAGCCTAAAGACTTGTTCACATGTGCTTGGTCTCTGGAGAGTGATCTGTGTTCGGATTGCTCTTCAGAGAGCATTTGACAGGCAGTGAGAATGCATTGTATCACCTCCTCAATGTTTGTTTTAACCCCTTGGACTCTGAAATTGACAGGGGGGATAATTCCTCCCACGGCCACAAAGAGAAGCATTGCACCCACAACATATGTACACTACTGGCCACTGCCTCTGCAGCTAA
Source organism: Glandirana rugosa (assembly GCA_018402905.1). Lineage (NCBI taxonomy): Eukaryota > Metazoa > Chordata > Amphibia > Anura > Ranidae > Glandirana > Glandirana rugosa. Next base: position 58,198 of record BLSH010298745.1, on the reverse strand, counting down.
AGGGGATAGCGGTTGACTGGGCTGTAAAACCATGGCTGAACCACAGGGTTTTATCACCCCCCAACCTCACATGTGAATAATCTCAGCGCACATTACAATCTGTTTGCACATCTCCTCTAGATCTATCAACCATGACTGGATACAGATTAATTGGATATATTAGATAGGTCCTCATATTTACATCTAAACTTTTTTTAAATCAAAACAATTTTTATTAAGGAAACAAAATTCATAACAAAAAGTAATACGGACAAGACTATGCCAAGACACCCTCACAAATACAAAGTAAGCAATTGCAGACACAACATGTATCAATAAAAAGACAGATGAAAAATAACAAAAAGGTAAAGACAATCCAATTTAGCTATACCTGAGTTAATACAACATCCCTCCTACAAAGATTTTTAAGGTAGCCACCCTTCCTTTGGTATCTTGCAGTAGATTGCATAGTTGCATTCATAAAACATATATAACCAAAAAAAAGAACCTATTCAATGAGTAGTCTTTCCATCACCAGTTTCAGCGGGCTCAACCCTGGGGTGTCCAGCCAGGGACCCCATGAATTATCAAACTTATGGGGGTGCCCTCCGTGCTGATATATTTCTCTAATCTAATTTAATCTATACATAGTACCCATTCCTTATGTGAAGGAGAATCAGTAGACTTCCAGTTGCAAAGTATTACCCTTCAAGCTTGAAAGAGAGCTCTGGCCGCTGCCTCTCCTGTGGGGATCAGTAGATCTAAACCTGATTGTGCAGAGATTGTATGCTCAGATAATATCATGTAATAACATGTATGGTGAGCTTTAGAGGGGAACAATAAAGCTCAGAACCTGTCCATGCAAAACTGCCCTGAGAGCAGTCAAACTATGGAGTTAAGATCTGCCATCTCATGGCTGTGAACAGCTTTAGCCCTCATTCACATTGCAGTGATTTGGCATGTCAAATCGCATGCCAAATCAGCGGCAATTGCCGGCAATGGAACCGTCCTAATCGATGCGACGCTGCATTTGCGGTGCCGCACCGATTTCCAAAAGTAGTTGGTTGCTGCACAGATGTCTCTGAAATCGCACCTGAAATTGGGACTGACATGCGGGAATGAAATGGTGTGAGTTCAGCTGAACTCGCACCATTTCATTCCCGCAGTCGGTGTGAACCAGGGCTGAGATGCAATAATTAGCTCATTTACAAGCTCTTCAAATATTAAATGGCCAAAATTATGCTTTTGAAAACAAATTCTAAGCAGTGCTTACTAGAGTTGCATCTCTATTTACTTACTATTGGTGCATCTCTATTTATTTTTTCTTTGCATCCTAATTCAGCCATATCATTAACTGCAATAATGTCGTATGCATAATTTGGGAAGAGATCAAAACACACTGTATGTCATGCAAAAAGATCTACTCTAAGCATCTTATTATTATTCTTTGAATTTCAGGGTGAGCCAGGATCTGCTGGATTAGCTGGTTTGCCTGGTTTACCAGGTGAAGATGGTGCACCAGGACAAAAGGTAATAAATATACTGTACATTGCCATAGTTATATTATCACCAATGCCCTCTTTATTTCAGTTGTGCCATTCATTTTGAAATTTATTAAAGCAACCTTGTCACATACGCTGTGTTTTTTTTAAATAAGGTCATACATATAAATAAGAGATTAAAATACTTCTCTTCTGCCACCTACACGGCTAAACGTTGCTCTGATCAGAAGTAGTCTCTCAAAGTCTGCTGGGAAATCAAATCTCCTAGAGTGTCGATCTCTGTGGTCCCCTGCAGCTCTCACTGGTTTCTTCTGCTGTCATTGCTTTATCCTGCTGTGGTGTGAGTAAGAAGAAGGAACCAGCGAGAGCTGCAGGGGACCATTTCTAGCAATCAAAGTGGCATTTATCAGCACAGAGAGTTAAAGATTTAATCTCATCTATATAAGTATAACTTTATTTAAAAAACATGGAATATGTAAAAGCGTTCCTTTAAAGCAGTTGTGATGTGGATTATGTGTGTACAGACTGAAAATATCTTGATTGTCTTTTGCAAAACTTCTGTAATACAGTATACTCATACATTGCAAGCTTCAGCTTATTTAAAGCAGAACGTTACACAAAAGTGAAACCGCTGCTCATCTTTCTCCTCCCCCAACAAAATTTTAGTGGGGGTTTTTTTCAGGGAGTGGGTCCTTTCTTAACAGGTATCTGCTCCCACTACCTCTATCCTCACCTAGGTGAGTATGATGTCAGTTTAGCCCTCTCTTTCCCAACCTGCAGCCTCCTAGAAGACCCCACTTGTCCCAGGAGACTGCAGGACCAGTCTATAACACTGCATGATCTTGCGCATTCACAAAAGGGAGCATGCTGTGAGTATCAGGAAGCCATGGTGACACAGAGGACCTGAAGCCCAGCAAAAAATTGGCTCTGGAGAAGACAGCTCTGGACTCCACAGGCTGGTAAGTACCCATTTGTTAAAAGTCAGCAGCTCCAGTATTTATAGCTGCTGGATTTTTTAATTTTTAGGAACAGGAGCGAAGTTCCTCTTTAGGTCACGTGATTAGGAACCCAACCAATTTATTGAGCTATACATTTTATTTAAATATATCTTTCTTCATGGTAAGGTTTTCATTAACCTAGTTCATAAATACAAACTGAAGGGTCATTAAGCCTTCAAGTACCTCTATTTACCTATCATGTTTAAAATTAACACAATACTACAGAATATATTATGACATAAAATTAAATAAATTATTTTATTTTAAATTATTTGTACCTATTTCAGTATAAAAGATAAAACTATAAATGGACAATATAGATTATCTATAATAAATATCTAAAGCAGGGTTTAGTGGAGGATTGTCCACTGTCTCACCCGATGGGCCTCTGATCACCTGACTGGAGAAAGAGAAAACAAAGAGGCAAATCCTGCAATGTTTGAGTCTACTGAGTTAAAGCAGTTTTGTGAGTGACCAATGTGGTACTGTGGGTTTGTTTTTCAGTGCATTGAAAGGTAATTTGTTAAAGAAACTCTGGATAACACAGGTAGTGGTAAAATAAAATTTCTGAATTAATAAAGCCTGGTATACATCTTTGTGAATTGAGGTCTGAGAGTTATGAAGTAAATAAGGCATGAGGAAGTAACACCAAAACAAGAGGAAAACAGCATTTTGAATTGAGGCTAATGACAGGTATGGGGTTGGTGGTAATATTGATGTTTGTTGATAATGAAAGAGTTGTCAATGATTAAAGACGTGGCTTTATCAATGCCTAGAAGCACAGTGAAGTCTATTATTAAGAAGTGGAAGGTATTTGGTATAACACAGACCCTCCCTTGATCAGTACATTACTCCAGACTGGAAGAAAGAGCCAGGAGGAAACTGGTCAGTGAGGCTACCAAGATGCCTACAGCAAGTCTGAAGCAATTCATGACAAAGAGTGGTCATTGTGTGCCTGTGGCAATAATATCACACATTCTCCACAAATGTGGCTTGTATTGGAGGGTTGCAAGAAAAAAAGCCAATCCTCAAGAAAGGCCACATGCGGTCACGACTGAGCTTTGCCAAAATGTGCCTGAGACCACATGGGAAAAGGTATTATGGTCAGATGAGACATGTCTGGCAGAAATCCAATACAGCTCGCCCTCCAAATAACACCATCCCTACAGTAAAGCATGGAGGTAGTATTGTTATGGGGGTGTTTCTCTGCAGCAGGGACTGGAACACCAGTCAGGCTAGAAGGGAAGATGGATGGGGAAAAATACTGTCAATTTCTCATGGAAAATCTGCTGCCCTCTTTCAGAAAGTTGTCAATGGGAAGAAGGTTTACCTTCCAACATGATAATGATCCAAAGCACACAGCAAAAGTTACCACACAGTGGTTGAAGGAGAAAAGGGTGAATGTCCTTTCATAGCCTAGTCAGAGCCCAGACTTAAACCCCATTGAAAATCTGTGGAATGAAGATTGCAGTTCACAAATGGTCACCATCAAATTTAACAAAACTTAAGCAGTTCTGCAAAGAACAGTGGACAAATATGACAAAGTCTAGATGTAAAAGTTAGTAGAGACATATCCCAACAGGCATGGGCGTCCGCAAGAGGGGGCAAGGGGGGCCCCCTGGAATCTGCAAGGGTCCACCGCAGCCACCGCAGCCACCGCAGCCACTGCAGACTTTGTTCTGACTCTGCTGAGTCAGTGGCTGCTGCTCTCTGATCCGATGCATGTGATCGTGAAGGCTCCGCTCAGCGAGTCCAGCCTCCAGTGAGTCACTCACTACATAACAGTGCAGTGCAGAGCAGGCTGTCACTTTGCGTGAGAATAGATCTGGCCGGCGCCACCCACTCAAGTGTGGACTGGAGTGGTGTAGGAACGGAGGACTGGTGGAGGAGGATCAAGGAAGGAAGGACTTGGAGGACTTGTTGCTGCCTAGGCCACTCTCATCATCATCTATGGTCACAGGAAAAAATCTAAAGTAGCACACCCACTGGACTGGCATTGGCATACCTTTCAGCAGTGAGGTTTAAGAACCAGAGGTAACAACAGCAGTTAGGAGGAGCACATTCGCCATATTGGAAGGGGAAGCTAGCTTATTGCTGGACTGGAAAGATAATATCATCTGTCTTCCTGTATACAGCTATATGCACCCACCTTACTTCCTGTATTCCTCCATCATCACTGACTGCAGTCTGCAGATGATGTATATCATTTAGTGTATATAGCTGTATACAGGGCAGATGAAGAATGATGGATATCTGCAGTCAGTGATGATGGAGGAAAGTCTCTATATACAGGAAGGAAGGTGGGTATATATATAGCTGTATACACCCACCTTCCTTCCTGTATATAAAGACTTTCCTCCATCACTTGACTGCAGATATACATAATCTGTCCTGTATACAGCTATATATACACCCACCTTCTTTTCTGTATATACTGACACCATCCACCCCTCTATATACACATACTGTACACCCTCAGTACTGTACAGGCCGCAATGAGGCTGCATATGATGGGCACTGTGAGGCTGAAATTGATTGGCACAGTGAGGCTGCAATTAATGGGCACAGTGAGGCTGCATTGATGGTCACAGTGAGGCTGCATTTGATGGGCACAGTGAGGCCGCATTTGATGGGCAGAGTGAGGCCCATTTGATGGGCACAGTGAGGCCGCATTTGATGGGAACAGTGAGGCGGCAATTGATGGGAACAGTGAGGCTGCAAATGATGGCTCCTCCCCTTCATGACATTGTTGAAAAGGGGCGGAGCATGGGTGACCTTAAAATGATGCCCCCCTGGAAAAAGTTCTGCGGACACCCATGCCAACAGGATAAAGACTGTAATTAAAGCAAACAGCAGTTCAACAAAATACTGACACAAGTTGGTGATCCTTTTTCCAACTCAGTGATCCTAATTTGAATTTTTTCTGACATGTTGGAGTTATATCTTTCACTTGGGTTTTATAAGTTGCGCTGAGTAAATACAGCTGAATAAAACAAAACCGGTGTCTGTCTTCATTTCGGGCTGCAAATTAGTAACAAAATGTGACTATTTTAAAGGGGTGATTCTTTTCTATACCCACTGTAAATGATAATTTATAATTATAATGGTGAAAGAGATGATGATAGTAAAGAATGATGATAAAAGAGAACACGGAGATAATGGTTGCAATGAAAGATGGCACTGAAGATTATAATGACCATGAATGATTAACATTTATTTAAAGAAGAGACATGGATGAAGAATGGTGATGATGATTAAAAAGATGAAAATGATGACAATCATCCATGAAATAGATTGTATTATGGTACCTTCAGAATCCCTGCTAGGACTTTCAGTGGTACTTGTAGAATCCCAGCAAAGGAATTCCAATGGTACCCACAAAATCCCTGCCAGGAATCTCAATGGTATTTGCAGAATACCTGCCTGGACTTCCAGAGTTCCCAGTAATAACACTGGACTTCTGACCAGAAGAGTATTTAGGATGCAGGCTTTCACATGATCAGTGCTGGACCTTATTGTCAGTTATCTATGCCCTAAAAAGCTATAATATATGCCTTCTAGTTACCTATTGGTTTCCAACCCAGGGTGATCTGACTAGTCTCTCAATTGCAGCCCTGGGAACAGCCTCTGCATTACAGCAACCCCCTTGGTGCGGTGATCCTAAAGGCAATGATCTTGTGTCACTTTGCAGCAAAATAAACAGGAACCACTAGAGTTCCAGAACCATCTCCACCATCGGGAGCTCTGATGAAGACTATCTGCTGCTTCGAATGAGCCCTCGTCACTTGCCAGGGGGCACCTTAACAAATTGACATGGCAGTGATGATAAGGAGGAAGGATGATGAACAAAAAGTCTTTGACGATGATGATTATGATGAGAAAAAAACATGACAAAGAAGATGATGAACAAGGTGACAAGAGTTGATGAGAAAAAATGAAAGAGAAGACAGAAACAGAGGATAATGAAGGATTTTAAAATTGAAAGGGAAGATGACAATGAAGGGATAGATGATGGTGATCATGATATAAATAAAATGATGATGATTCTGCTGGTGATGATTAAAGACATGGAATGAAAAGTGATGATATAATGATTTTGAAAATTACAATTGGATAAATAATATTTCTGACTGTGATATCAATGATTATGATGACATTGATGATTTTGGTGTTAAGTTTGGTGGAGACTGATTGTTCATAGAACAATTACATCAATTCATAGCTTGCATGTCAAATATCGCCAATGAGGTGCTCACTGCGCCTCAACGTGACGTCATTCCCTCCTGCAGTCCCACCCACAACAGAGCAGAGGAGCCCATAGTCCCTGGTTGTCCTACATGGTGTGGAGCTGAGAAGGTAAGACGAGAGAAGAGATGGGGATGGATGGACCAATGTGTAATTCTATCAGCAGTAAATATAAGCAGCAGTCTTGTGTGATCCCCATTCCCCAATATTATATCAGGAAAATATAGCAGGAAAATATAATATATACAAAAGCAGCAGTCTGGTGTGATCCCCAATATTATATATCAGTGATATATAATATTGGGGATCACACCAGACTGCTGCTGTTGTATATATTATATTTGCTGCTGACCACAACAATTGTTACATCTTTTCAAGTGTGCCACAAAAATTGCGCCACAAGACAAAAACGTTTGAGAAACACTGGTTTTTAAGATATATGTAGATTCTAATTAAATAAGAGATATAAACCTAATTATATATATATTTTTTGTAACGTAGGGTGAGCCAGGTCTTCCAGGTCTCAGGGGCCCTGATGGATCTCCTGGCGTTGGCATACAAGGTGAAAAGGTGAGTGCCGAGCAATTAAAAGCAGGTCCTGTACCACTTACTGCTTACTACTACTTTTTTTTTTTTTTTATAAATGCCCTTTTCCTGAAACCAAAAACATATAGCATTTGTGGTTGCCGAACAAAGTATAGATTGTGAATAAAAACTGAAAAGTCTACAGTTTTATTTTTTGCAACTTTTTTAGAATTATTTGCAAAATGTCACTATCCAGAAATTGTAAAAGTCTCCTGCAGAAGGAAATTCTTAATGCTTACCTCTTTGCAATATGCTGGTCCAGACCTTCACTGACTTTAGGACCTTTAGCAGCAAAAAATTTACAGCATTCGGCATATTACTAAATTAGCTGGGTGCCTTATTCCCCGCTTTGCACTACTCATAGTAGTGAAATAGGGGCTGGCAGAAGGAACTGCAGAGCACAGCAGGGAAGGCAGGCATCTGACACACCCAAAATTGTTGGATGCCCAGCAAAGATCTGAGTCAGCACCCAGTCAAAAGTTTAATATTGTGCATCTTCTTTTGCAGTAAATTATAAAAAAAAATATCTGGATGGAGTCACCTTAATATTCATAATAAGCAGTGTTATAAATACCTAACTGTAATTGGCTAATATGCTTTACTTTTATAGGCTATGTATATATTATCAGATGTGTATTCAATATTTATTAGATATTATTACATAGAGTAGTGGGATACTTATTTAAAGTAATTTTGAAAAGTTATTTTGTTTTTGCTAACACTTATTGTTCTGTTAGGGTGACCAAGGGCAGCGTGGAATTCGCGGATTAACAGGACCACCAGGACCTGCAGGACCATCTGGACCAAAAGTGAGTGTTCAATGTTATTTCCACTGATATTTATCTCACTGAAAACAAAGTGACCCATATTAATAGCACTTATTTTATAGGTACAGGCAAGATTGGTATGCCAAAACTTGTATCTGAAGTCAGTGTTTTGTATCCCTAAATAATATGATCCAACTCTCCATTTTAGAAATCAATGAACTGAATATTTCTAATATCATATTAAAAAAATGTTTATCATTGTGTCATATTTTTAGGGTGAACCTGGAGCTGTAGGACGTCTTGGGTTGCCAGGTCCTCCTGGTCGAGCAATTGTGGGCCCGAAGGTAGTAATTACTTTTAAGCAATTGAGATTCGTTGAGGACAGGGACAGTACCTGTAATTATTAAATACATTACTTTAAATTCTGCATATTGCAAAGCTGCATTCTATAATCAGGATTGGTAGCATTCATAACATTTGTAAATGTCCACATAAACCTCAGCTTTCATATCCACATATATATTGTGTGGTTTTTACAATCTTTCAGACATAATAATTAATACACAAAGATTCATGTGTAGCTTACAATTGGGCTAATAATTGTAAAAAAAAAAAACAATCACTGAATAGCATGTAGATATTTCAGGAGAATCTGTGAATATTTGCTGTTAGTGACTACAAAGGTAAAATCAGTATTAGACAACCTCTGTAATGGCTAACTGTGACTCACCAAATCTTTTTTCTATAAGGGAGACATTGGACTACCAGGTCCACAAGGATTGATTGGAGAACCAGGAGTTGGCATTGCTGGTCCAAAGGTAACGTGACATTAAATATTCAAAACATCCCAATAAGTAACAATCCTAATCTAACCCAGGATCAAATTTTTACATACTGTGCACTATTGTGTTGATCCGGTTGGTTATATGTGCTTTCACACTTATTGAGGTGTACTCCATGTTTGTTTTTACTTTTTGAGTAGTTTTGTACCTTATTTATGAATTGTACCCAGATCAGGAATTCAAGACACCACTTCTAACATAAGATATAAGTGACTTTTGAAGGGTCCCTGAATCTATGAACTTATATGATATAGTTTTGTTAGACCTTTAGTAGAAATTATAGTTTAAAACAGGCCCTAATGCATAAATAGACAAATACTAACTTACAGTAATACTAAACACACACTGTTTAAGTTACATTGTCCCTTCCCTTCTGTATATGGATGATGGCACTGTAATTATTTTAATAAAAAAAAAAAAAACATCTAAGTACCTTTTTCTAATTGATATATAGCTGTCACATGACCCAGCTCTTTCATCAGCAGGAGAAGCTTCTAGTCCTCTGCTGCTGGTCACATGTTGAAAAAAGCCATTGGAATACAGAGTAAAAAAGAATAATGAATATCCATAAACTTTTTTAAGTTGTCATAACATATATATTTAAAATCAAATCTTTATTATTTTTTGGCAATAACATGGTGTGGGCGGATTTCTGGCAGTATCAGGCCCCTCCAGCCTGTGTATTAGAATAAGAGGGAGGTGAAGCCTCCATCAATCTACATGTAATATCTCACGCACATTGTCTTTAGCTGGGAAGTGAGCATGGAGGAGGAGGGAGGGAGTGGGCTGTTATTTTCCACTGTGTATACACCCACATGTGTGACTCTATAGTCACATGGGCTGGTCAAATGTGATAGGGAGGAAATGCTCAGCATAGAAACTCACTGAAAACTGAGCATGTGCAGAGTGAGTGAGTATGAACAGCATATAATACAACATTGATAGTTTTTTATGATGTGGGTTTAGTGCCCCTTATATTTTAAAGAGACGCTCCAGTCATATATCTGATCATTAAAAGTCAACAGCTACAAAAACCGTAGCTGCTGGCTTTTAATAAACAGATAAGCAGTTTTTTCCACCAGTCTTCATTCCCTGAGGCTGGTATCTTCCCCCATGGAGGAGGAGCTGTTGCTTTTTTTTTTTTTGGGTCTGTCGCGCTGATTGACGATGGATTACAATGGAGGATACTTATATTTTTTTCTTGTTTAATAAAAGACTTCTCCCTAATTGTCTCCTGTGTTTTTTTCTTTTTTGACACTTTTTGGTGAATTGGTAGGGGTACGATGTACCCAATACTAATTCAAATAGGGGGGGCGGGATCTTACAGATTCCGATAAGCCCCACACCCACAGACCCCCATAACTACAGCCCAGGGTTGTGGGGAAGAGGCTCTTGTCCCAATCAACATGGGGACAAGGTGCTTTGGGGGGGTGCAGTGCCCCTCCCCGCCCCCCGCCCCAAAGCACCCATACTCCCCATGTTGGGACATGTAGCCTGGTACGGTTCAGGGGGGGGGCGCCCACCCCCCCATGTTCGCCGGCCAGGTTGCATGCTCGGAATAGGGTCTGGTTTAGATTTCGGGGGGCCTCACTGCAATTCTTTTTTTCAATTTGGCGTGGAGTTCCCCTTAAAATCCAAACCACACCCGAAGGGCCTGATTTGGATTGGAGGGGGGACCCTACGCAAATTTTTTCAGTGATATTTCTGTATATTGCCAGCAGCCGGCAATACATTACAGCCGCAATAATAAATGACAATTTTTCCTTCAGAAATGTCACTTTGCTCTGGCACTGTTCTAAACATTACAGAGGTGCACCCTTTTACAGGCAGCCTAAGGGGACCCCCCCAGGCGTGATATTTAAAGGAATATTTCATTTTTATTGTTTCACTTTAAGCATTATTAAAATCACTGCTCCTGAAAAAACGATAGATTTAAAAACTTTTTTTTGCATTGATACATGTCCCCTAGGGCAGGACCCGGGTCCCCATGCACTTTTTATGGCAATAACTTGCATATAAGCCTTTAAAATGAGTACTTTGTTTTTTCCATGTTCGGGTCCCATATACTTTAATGGTGTTCGAATGTTCGGACAAATTTTTTGTCTGTACGCATGTTCTGGTGCAAACCGAACTGGAGGTTGTTCAGCCCATCCCTAGTTGTCAAGATCGATGTTAATTCTTGCCAGCCCCTCTGCAATAAGAAGATATACTATACAGTGTGTGTGTTTTTTTTTTAATTCAGCAGCTAAATACCTTTTTTCATATCGCTGATGATGTGCGATCACGTGACAGCCCACCACTCTCCCTCCCCAATGTACAGACTACAGTGGGAGGAGCTGAGTTTCCCTCTGACATCAGTCATGCGGTCAGTTGACCGCACATCGGCGATGTCGATTTTTTCAAGAGGGGAGGACAGTGGACATTTTTCAATGACGGTTAAGGACGGTCGGAGAGACGTTATTCTTATACATTATCTGTTACACATAAAAAAATTAAGATGTAGATTTACGGAAACAACTGTAGCGGCTACACGCCAGTTGACTGGCGTACTGACTACAGTCTCCCTTTGAGTCGAGGAGGGTGACATCAGACATGTAACCCCTCCCTCTCACCACCCGACAGTGCACT